>CM041520.1:25436749-25794249 GCA_023091065.1 Dianthus caryophyllus | reverse complement strand
TGTTGTTGTTGTTATTATTGTTGTAGTTGTAGTTGTGTTGTTGTTGTTGTTGTTGTTGTTGTTGTTTTTGTATTGTTGTTGTAGTTGTAGTTGTATTGTAGTTGTGTTGTTGTTGTTGTTATTATTGTTGTAGTTGTGGTTGTGTTGTTGTTGTTGTTGTTGTTGTTGTTGTTGTTGTTGTTGTTGTTGTTGTTGTATTGTTATTGTTGTTGTTGTAGTACTTGTATTGTTGTATTGTTATTATTGTTGTTGTTGTAGTAGTTGTATTGTTGTGGTTCTTCTTGTTGTTGTATTGCTCTTCTTGTTGTTGTAGTTGTATTGTTGTTGTTTGTTGTGGTTGTGAAGGTGGTTGTGGTGGTTGTAGTTGTGGTGAAAGTGGTGGTGGTTGTAGTTGTGGTAATTAGTAGTAATTAGTATTGAATTGTTGTTGTAGTTGTGGTGAAAGAGGTGGTGAAAGAGGAGGTACTAATTGATCAATGTAGTACTTCCTCCATTCCATTTGATTCTATACATATTCCTTTTTCGGAAATTCCAATCAATTCTATACATTTCTATTTTAGTCTCTACTTTATTAAACTAAAAGACCAATATACCCTTCACTAATACCCACTCAACCCACTTGCAAACAATAAAGTAGGGGTATTTAAGTAATTCCATTATCTACCCCACTTGATTTTCTTCTACCTTAATTACCGTGTTTTGGTCAAACGTATAGAATCAAACGGAATGGAGGAAGTAGTAATTAGTAGTAATATAATATTATTAGTAATATTAGTATAATAATAGTAGTATTAGTATAATAATAGTAGTATTAGTATAATATGAAGTATTAGTACTAATTGAATTAACTTATAGTAATATAATATGAAGTATTAGTATAATTGTATTAACTTATACTATAAGTAGTAAGTAGTATAATAAGTATTTGTATTAAGTGTTGTTTGTTAGTAGTTTCCTTCATGATCGTGATTTTTAATTTCAAAATTTTTTTAATCATTAATGACTTAGTACCCGTTCAAAAGTTATTCATTAGGAATAACCTTTGAATAGTGTAACACCCCGTGTTAATTTAAGCTAATTATAATTAGGAAATCAATAATTAATCATCCTCGCTCATTAAATTCCTAATACAATACACCACAAGTCATTTTCATACCTAAACTAAAACCATTTTGAATTACTTTGAATCTGAACTTTATTCCTTCATTTTCAAACTCGATAAATCAAATGAAGACTATACTACAAATTTCTCAACGACAAATTTTGGCACGCAAATCAAGGTCAATCTTGACCAAAGTGGCCGAGCCACTTAAAGGATTAAATCATCTAATCCTTTTTCAATTACACTTACTCCTAATCCTAATCTAACAAAAAATGGTTAAGGCTTAATCAATTTAGGTTATACTAACAAAACATACTATAATAATATAAAATTACTATTCCTTTTGATTTAACTAGCACTTTCACTAAAACTCGATATAATGAGCCACACTTATTCAAAACTGATAAACTTTTTGACGTTTGATCATAATGATTTAATTCGATAACATTCAATAAAAAAAATATGTATTTCGGTCAAGTAAGATTTTATTTCAAAGTTTCGAGGATTCTAGACCCAATTTTTGTTTTGGATTCTT
Organism: Dianthus caryophyllus; assembly: GCA_023091065.1. Classification (NCBI taxonomy): domain Eukaryota; kingdom Viridiplantae; phylum Streptophyta; class Magnoliopsida; order Caryophyllales; family Caryophyllaceae; genus Dianthus; species Dianthus caryophyllus. Next base: position 25,792,612 of record CM041520.1, on the reverse strand, counting down.
TCCTACGTTTTTCTTCATTTTAATTTTTGATCTTACTTCTAAACATTATTTTAAGACTATATATTTCATTTCGGGACTTTTCGCGTGCGCGTAAATCGAAAATTTCAAAAACGCAAAAAATCGGACCAAGTTGGCCAAAGTGGCCGAGATTTTTGGCCTCCAAAGGTCAAGTTATCCTGTTCCATTTTCTTCCTACTTTTGCACCATGTCTAATCCATCTTACACACTACTAATTTCATCATTATTCTAGCTTAAATAAAAATAAAGATTATACATTACAAATACAAAACAAATACACAAGTGTATACAAGTTACTAGTATACATTTGATCACTACTACTACAATTCATTTTACACACAAACAACAAAACACTTCAACTTATTTTTCTCTCTAAATAACCTACTCAACATACTTGTAAGCATATCTTCATCTCCAAACCTCAAGAACACATTGATCTTCATCTTCCTCCTTTACTTTTCTTCCTTAATTCATTTCTTTTCTTACTTTAAATTCACTAATAGCACTAGTGTTAATTCACCATTTATATATATGAAACACTACATCATTTAACATATAAATGAACATGAACATAAATCAAATCATCTAGAATATAAACATCACCTAAATTAAAAACACTACTACACTTTAAGGTTTTAATTTAGCTAGTTATAAAATAAATTACTAACTTGTGTATTTCATTTTTATGTACTCTCCTAATCAAAGACGAGGAGCAAGGTGGTGGAGTCGATCTTAGCCAATTCGATCACATCGTTGACCCGGACAACTGCTAATCTTTTTCACTCATAACCTAACTAAGGTGCTTCCCGCACATTTATATGATAAGCGCCTCGAAATTGATTATGTGTTATTGTTTTTGATGCATGTATTGTTTTATTATATCACCTAGTATTCATATGTTAAATTAGGAGACAAAAATCGAAAAATAATATTTGTGTAACATTAACATAACACACGGCCTAACCCTTAATTTTTGGCTAATTTTTCGCTTTTAATTTTTGTAAATTGCATGCTTAAAATACTTATAATGAAATGAACATGAGGATATAATTAGTTTTTGTTTAGGATTTAAAATGAATTTGTTATGAATTTTTAAGTGTTTTAATGTATTATGTGTGTTCTTGAATTTTTATTGATGTTCATGTGTTTGAATGATTTACTTATGTATGTTAATATTTGTATATGATTTTCATTTATGCTAAACATATAAATGATATAAAGTAAATTAGTTATTGAATTAGAAGTATAAAAATCAAAAAATCAAAAATCATATACATATATATATATACACGGCATTTTGATTTATTTGGACCAATTTTTAGTTTTAATTTTTCTAAATAACATATTATGATTAGTCTAGTTAAATTAGACTTGTAGGAAAAATTTGAGGAAATTATATAAACATATGAAAATTTGACTAAATAATAATCATATGAGAAATAATAGTGTTCTTCATAACTTCATATGTTCTTCATTTTATGACTAAGATTGATTCATAAATTTTTATAAGTTTTAGTATTTAATGTTTTTATTGCTAGTTTAATTCACTTTAGCATAAACTAAATAATTAGTTATATAAAAACTTTAAGTTAAAAACCGATAAAATTCGAAAACGAAAATAAATTGTTATGTATGTATGTCCACGGCATTTGGGGTCTTTTTAGACCTAAAATGATTTTTATCACTTTTTAATTTTATCACTTAAGTAATTAAAATAGTTAAAGTAATGATTTATTAATAAAAACAACAAAAGAAATAAATAGCTAAATAAATAGAGGCTCACGGCATTAGGGTTAATTTTGAGTCAATTTTGGTCAAAATGAATTTATCACTTAGTCACTAAAATTGAATAGTAATTAGGTTTATATTTGTTTATGTATTAAATCGTTAATAAAAAGAATCAACGAAACCGATAAAAATAAACGTTACACGTATTAAAATGAATGTTGTCGAGTGTTACTACCTCTGCTTAAATTGGATATGGACATACGGACTATTTTAAAATGAACTACGACAACCTCACTAAAAATGGAAACCGCTAAAATCCTAGTTAAGTATACGACTAAATTTAACCGAGTGTTACTTTTGAAATGTTATTAAAATTGACCAAGTACGAAATGAACTTAACAACTTTGAAATTAGATTTTATACTTAAGTTAAAAATCGAGTCTTACATTTAAAATAAATTCTCAAATCACTAAATACAAAACGTTCCTAACGTCTTATAAACTAGAACTTTGTACTTAGATAATATTAGTTTTTACTCCGGAATCATTTTTCAAATCACTAAATACAAAACGAACCTAACGACTTTAAAACTAGAATTCTATACTTAGAAAATAAAATTGGTTTTTACATCTAAAATCTACTAAGTATAATAACTTGTATAAAAGTATAAAAAAATACTAGTATAAAAGAAAACATAATAAAAATACTAGTATAAAAGAAATAAAATAATAAATACTAAGTATAAGAATACATATACATCTAAAATACGAATAAAATACGAAGTATAAAAATACGTACAAATACGGGATACGAAAATACGAATACGTATAAATACGAGGAATAGTAAATACGAGGAATAGTAAATACGATGAATAGTAAATACGGTGAATAGTAAATACGGTGAATAGTAAAATAATGAATAGTGAAAAATATTTAGAAGTTACGAACGGGCTCAAAATAAATAATTAAGTTTTTCTATGTGTTCTGTTTTACCCAAGAATCACATTACTAAAATATCATTATACAAGTACGACGTTATATTTTTATTACAAGTTCGTCACTATTATTATTTATGAACGAGAGAATGAGAAATTGAGAAAGCAAGTACTTGAATAAAATACTAGGATTGTTCGCCATGTTGCGACTCTTGAAATTCGAAGGTAACGAGGTAGCTGTCTATGGGGACTTGGGCTCCTACTGCAGGTTGCCCAAGGCTATTCAAGGATCTTAAGATTGCTGTTTGACGTGTGGTATCACCCTCAGGGATGGGGCATACTTGATACTTCCGCGGGCCCATAGAATAGTAATTGGAAAAGCCAACCCCATCCCAGAGTGCCGTCTCTGGTGGTAGTCGAACTTTTTCGTCGGTGATACCTTTTGAATAGCGAATAAGTATGATCCTCGATAGGTAGTGTATGCATACATTAGACAAGGGATTGAATCATCCTTATTACCTTAGATATCTTTAAGCCTGGTAGTCACGTCCAAGTTATGTTGGCCCTACCGGCTACTGCGCGGATTATGTCTGCATGCTTCCGCCTTACTAACGAAGGCTCATTAGTCAATGGATGTTGAATGTATTTCCTCGTTTGTTTGATGATTATTTGAATGACCTGGCTGAGTATTGGAGTACGATTTGTTGAGTATGATTATTTATGAGCGTAGTATGTTATTGGATTGGTTTACATTCGTATTAAATCATCATGATCTCTTTATGTGTTTTTAATTGTATACTTGCTATTTGTTTTCCTTGTTTATTTATTATTCATTAATTATACTGCATATTGCTTTAGAAATTGCATGTATCGAAAGAGTGTGCGGGAAAATGATGAGAATTTAAATGCAGGTACCCCGAGTCTTGACCGTTGATCTATCAGGGGATTGAAGGCCTTATTTTGTAATCTTTTGTTGAGAGAAATTGTAATATAAATACTCTGTTCTATCCTAAAACTCGTACTATGTATATAGAGTTTTAATACGATAACAGCTGGTTTTGTAATATATAGACTTAATTAATTTTCCGCCTTAGTTTAATTAAAGTCACGAAAAACCAGGTTATTCTGATTAGTATCGAGTGTCTTGCGACCGTGAATGACTTAAAGTTATCTCACATAGCGAGACGACACCTGGGCCAGACATTCGTATCGTATGTCAGGCATAGACTTATAGGGTCAAATAATAAATTAGAAATCTCTAGACCGCTTAAAATAATAACTTAGATCAGTTTTAAAATGTGAGAAGGGTAGAATCTTAAGGACCGACCAAATAATAATGAACTAGTTAGATGAGCGTTAGAATCTTAACTTTACGATTCGTTACTTGCTATTTGCTCTATGGCTAACTCTAGTTTGACAAAGGCCCTTAGGATGACGCACTACAGTTTCTCCCGTAACAATCTACCACAACGTCCACCGATGATGCCACGAGATGCATATATATGTAGCCATTCCCACGTCATAGAGCAATACGTGGAAGCTAATGGGATCACGACGACCAGACCCTACCACACCAGGGGCATTGGCTTAGGCCTGACGCTGATTGAGAGTTTCCATCCGTACGACGAGTTTTGGACACCACTAGGATGGCAACTCCTCCTGGATTACGATCGATATATGGATCGCATGTGTCACCCCGACCCACTTCTGAGGGAGATGCAACCACCAGGGTGGATGGAACACGAGGAACTACTTGAGAACCTGATGTATCAAGAATTAAGGCACGACTGTCCTCCTTTGCCAGTTGAACTACTCCCAGTCTGGGAGAGGGATCTCCTATCAGGGAGACTCTTCAGGGTCGCAAATCATATTTAGGGTCTTTGGACTCCAGTTTGTAAAATATATGTAACCAACTTTTAACTATCCTAAGAACGATCTTAATATCGTCTTCTTTTCCTACGGCTATGGATGTTATGCTCAGATGTGACGTTTGGTGAACTTATGTATTATATTCCTTGAAATGTAATATTTTACCCATGTATATGTTTATATATATGGAGACGTTATGTTACTACCTAGTCATGTGCTTTCTTAATTCATTATTTTAAAATTTTACATACACGTTGTACTTCCAAGTCTCATTTAAATTACCTTATCTAAATTGATTTCAGATGAGACTACCGTGCGGTAAGAAGTACTCTGAATGGACACCAAAAGAGAAGGCCCGCAAGAAAGCCATCGAGGCCTACGCACGACGTCGTCGAGAATTGAAGTCCTGGAAGAGATCACAGGACTCGAGCAATGCGGAAGTCGACTGGAAGACCAGGGCACTTAAGACTCCGTATATGGAACATCGAATTCCTGATCATCTCCGCCGATCCTCAGAATATACAGATGTGATCGAAGCGTTCATGCAGGGAAAACCTGAGACATTTGAGGGGATCAGTGGGACACTATACCCATGGATCAGGAGTATGAATGCGAGGTTCCTGGAACACTCCGTTAGAGAGGAATGGAAAACCTCCCTAGCAGCTGCGTGCCTTGACGAGGAGGCCAAAGCATGGTGGAGGCGACTACGCTCCCCAGCTATACTTGAGGGTGAGTACTACCTGAGCTGGGAGGATTTCAAACTTGGCTTGAGCGACATGACTTATGCTGTTAAGTATAAGTACAGCTTCGCGGAGGAGGAGCATCGCTACTCAAAATTTGCTTAGGAGCTAGAGCAAATCTTTTGTCATTCTCGATTCAATTTCACATCTCTTGAGAATGTATCTAAACTTTTATGTTATTTTGCTGAACTTTTATCTAAGTTTTCACCTTAGTTCATTTCATAGAGAATGTATTAGGAGGCTTGTAACTTTTTGATGTAAACCTTTTACATTATCAATGAAATGTCTTTTATCCTGCATTTTATATTATGTCTATCTTTGAGATACTCAAAATTTATACAGCCTTGTCCTTATTTTATTTGATTTTCAGAATGGCTGCAAACGATATTCAAGATGATGACCTCAACCATGCGTTTTTAGAAGAAGAGGCGAGGAGAAGAGGTTTCGAAGATGCAATCACAAAAATTGCACAGAATGTACATCAACATCAGGGTGGCGGAAATAACCAGTCCGCATTCGAGAAATTCTCCAAACATCGACCTCAACCGTATTCTGGCTCTGTCAACCCCACGCCTTGTGAGTGGATTGAAGAGATGGAGAAGTTGCTAGAACTTAGCAAGACTCCACTAACGAGAGGGTGAATGTAGTGGCCTACTACCTCGAGGAGAGGCCAGCGGTTGGTGGCGTTTAATCGTGTCCACCTTTCCCTTAAGAATCTACACAGGAGTGAATTCAAGACTCACTGGAAAACAAGTATTTTGGGGAGGAGTTGAAATGGGACAAGGAAGAGGAGTTCAGAAACCTAAGACAGGGCGATATGTCCCTACAGGCGTACACGGAAAAATACCAAGAGCTGTCCAAGTTCGCTCCTAGGATTATAACTAATGAGGAGGAACTTGCGACTCGTTACGTAAGAGGCATGGAAAACGGCCTGAGGAACAATATGTGCGGGTTCAACTGCAAGAACTTCGCGGAAGCCTATGAAAAGGCAACGCGTATCTGGGCCTCCATTCAAAAAGGAGAAGCTGAGGAGAAAAAGAAGAAGAAGACCTTTACGCCTTCTGTGGCGAGTGCTAGCTTTATCCATAAGCCAATGTTCGGTCGCCCCGGTTATCAGAATCAAGATAACCGCAATAGGAACCAGGGCAGGTCTCAGTTCTCCAACCGCAATACCACCCCTTACGTCGCAAAGAATAATTCCCAAATTCCCGGACCTCCGGCCTTCCAAGCAAATCAGTGTCGTTTCTGCCGACAACCTATTCACCCGGGGAAACGTTGTAATGGGGAACCCGTGGTGTGCTTCCTGTGCAAAGTTGTGGGGCACAAAGCTAATGAATGTCCTAAGAGAGTCTTTGGCGATGAGGCAAATCTGGGACCACCGCCACCGCCGTCGAGTTGACGCGTTACGTCTGTCGGAAGGCGAGGAAAGTCTTGGCGACATTATCGATGTCGGCGTCATCACCGATAAATTCTGGTTAACTCTGTACTCGCTTTTATTTTATTCGATCACGGAGCTTCACTATCTTTTATATCCTCAAAATTTATCAAACAATCCAAACTCACAAATCCCGCACAAATTAAAACTAATATATCACTACCAGATGGTAAAAATATTCCTTGTTCGTCAAAATACAATAATGTAAAAATCTCAATCCACAACACAGAATTCCTGTCAGACCTTGTATTGTTTGACCTTCCCGAGTTCGATGTAATTCTGGGGATGAACTGGCTAGCTCGTCATAATGCGACATTTAAATGCCACGACCAGAAGATCACTTTGAAAACTAACCAAGGGAAGGAGGTATCATATCAGAGTTTGAAGAGGAAAGGGGGAGTGAAACTAGTGTCTGTACTGAAGCTTCGAAGTATGGAGAGAAAGGGACACCAGGTGTATTTTTGCAGCATTACTAAGGTCGAGGACAAACTACGCATAGAAGACATCCCAATCGTGAATGAATACCCCGATGTCTTCCCAGACGTGTTACCAGGTATGCCTCCTGCACGAGATGTCGAATTCTCGATCGACCTCATACCCGGCACCTCACCTATTTCTAAAGCACCATACAGGATGGCTCCTGTCGAACTCCAGGAACTCAAGAAACAGTTGGAGGAGATGATTGAATTGGGATTTATAAGACCGAGTGTTTCACCTTGGGGTGCACCGGTACTCTTTGTAAAGAAGAAGGATGGGAGCATGAGACTCTGCATCGATTACAGGGAATTAAACAAAGTGACAATCAAGAATCGTTATCCTCTGCCTAGGATAGACGATCTCTTTGACCAGCTCAAAGGAGCAGGAGTTTTCTCCAAGATTGACCTGAGATCAGGATACCATCAGATCGCGGTTCGTAAGGAGGATATACAAAAGACCGCTTTCAGATCAAGATACGGACATTACGAGTTCAAAGTAATGCCGTTCGGCCTTACCAACGCCCCAGCAGTATTTATGGACCAAATGAACAGGACCTTTCACGAGTATCTCGACATCTGCGTTGTTGTATTCATTGACGACATCCTGATCTACTCCAAGGATAGAGAAGAACACGCAGAGCACCTACACATTATCCTAAGTATCTTGAGAGACCATAAATGGTATGCCAAATTTTCAAAGTGTGAATTTTGGTTAGGCCAAGTTGCGTTCCTAGGCCACGTAATCTCCAAGGAGGGAGTAATGGTGGATCCAAAGAAAGATCAAGTCGTCAAAGAATGGATAGCACCAAAAGCGATCCACGAGTCGAAGCTTCCTAGGATTGGCTGGCTATTATCGAAGGTTTGTTCCTGATTTCTCAAAGGTAGCCCGCCCAATGACCAAACTATTACAAAAGGAATCAAAGTTCGTATGGAGCGATGACTGCGAGAAAGCGTTCCAAGAACTTAAGACAAGGCTTACTACAGCACCGGTCTTGACCTTGCCAACCGCTGGAGACGGGTACGAAGTATACAGGGACGCCTCACAGAATGGTCTGGGTTGCGTTTTGATGCAACAGGGGAAAGTAATAGCATACGCATCCAGACAACTTAAGGTGCATGAAAAGAATTACCCAATTCATGACCTAGAACTTGCCGCGGTTGTGTTTGCACTAAAGATTTGGCGTCATTATCTCTACGGGGTCAGTATTAAGTTCTACACTGATCACAAGAGCTTGAAGTACATCTTCACCCAAAGAGATTTGAACATGAGGCAACGAAGATGGTTAGAATTGATCAAAGATTACAAGATTGAGTTACTTTACCACGAGGGAAAGGCTAATGTAGTTGCCGATGCATTGAGTCGTAAGACAATACACACTCTGAACAACATTTGGGAGATTCCCTGATAGGATTTAGTCGCGTCTCCTAATCAAAAATAAGTCCAAACTCACTCTAATAGGTAGCAAGGGTAAGTCGGGTCGATATCCACAGGGAGATGGTCGCTTAAGTTGGTTATTTTTAGTGATTCTAGTCTTGGTTCGAAGGGTCGAGGTTACTAAAGCTATAGCGGAGAATAAGGGTTTAAAACTTAGAGGAAAAAGGTCTAGGGAATCGGGTTAGGCACGGGGAATGCTAGGTCAAAGGATGGTGACAGAAATGAGTAGGAAAACGCTCTCGCTAAGGGTAAGCTAGGCCTCTCGGTCTTAAGCTCCTTTAGGTCTCAAATGCGGGCTCTCGCAACTTACAAGTGAGGGTCCTAATGATTGGTCTCGTGTCCTACCCTAAACTAGGCTTTCGGTCTTAAGTTTAAACAAAGCAAGCACAAAACCTACTCAAAAAGATCATCAAAAACAACCAAAACCAAAACCCATGATTCACCCTTCCTCCCTAGATAAGAGACTACTCACACATAGCGAATTTAACAACAAAAGCAAATGAGAAAGATGAAAACATGATCAAAGATGATAAATAAAGAGATGACAATCAAATAAGAGAAGTTTATAACAAAACCTAATCAGAAATTGCAAGAGAAATCAAAGAACAAAAACAACAATACCGAAATAGGATGATCAAACAACGTACTTGAGTCGGGAATTCAAAATACAAGAAGGAAAATTGATCTAACCCTAAATTTTTGATAGAAAGTAGTTTCAAGTGTTAGGAAGATCCCCTCAAAATTTCGTGCGAAAATAATATGTTTTGCCCCCTCAAATAGACGAAACATTTCAAGCTAACGAAGCGTCTCAGCTGTCCCTAGGTGGTCCCGGACGGGACAGGGGCCATCCCGGACGGGACAAGTGCACCCCGGACGGGACAAGGTCATCCCGGAGCCTTCAGTTCAAGTCCTCTTTTGTGCTTCTTTTGTACTTAGTTTTTTTTCTTGTTTTTGCTTCTTTTGGCTCAAAGAAAGCCAACTTCCTTTCTTCTTGTTGTCCCAAGGCTAATGTACTTTGCTCATGAGTAGGGACGAGTCTTAGGATGATTATGGGAGCTTCAAATCCGAGCCAAGGTCCCTAACACCTTCATGCATTGAAAGCGAGGCTCGTGTGCAGCCAAACGCATAGCAAGCGAGCTCGAAACACCTTGAAACTTCACGAAACTTCACGAAACATTATGAAACCTCCCGAACAGCCTCCTAAACTCCAAATATGCGCTTGTACCTGCAAAATGGACACAAAAACGCAGCAGTGCCAAAACGGAGAGAAATAGGAGCTGAAACGCGTATAAAAGCACGAGAAACGCGAAGAAACGCAAGCGACAGGGGGCTATAAGAACGTAAATATATGAGATATCATTCCCTCAGACATCGTCCAGGACCTAAAAAGGCTGAGCTTAGACCTGGTACAATCAGACGACACAGACCTAAATGCAATGGTGGTTGAACCAGAGTTATATCATGACATCCGAGTGCTACAATGGGAAGACCCGGCATTGTTGGAAATTAGGGAAAGAATTCCATCAGAAGGAACAGAAGGGTTTGAAGTATACACTGACGGGAGTCTACGTTTCAATGGCAGGTGGTGCATACCTAATAATGAGGACCTGAAACGCAAAATCCTTGACGAAGCACATAGTACCCGCTACTCGATACATCCTGGCGCAGACAAGATGTATAAGGACCTGAAATTACATTTCTGGTGGATAAGGATGAAGGCAGAGATAGCCGAGTACGTGGCTAGATGTATGATCTGCCAGAAGGTAAAATTTGAACACCAGAGACCAGGAGGACTACTCCAACCGTTGGAAATTCCTCAGGGGAAGTGGGATTCCATATCCATGGACTTTATCATGGGGTTACCAAGGACAGCAGGTGGCAAGGATGCTATATGGGTTATTGTGGATCGTCTAACTAAATCAGCTCACTTTGTCCCGATCAAAGAGACTTGGGGATTGGAAGAACTGGCCAAAGCTTACGAAAAAGAAATAATACGACTCCATGGCGTTCCCCTCGACATCATATCAGATAGGGACGCAAGATTTACATCGCATTTCTGGAAGAAATTGCAAGAGGCTTTGGGTAGTAAATTGAAAATGAGTACGGCATTTCATCCAGCAACTGACGGTCAGACAGAGCGAACTATCCAGACACTGGAAGACATGTTAAGGGCATGCACGATGGAATTCAGCGTGAACTGGGAAAAGAGCTTACCTCTCGTTGAATTCTCATACAACAATAGTCATCACGCTAGCCTGGGTTGTGCTCCTTTTGAAGCACTATACGGGAGAAAATGTCGCAGTCCTGTGTGTTGGGATGACGCTAGTGACAACGTGGGTACTGGACCCCAGGTTATACAAGATCAGATTGAACACATCAAGATCATCCGAGAACGACTACAAGCAGCTCAAGATCGACAGAAGAAATATGCAAACGAGCACCGTCGACCTATTGAGTTCAACGATTGGAGATAAGGTCTTCTTAAAGGTCTCACCCATGAAAGGGTAAGGCGCTTGGACTAAAGGGGAAGCTTAGTCCAAAGTACATCGGACCCTATGAAATACTTGAGCGAATTGGCGAGGTGGCATACCAGGCTCGCCTTACCGCCAAACTTATCCAAGGTACACGATGTATTTCACGTATCTCATTTCGAGAAGATACAGTGACCCAGCCACATTATTACGCCCGATGTAATCGCCATCGAGCCTAACATGCTTTACTCGAGAAACGGTGGAAATTCTCGCCAGAGAGACCAAATTCTTCTGACGCAAGTCGATACCCTTAGTGAAGGTTCTCTGGAGGGGACAAGACCGAACAAGCAACATGGGAGGCAAGGCGTCGATGAAGGAGAAGTATCCGGAGCTGTTCAGCACAGGTAACCTTAACCACCTAGTTAACTTTAAGTTTCGGGGACGAAACTTCTTTAAGGGGGGAGGATTGTAACACCCCGTGTTAATTTAAGCTAATTATAATTAGGAAATCAATAATTAATCATCCTCGCTCATTAAATTCCTAATACAATACACCACAAGTCATTTTCATACCTAAACTAAAACCATTTTGAATTACTTTGAATCTGAACTTTATTCCTTCATTTTCAAACTCGATAAATCAAATGAAGACTATACTACAAATTTCTCAACGACAAATTTTGGCACGCAAATCAAGGTCAATCTTGACCAAAGTGGCCGAGCCACTTAAAGGATTAAATCATCTAATCCTTTTTCAATTACACTTACTCCTAATCCTAATCTAACAAAAAATGGTTAAGGCTTAATCAATTTAGGTTATACTAACAAAACATACTATAATAATATAAAATTACTATTCCTTTTGATTTAACTAGCACTTTCACTAAAACTCGATATAATGAGCCACACTTATTCAAAACTGATAAACTTTTTGACGTTTGATCATAATGATTTAATTCGATAACATTCAATAAAAAAAATATGTATTTCGGTCAAGTAAGATTTTATTTCAAAGTTTCGAGGATTCTAGACCCAATTTTTGTTTTGGATTCTTTCCTACGTTTTTCTTCATTTTAATTTTTGATCTTACTTCTAAACATTATTTTAAGACTATATATTTCATTTCGGGACTTTTCGCGTGCGCGTAAATCGAAAATTTCAAAAACGCAAAAAATCGGACCAAGTTGGCCAAAGTGGCCGAGATTTTTGGCCTCCAAAGGTCAAGTTATCCTCTTCCATTTTCTTCCTACTTTTGCACCATGTCTAATCCATCTTACACACTACTAATTTCATCATTATTCTAGCTTAAATAAAAATAAAGATTATACATTACAAATACAAAACAAATACACAAGTGTATACAAGTTACTAGTATACATTTGATCACTACTACTACAATTCATTTTACACACAAACAACAAAACACTTCAACTTATTTTTCTCTCTAAATAACCTACTCAACATACTTGTAAGCATATCTTCATCTCCAAACCTCAAGAACACATTGATCTTCATCTTCCTCCTTTACTTTTCTTCCTTAATTCATTTCTTTTCTTACTTTAAATTCACTAATAGCACTAGTGTTAATTCACCATTTATATATATGAAACACTACATCATTTAACATATAAATGAACATGAACATAAATCAAATCATCTAGAATATAAACATCACCTAAATTAAAAACACTACTACACTTTAAGGTTTTAATTTAGCTAGTTATAAAATAAATTACTAACTTGTGTATTTCATTTTTATGTACTCTCCTAATCAAAGACGAGGAGCAAGGTGGTGGAGTCGATCTTAGCCAATTCGATCACATCGTTGACCCGACAATCGCTAATCTTTTTCACTCATAACCTAACTAAGGTGCTTCCCGCACATTTATATGATAAGCGCCTCGAAATTGATTATGTGTTATTGTTTTTGATGCATGTATTGTTTTATTATATCACCTAGTATTCATATGTTAAATTAGGAGACAAAAATCGAAAAATAATATTTGTGTAACATTAACATAACACACGGCCTAACCCTTAATTTTTGGCTAATTTTTCGTTTTAATTTTTGTAAATTGCATGCTTAAAATACTTATAATGAAATGAACATGAGGATATAATTAGTTTTTGTTTAGGATTTAAAATGAATTTGTTATGAATTTTTAAGTGTTTTAATGTATTATGTGTGTTCTTGAATTTTTATTGATGTTCATGTGTTTGAATGATTTACTTATGTATGTTAATATTTGTATATGATTTTCATTTATGCTAAACATATAAATGATATAAAGTAAATTAGTTATTGAATTAGAAGTATAAAAATCAAAAAAATCAAAAATCATATACATATATATATATATACACGGCATTTTTGATTTATTTGGACCAATTTTTAGTTTTAATTTTTCTAAATAACATATTATGATTAGTCTAGTTAAATTAGACTTGTAGGAAAAATTTGAGGAAATTATATAAACATATGAAAATTTGACTAAATAATAATCATATGAGAAATAATAGTGTTCTTCATAACTTCATATGTTCTTCATTTTATGACTAAGATTGATTCATAAATTTTTATAAGTTTTAGTATTTAATGTTTTTATTGCTAGTTTAATTCACTTTAGCATAAACTAAATAATTAGTTATATAAAAACTTTAAGTTAAGCAGATAAAATTCGAAAACGAAAATAAATTGTTATGTATGTATGTCCACGGCATTTGGGGTCTTTTTAGACCTAAAATGATTTTTATCACTTTTTAATTTTATCACTTAAGTAATTAAAATAGTTAAAGTAATGATTTATTAATAAAAACAACAAAAGAAATAAATAGCTAAATAAATAGAGGCTCACGGCATTAGGGTTAATTTTGAGTCAATTTTGGTCAAAATGAATTTATCACTTAGTCACTAAAATTGAATAGTAATTAGGTTTATATTTGTTTATGTATTAAATCGTTAATAAAAAGAATCAACGAAACCGATAAAAATAAACGTTACACGTATTAAAATGAATGTTGTCGAGTGTTACTACCTCTGCTTAAATTGGATATGGACATACGGACTATTTTAAAATGAACTACGACAACCTCACTAAAAATGGAAACCGCTAAAATCCTAGTTAAGTATACGACTAAATTTAACCGAGTGTTACTTTTGAAATGTTATTAAAATTGACCAAGTACGAAATGAACTTAACAACTTTGAAATTAGATTTTATACTTAAGTTAAAAATCGAGTCTTACATTTAAAATAAATTCTCAAATCACTAAATACAAAACGAACCTAACGACTTTAAAACTAGAATTTTGTACTTAGATTATATTAAGTTTTACTTCCGGAATCATTTTTCAAATCACTAAATACAAAACGAACCTAACGACTTTAAAACTAGAATTCTATACTTAGAAAATAAAATTGGTTTTTACATCTAAAATCTACTAAGTATAATAACTTGTATAAAAGTATAAAAAAATACTAGTATAAAAGAAAACATAATAAAAATACTAGTATAAAAGAAATAAAATAATAAATACTAAGTATAAGAATACATATACATCTAAAATACGAATAAAATACGAAGTATAAAAATACGTACAAATACGGGATACGAAAATACGAATACGTATAAATACGAGGAATAGTAAATACGAGGAATAGTAAATACGATGAATAGTAAATACGGTGAATAGTAAATACGGTGAATAGTAAAATAATGAATAGTGAAAAATATTTAAAAGTTACGAACGGACTCAAAATAAATAATTAAGTTTTTCTATGTGTTCTGTTTTACCTGAAGAACTGCTGTTACTAAAATTTCATTATACAAGTTCGACGTTATATTTTTATTACAAGTTCGTCACTATTATTATTTATGAACGAGAGAATGAGAAATTGAGAAAGCAAGTACTTGAATAAAATACTAGGATTGTTCGCCATGTTGCGACTCTTGAAATTCGAAGTTAACGAGGTAGCTGTCTATGGGGACTTGGGCTCCCTACCTGAGTTGCCCAAGGCTATTCAACGATCTTAAGATTGCTGTTTGACGTGTGGTATCAACCTCAGGGATGGGGCATACTTGATACTTCCGCGGGCCCATAGAATAGTAATTGGAAAAGCCAACCCCATCCGGGGGTACCCGTCTCTGGTGGTAGTCGAACTTTTTCGTCGGTGATACCTTTTGAATAGCGAATAAGTATGATCCTCGATAGGTAGTGTATGCATACATTAGACAAGGGATTGAATCATCCTTATTACCTTAGATATCTTTAAGCCTGGTAGTCACGTCCAAGTTATGTTGGCCCTACCGGCTACTGCGCGGATTATGTCTGCATGCTTCCGCCTTACTAACGAAGACTCATTAGTCAATGGATGTTGAATGTATTTCCTCGTTTGTTTGATGATTATTTGAATGACCTGGCTGAGTATTGGAGTACGATTTGTTGAGTATGATTATTTATGAGCGTAGTATGTTATTGGATTGGTTTACATTCGTATTAAATCATCATGATCTCTTTATGTGTTTTTAATTGTATACTTGCTATTTGTTTTCCTTGTTTATTTATTATTCATTAATTATACTGCATATTGCTTTAGAAATTGCATGTATCGAAAGAGTGTGCGGGAAAATGATGAGAATTTAAATGCAGTACCAGAGTCTTGGCCAGTTGATCTATCGAGGATTGAAGGCCTTATTTTGTAATCTTTTGTTGAGAGAAATTGTAATATAAATACTACATTCTATCCTAAAACTCGTACTATGTATATAGAGTTTTAATACGATAATTTGGTTTTGTAATATATAGACTTAATTAATTTTCCGCCTTAGTTTAATTAAAGTCACGAAAAACCAGGTTATTCTGATTAATTATCGGTATTTGTCTTGCGGCCGTGAATGACTTAAAGTTATCTCACATAGCGAGAGGCGACACAGGCGGTTTGTTCGTATCGTATGTCAGGCATAGACTTATAGGGTCAAATAATAAATTAGAAATCTCTAGACCGCTTAAAATAATAACTTAGATCAGTTTTAAAATGTGAGAAGGGTAGAATCTTAAGGACCGACCAAATAATAATGAACTAGTTAGATGAGCGTTAGAATCTTAACTTTACGATTCGTTACTTGCTATTTGCTCTATGGCTAACTCTAGTTTGACAAAGGCCCTTAGGATGACGCACTACAGTTTCTCCCGTAACAATCTACCACAACGTCCACCGATGATGCCACGAGATGCATATATATGTAGCCATTCCCACGTCATAGAGCAATACGTGGAAGCTAATGGGATCACGACGACCAGACCCTACCACACCAGGGGCATTGGCTTAGGCCTGACGCTGATTGAGAGTTTCCATCCGTACGACGAGTTTTGGACACCACTAGGATGGCAACTCCTCCTGGATTACGATCGATATATGGATCGCATGTGTCACCCCGACCCACTTATGAGGGAGATGCAACCACCAGGGTGGATGGAACACGAGGAACTACTTGAGAACCTGATGTATCAAGAATTAAGGCACGACTGTCCTCCTTTGCCAGTTGAACTACTCCCGATGCAGGAGAGGATCTCTCTATCGTGAGACTCTTGAAGTCGCAAATCATATTTAGGGTCTTTGGACTCCAGTTTGTAAAATATATGTAACCAACTTTTAACTATCCTAAGAACGATCTTAATATCGTCTTCTTTTCCTACGGCTATGGATGTTATGCTCAGATGTGACGTTTGGTGAACTTATGTATTATATTCCTTGAAATGTAATATTTTACCCATGTATATGTTTATATATATGGAGACGTTATGTTACTACCTAGTCATGTGCTTTCTTAATTCATTATTTTAAAATTTTACATACACGTTGTACTTCCAAGTCTCATTTAAATTACCTTATCTAAATTGATTTCAGATGAGACTACCGTGCGGTAAGAAGTACTCTGAATGGACACCAAAAGAGAAGGCCCGCAAGAAAGCCATCGAGGCCTACGCACGACGTCAGCAATTGAAGTCCTGGAAGAGATCACAGGACTCGAGCAATGCGGAAGTCGACTGGAAGACCAGGGCACTTAAGACTCCGTATATGGAACATCAATTCTGATCATCTCCGCCGATCCTCGGAATATCTGAGATGTGATCGAGCGTTCATGCAGGAAAACCTGAGACATTTGAGGGGATCAGTGGGACACTATACCCATGGATCAGGAGTATGAATGCGAGGTTCCTGGAACACTCCGTTAGAGAGGAATGGAAAACCTCCCTAGCAGCTGCGTGCCTTGACGAGGAGGCCAAAGCATGGTGGAGGCGACTACGCTCCCCAGCTATACTTGAGGGTGAGTACTACCTGAGCTGGGAGGATTTCAAACTTGGCTTGAGCGACATGACCTATCTTTGTTAAGTATAAATGCGACCAGCGGAGGAGGAGCATCGCTACTCAAAATTTGCTTAGGAGCTAGAGCAAATCTTTTGTCATTCTCGATTCAATTTCACATCTCTTGAGAATGTATCTAAACTTTTATGTTATTTTGCTGAACTTTTATCTAAGTTTTCACCTTAGTTCATTTCATAGAGAATGTATTAGGAGGCTTGTAACTTTTTGATGTAAACCTTTTACATTATCAATGAAATGTCTTTTATCCTGCATTTTATATTATGTCTATCTTTGAGATACTCAAAATTTATACAGCCTTGTCCTTATTTTATTTGATTTTCAGAATGGCTGCAAACGATATTCAAGATGATGACCTCAACCATGCGTTTTTAGAAGAAGAGGCGAGGAGAAGAGGTTTCGAAGATGCAATCACAAAAATTGCACAGAATGTACATCAACATCAGGGTGGCGGAAATAACCAGTCCGCATTCGAGAAATTCTCCAAACATCGACCTCAACCGTATTCTGGCTCTGTCAACCCCACTGTCTTGCCAGTGAGCATTGAAGTGATGGCGAAGTTGCTAGAACTTAGCAAGACTCCAGCTAACGAGAGGGTGAATGTAGTGGCCTACTACCTCAAGGGAGAGGCCAACAGTTGGTGGCGTTTAATCAGGTCCACCTTTCCCTTAAGAATCTACACCTGGAGTGAATTCAAGACTCTGCTGGAAAACAAATATATTGGGGAGGAATTGAAATGGGACAAGGAAGAGGAGTTCAGAAACCTAAGGCAGGGCGATATGTCCCTACAGCGCATACGGAAAAATACCAGAGTGTCCAAGTTCGCTCCTAGGATTATAACTAATGAGGAGGAACTTGCGACTCGTTACGTAGAGGCATGGAAAAGCGGCCTGAGGAACAATATGTGCGGGTTCAATCGCAAGAACTTCGGGCCTATGAAAAGGCAGCGGCGTATCACGGGCCTCCATTCAAAAAGGAGAAGGCGAGGAGAAAAAGAAGAAGAAGACCTTTACGCCTGCGTGGCGAGTGCTAGCTTTATCCATAAGCCAATGTTCGGTCGCCCCGGTTATCAGAATCAGGATAACCGCAATAGGAACCAGGGCAGGTCTCAGTTCTCCAACCGCAATACCACTCCTTACGTCGCAAAGAATAATTCCCAAATTCCCGGACCTCCGGCCTTCCAAGCAAATCAGTGTCGTTTCTGCCGACAACCTATTCACCCGGGAAAGCGTTGTAATGGGGAACCAGTGGTGTGCTTCCTGTGCAAAGTTGTGGGGCACAAAGCTAATGAATGTCCTAAGAGAGTCTTTGGCGATAAGGCAAATCTGGGACCACCGCCACCGCCGAGTTCGAGTTGAGGCGCGTTTACGTCTGTCGAGGCGAGGAAAGTCTTGTCGACGACATTATCGATGTCGACGTCATCACCGGTAAATTTCTGGTTAACTCTGTGCCTGCTTTTATTTTATTCGATACGGGAGCTTCACTATCTTTTATATCCTCAAAATTTATCAAACAATCCAAACTCACAAATCCCGCACAAATTAAAACTAATATATCACTACCAGAAGGTAAAAATATTCCTTGTTCGTCAAAATACAATAATGTAAAAATCTCGATCCACAACACGAAATTCTGTCAGGACCTTGTATTGTTTGACCTTCCAGGAGTTCGATGTAATTCGGGATGAAGCGGCTGGCTAGCTCGTCATAATGCGACATTTAAATGCCACGACCAGAAGATCACTTTGAAAACTAACCAAGGGAAGGAGGTATCATATCAGAGTTTGAAGAGGAAAGGGGGAGTGAAACTAGTGTCTGTACTGAAGCTTCGGAGTATGGAGAGAAAGGGACACCAGGTGTATTTTTGCAGCATTACTAAGGTCGAGGACAAACTACGCCACTTGATTTTAGTCTCTACTTTATTTTCCAATCAATTCTATACATTTCTATTTTAGTCTCTACTTTATTAAACTAAAAGACCAATATACCCTTCACTAATACCCACTCAACCCACTTGCAAACAATAAAGTAGGGGTATTTAAGTAATTCCATTATCTACCCCACTTGATTTTCTTCTACCTTAATTACCGTGTTTTGGTCAAACGTATAGAATCAAACGGAATGGAGGAAGTAGTAATTAGTAGTAATATAATATTATTAGTAATATTAGTATAATAATAGTAGTATTAGTATAATAATAGTAGTATTAGTATAATATGAAGTATTAGTACTAATTGAATTAACTTATAGTAATATAATATGAAGTATTAGTATAATTGTATTAACTTATACTATAAGTAGTAAGTAGTATAATAAGTATTTGTATTAAGTGTTGTTTGTTAGTAGTTTCCTTCATGATCGTGATTTTTAATTTCAAAATTTTTTTAATCATTAATGACTTAGTACCCGTTCAAAAGTTATTCATTAGGAATAACCTTTGAATAGTCCCCATTTTGGGACTATCTTTAAACGTTTTCTATCACTTAGGAGGTAAATACAATTTTTGAATGAGTTAGAAGGAAAGAAATTTGGTATCAATTTCCTTTAATGTTCTCTGAATACATATATACACGATTTTAATCGTTTATATAATGTATTTGGAGAACCAAGAAAATTCTTCTTAGGATTTTTTCTATTCTAACACATTCAAGAGCTGTATTTGCTAGTGATAGAAGACGTTTAAAGATGGGTTTAGGTTGGAGTGATAGAAGATGTATTTGCTACCGCATAAGAATTACAATCTTGTAGATGTGAACCGTAGTAGAAAGTATCCAACATATGATCCGTTTGTGTTTGCATACCAAACCGAACAAGTTTGTTACACTTCATATCCTAAAACAAGGAAAGACAATCAATGGTCGGCCGTGTTTAAAATCAAATCAAGATCGAATTTTGATATTCCGATCGAAGATACTGTTTTTCAAGAAGAGATAAATGTCGATCATCAACAAACGTTATCGTCTATAGTTGAGGATGAAATACAAACGACTGATAATGACAATGTGGAGCTTGAGAATGAAGTAACAAACGACAATGTGGAGCTAAATGAGAGGGAAATACACGAAGGGGATGAGGATGAGGATGTGGAGTTACATGAGGAGGAGGAAGAAGATGAAGAGGAAGAAGATGAAGAGGAAGAAGAAGATGAGGAGGAAGAGGAATATGAGGATGACGAAGAAGATGGCGTTGCTACACTTTTTCGTGACCATGAATACAATGATGATATTAATGATGATGATGATGACTATTAAATTATTGTAAGATGTTAACATTTGGTATATATATATATTATATTATATTGTTCACATTGTATTTTTTAATATGTTGTTTTGTTTTTAGTTTGTAATGGCAGGTGGCAAAAAACAGACTAGGAGAAAGGGGTCGTGACAAAGAATCGCAGTCATCATCGACGAGAACGAGGAGTTATATCGTATACCACCCGAGAACGAGAAGTTGTTCGTGTCGCGTAGCCCGGGCGGCATATGGTAAGGTTTTTAAAATATAGTAATATGTTTTATGTTTTTTTTTTATTAATTTATTTGTTGGTAAATTTCTGAAACTGACTTCATTTTTCAGGTTCACTGATACAAGAGTAACGGATTTGGTCGGGACTTCGATCGAGGCGAACTACAACGGTTTCTACCCTAACTGGACGAGCACTCCTCATGAGCGACAGGAGCACATGTTTAATTTTTTCAGGGTTAATGTTTAAATTTACGTCTAATTAAAGTTTGGTTTTAAATTAGTAGTATTGTCTAACTTATATGTTTTATTTAATGTTAGGCTCGAGTGAACCAAACAATCAAAGTGAGCTTAAGGAAGGATACGTGCATGCCGTGAAGAGTAAGTTCCGACATATAATTTTCCGAGCGGCAAGAAAGAAGAAAGCGCCGAGATGGATGCCCGCCGATTGTTTCAAGTTATTCCAGACACGGAAGGAAACCGATCCGGAATTCGCCCAGAAGTCCAAGAAGGCGTCAGAGAATAGGTGCAAAGGGGGGAAAGACGGAAAAGCCCTTCCGACGCACGTATTAGGTCGCAGAAGTGGTAGTGCGGCTTTGGAAGCAGCTGCGGTATGTTTTTAATTATCTATTCAATTGTGAATTTATCGTTAATAATAATGCCAACACTTTGAATATTTATGTTATATATATTTTAACACTTTAACGATTTTCAGGATAGTATCGCAGATATAACTCCATTCAAAATGTTGGAGTTATCGAAGAAAAATAAAGAGGGCAAATGGATTACTCCTCGGGCCGAGCAAATTGCGGTAACATACATAGTCGTCTATACTATATTTAGTTTATTATTTTGTGAAACTTCTATTCTTTACACTTTATTTTATATGTTTGTCATTATTTAATAACTTTCAAATATTTTCAGAATGACTTTTTGGAGAAGTTGGCCGAAACCGAGGAGGCAGACATGGACGCGGACGAGGCTCAACTGTATCTACAGTCGGCTGGTGGTTTTGATAGGAAAGGGCGAGTTTACGGTACTTGCGCAGAAGCTCCAAATTTCTTCACACCCCCTAACCAATACAACCGTAGCTCGTCACAAAAGGTTCCAAGGTCTCAGCCCGGCGTCGTGAGTCAAACCGCCTCCGAAAATGCAATGCTTACGACGAGAGTCCAGCAGCTCGAGGAGAACCAAAAAATGATGATGGAATTCATGAAGCAAAGCCTCAGTTGGCAGTCTCCGCCGAACACATGTAATCCCGGCATCCCTCCGTTTCGTCGTGACGACTTCTTCGGCGATCATGGAGACGGTCACGGGTGTAGTTCCTTCGTCCCTCCAACTTAACCATGCATTTTGTACATCTAACTTCGGATTTTTAATTAGTATGCGACTTTTCCTAAACTTTGTAGCGGATTATGTGTAAGTTACTTACACATAATTATATATATATATTGACTCTATTATTATTTGTTGGTTGTGTATATGGTTGTGAAAACCGTAATTTTCTGATTGCAGGGGTCGTAATCGACCAAAAAAAAACAGAGCAAAAGGGGACCATAAACGGGCAGAAACTTTCAGCTGGGAAGTGTTTTTTGCGATGGATTGCGACGGAAATTCCGTCGCAAATTTGTTTTTATTTTTTTTACAAACTAATTTGCGACGGATTGTCCGTCGCAAGTCCATTTTTTTTGAATTTTTTAATGCTCATATGCGACAGAAAGTCCGTCGCAAAATGTGTTGGAACAGTTTTGGCGACGGAATAGCCGTCGCAAATAAGGATGTTTTTGTTAATTTGCGATGCGTTTTTAGTGTCGGACGTTGCGACGGAACGCCCGTCGCAATATGTTTTTGCGACGGACTTTCCGTCGCAAATATTAATCTGCGACGAGTTATAGCGACGCATTTGTGGCGACGGAAATTCCGTCGCTATACTCGATTTGGCGACGGAATTGTCAATTTTGCGACGGAAGTTTCCGTCGCTAAACCACTGTTTTTTTGTAGTGTAATAATAATTATTATTATTATTATTATTAGGCGAAATTGCAAATAACTACCTTTTAAAATCACTTTTTTTTTTTCAAATAACTACCTTTTATAATTTTTTTTTCAAATCACTACCTTAAAACGTATTTTTGTTTTCAAATCAATACCAGTTCCCCGAAAATCTCATTTAACTCAAAAAAATAAGGATGGAAAGTGCTGAAAAGTGAAAGAATCATTGTTTGATTGAATAATATGAGAGAAAAAATTAAAAACAATGGAAGAAATTTTAGGTTAAGAGGTAAAGAGGATGAAATGAAGAGGTTAAGTTAAATAGAGGAAGAAAGGTTAGAAAAGGGTAGAAGGGTAGAATGGGTATTTGACATGGGTGTTTCAAATAAAAGGCAACAAAAATTTTCAAAGTGGTCGAAATTTGATAAAATATGACGTTTTAGGGAGCTGGTATTGATTTGAAAACAAAAATACGTTTTAAGGTAGTGATTTGAAAAAAATTTATAAAAGGTAGTTATTTGAAAAAAAGGTGTTTTAAAAGGTAGTTATTTGCAATTTCGCCTTATTATTATTATTATTATTATTAGTATGGTTATTGTTATTATTATTATTATTATTATTATTATTATTATTATTATTATTATTATTATTATTATTATTATTATTATTATTATAATGATAATATTAATAATAATAATAATAATAATAATAATAATAATAATAATAATAATAATAATAATAATAATAATAATAATAATAATAATAATAACAATAATAATGATGTGAATCGAATCAAATGAAATTGAATCGAATCGAATCGAATTGGAGTAATCAATCGAATCAATCAATCGAATCAATCAAGTGAGTGAATCGAATCAAA
The DNA here is from genome assembly GCA_023091065.1 of Dianthus caryophyllus. Lineage (NCBI taxonomy): Eukaryota > Viridiplantae > Streptophyta > Magnoliopsida > Caryophyllales > Caryophyllaceae > Dianthus > Dianthus caryophyllus. Next base: position 25,768,787 of record CM041520.1, on the reverse strand, counting down.
TGTCTTTGAAAATAAGTCCGAAAGAACAGGTTCATAATGTTGTAACACCCCGTGTTATTTTAACACAATTTGATAAAATAATTTAATTCCTTAAATTAAATTCATCCTTTTCCTTATAATAAAAATGCGTCTGAATTTTTTTCGCCAAATAATATTAAAATTTCTTAAGTACAAATTTAAAAATTTTGAAAATTAAAGTTTGTTGTATTATCTTTAGAATTGAAAAAGAAACACATTTCAAAATTTTATAAAAATCAACTCAAAATTAATATCGCCTTTCAAATTTCAAAAATGTTAAGTTATGTTTACTATTCATAAAAATAAATGTAAAACCTTTTATTCATAAAATTCAATTTCGAACATTTTTCATTTTCGAATAAAAATGAGCCCTTATACTTTTCCCGTCTCTTGGATTCGGGTCAACAATTTCAAACACGCAAATCAAAAAATCAAACCATCTTATCCTCTTCCTTTTTCATCTTATTTTTGGTAAAGCAAACTTAACATCAAAACATAATCATTTTGATTTTTATTTATAAATCATATTATATTAATATCTAATTACTATTTCATTTTCATTAAACTAACTTTTTTCTAAATTGTCGATATTTGAAATCACACCTAACTTAAATTGATTAACTTTTTGACGTTTGAATATAATTCTTTAAATCTATAACATTCAACGGTAAAAATAAGTATTTCGACCTAGGAAATTTTTATTCAAAATTTCGAGGATTATGATCCAATTTTTGTTTTTAGTACCTTTTGAAAATTATTTTTATTTTTATTTCCAATTTTATTTTAAAACACTATTTTAAAATCATACCTTTTATTTCGAAACCTTTCGCGATCGCGCAAACCGAAAATTTCGAAAATGAAAATCGAGCCCGAAAAATTTACTTGATCTTTTTGACTTAGACTTTTCCAAGTCTATCCTCTTCCATTTTACTTACACAAAACCAATTTTTCTTACATCTTTAAAGTTGTCATCATCATTTTATTTTTGTATTTAAATTTAAAGTTTATACATAATAATAATACATACATACAAAATAAAATACTACTACTTTAATACTACCATTTTCATTTCCATAACTTTTAAATATTTTCTAAAGTAGTAAATAAAATATTTTAGTCTTAAATTTATAAAATGAATACTTTTCAGAAAATCGCCAAAACATTACATTTTAACTTTTATCGCTTTTGGCCTTGAGCTTTTTAAAAACTGACCAATTTCGTGAAAAACATTTTAAAAAACACAAAATAGACATTTCTAGCACCAAATAGTGACAAAGACTTGTTTAACCAATTAGAGCCAAGGTGTTCCCTAATTTCATTTCATTAAAACATTATTTACATAATTAAAAACTAAAGCATATCTTAATTCTTTTAAGCTCATTCATACTAACTTATCCTCATTATTTTCTAAGTGCAAAACTCACCCATTTTCACTCTAAAATGTCGTGGCTCCCCTCCCCTTTTTCTCTCATTTATTTCTTCCATTTTTCTTACAAAAAACAATTAAAATAAAACCCTAATATTATCTCTAAAAATTCCTAAGTGTTCCTAGTTATATTAGTGGGTTTTGGAGCTAACTTTCCTTGGATTATTTGGGTGAAGAACTTGGGTTTTCTGGGTGAAGAAAAATCCGATCTAAAATTTATTTTAGATCCTCGACGATTAACATCCGATTTAAGGTGACTAGCTTTGTCATATTTTGGCCTCTTAGTAAATTTATTTGTGTTGTTATTATAATTTTATAAATATGAATCTTATGTTAAAATTATGTTAAACATCAATTTTGATTTTATTTATGTTATGCGATGATAATAAATGATAATAACTAAGTGATTATTTTACTAGTAATGTTTTTAGTAATATGAATATATATTTAGTTTAATTTATTTTGAACATTTTTAATTATTGTTCATATGATTTTTATGTTTAGTTATGTTTTATTTGAGTAGTAATCATATATGAAAATTATGTGAAATATTAACAATGAGTTTAAAGTGATTAAAATCGAAAATGAAAAATTATATGTTCATATGTATGTCACTCGACATTTCCCTATTTTTTTTTTTTTATAAATTTTCACTTTTAATTTTTGTAAATAATATGTTGTGTTAAGTTAGTTAAAATAGATGTTATCATGTGAAAAAAATTAAATTAGGAAAATAAATTATAAGTTGTTAAATATGCACATATGTGTTCTTGAGTTTTGTTTGATGTTCATGTGTGTTCTTATTATCTTCATGTGTGTTCATCATTGTTGCTCACTTTGATTTTGTTTTATTTTATGTTTGTTAATAATTTGTGTTTATGTTTAGTTATTGTTTTAATATATTGTTAGTATTATGTTATAAATCAACCTAAACATTATAAATCATTAAGATTAAAAAGTTAGAAATTTAAAGTGTTGAAAAACACTATTCATAAATATAAATGAAATTTTTAGTAAATTTTATTTTAGTTTAAATCTTTTTAGTATAATTAAAATAATTAGAATATAAAAACTTTAAGCTAAAAACCGATAAAAATTGAAAAATGAAAATTGGACCATAACCATTAAACCTCACGGCATTTAGGCCAATTTTTGAGTTAAAATTGTTTTTATCACTTTTTAGTTTATTGTTAAAATAATTTAATTAGTAGTTAATAAATTGAATTAAGAAATTAAAAGAAATAAATCAATTTTGACATATATATTAAACCACACAACATACCCACTTTAAATTGACTAAATTTGACCAAAATGAAATTATCATTAAGTCACTAAAGTTAAATAGTAATTAGAATTGAATTTTTGTATAAATCGATTTAGTTATAAATGAAATATATTAAACCGATAAAAATGTTTAACCGTTATAAAAATGAACTAAAACGTGTGCTACTGCCTTTGCAAATATTGGACTGTTGAACTTGGACATACGGACTAAAATGAATCATCCACGATACTATTATTTTAAAATAAAAATCGCTAAATTTAGAAATAGACGACTAAATTTAACTAAGTCTCGTTTTAAAATAAATATCATTGATCACTTTTTACAAACCGAACTTAACATTTTCAAAACTAGACTTTTAAAATATTTTCACAAATCACTAAGTACAAAACGAACTTAACGACTTTGAAACTAGAAATTTATACTTAGCAAATAAAAAGAAATCTAAGTTTATACTTAGGAAAAATATCAATGTATAAGAATACTTATAAAATACTTATTAAATACGTATAAACATAAAAATACGTACAAGTATAAGAATACGTATAAGTATAAAAATACGTATAAAATACGAAGTATAAAAATACGAATACGTATAAAAATACGTATAAAATACGGTGAATAGTGAATAGTGAATAGTGAAAAGTGAATAGTGAAAAGTGAATAGTGAAAAATTTACGAAATTGTAAAACAAGTTACGTCTCAAAATTCAAAGATATTTCAAATCTCAAAATTTGAAATATTGGAAATAAATGAAAATTTTACTAAGTATAGAAAATTGAAAATGAATAAGTAAACGACTTAAAGTGTTTTGAAAAACACTTAAATAAAATTTGACATAATAAACATATCAAAATAGAAACTTAAAAACGTTAATAATTAACAACACTTCAAATAATAAACGAACGTGTTATGTGATCATATGAAACCAAATAAAATACTTAAACGTTTGACGATGAGACTAGGAGAGTCTAGTAACATGTGATATGTAATATCTAATAAATAATAAATCTTGAGTAAGTTTAAATAAAAGGGTCAAACGCTTGAGCCTCGGATATGAAAACGTCAATCGTGAGTGAAGTGGGGTTAAGATAGTCTTGTGGCGGTCGCCATTGCTGTAACACCCTGTGTTATTTTAACACGATATGATAAAAGAATTTAATTCCTCAAATTAAATTCATCCTTTTTCCATATAATAAAATGCGACTGAAATTTTTTCGCCAAATAATAATAAATTTCCCTAAGTAAAATTTAAAAATTTTGAAAAATAAAGTTTGTTCTATTATCTTCAGAATTGAAAAAGAAATACATTTCAAAATTTTATAAAAATCAACACAAAATTTATATCGCCTTTCAAATTTCAAAAAGGTTAAGTTATATTTACAATTCATAAAAATAAATGTAAAACCTTTTATTCATAAAATTCAATTTCAAACATTTTTCATTTTCAAAATAAAAACTTTAGTTTTAATATCAAATTACTATTTCATTTCTATTAAACTAGCCTTTTTCTAAATTGTCGAAATTTGAAGTCACACTTACTTTAAATTGATTAACTTTCTGACGTTTGAATATGAATCTTTAAATCTAAGACATTCAACGAAAAAAATAAGTAATTCGACCTAGGAAATTTTTATTCAAAATTTCGAGGATTAGGATCCGATTTTTGTTTTTAATACCCTTTCGAAAATTGTTTTTATTTTTAATTCCGATTTTATTTCAAAACACTATTTTAAGATCATATCCTTTATTTTGAGACTTTCTGCGATCGCGCAAATCGAAAATTTCAAAAACGATAATCGAGCCCGAAAAATAAACCTTTGACTTTCGGACACCAAAGTCAAATTCTATCCTCTTCCATATTTTCTTACACAAATTAGTTTTTTCTTACACATCTAATTTATCATCATTACTTTTATTTTTGTATTTAAATTTAAAGATTATACTTAATAAAAATACATAAATACAAATTCAATATTACTACTTTAATACTACCATTTTCATTTCCATCACTTTTAAATATTTTCTTCAATAGTAAATAAAATATTTTAATCTTAGAATTCAAAAGTAGAAATATTTCGAAAAATCGTCAAACGCGCACACTTTAACTTTTATCGCTTTTGACGCCCGACTTTTTAAAACTGACCAAATTCGAGGAAAACATTTTAAAACACACTTTAGACATTTTTAATGCCAAAATAGTAATGTGGACTTATGGGGTTGATGATGGACTTGATGATGCTTATTTTGTTTTAATAAAACATTATTTACTAAATAAATCAACTTTAATATCTAAAAAAAACTTAAACCTTTTAACCTAAAGTTTACTAACTTACATCCTAAGTTTCAAAGAGCAAAAATCACATTCATTTGCCCCAAAATGTCGTGGCTCCCCTTCTCCTTTTCTCTCTTTTATTTTTTCCATTTTTCTCCCAAAAACAATTAAAATAAAACCCTAATATTATCTCTAATAATTCCTAAGTGTTCCTAGTTATATTAGTGGGTTTTGGAGCTAACATTCCTTGGATTATTTGGGTGAATAACTTGGGTATTATGGGTGAAGAAATATCCGATCTAAAATTTATTTTAGATCCCCGACGATTAACATCCTAATTAAGGTGACTAGCTTTGTCTTATTTTGGCCTCTTAGTAAATTAACTTGTTTTGTTATTATGATTTTATGAATATGAAAATTATGTTAAATATGTTAAACATCATTTATTTTCACTTGTATGATTATGTGAAGTATAATAAAATGATAATAAATAAGTAATTTTGCTAATAGTTAAGTTGTAGTAATATGTTAATATGTTTAGTTTAATTAGTTTTGAGCATTTTTAATTATTGTTCATATGATTTTTATGTTTAATTATGTTTTAGTTATGTTGTTATTATATATAAAAATTATGTTAAGTTTTAACAATGAGTTTAAAGTGATTAAAAATCGAAAACAAAATTTATGTAAACATATGCATGCTCACGGTTTTTCTCTATATTTTTAATAAATTTTCACTTTTAATTTTTGTAAATAATATGTAGAATTAAGTAGGGTTAAAATGGATATTGTTATGTTATAAAAATTAATTTAGGAAAATAAATTATAAGTTATAGAAAATGCATATGTGTTCTTGACTTAAACTTTGATGTTCTTGATGTTCTTATTTCCTTCATGTGTGTTCATCATTGTTGCTCACTTTGATCTTGTTTTATTTTATGTTTGTTAATAATTTGTGTTTATGTTTAGTTATTGTTTTATATATTGTTAGTATTATGATATAAAACAACTTAAAACATTATAAATCGTTAAGATTAAAAAGTTAGAAATTTAAAGTGTTGAAAAACACTATTCATAATATAAATGAAATTTTAAGTAAATTTCATTTTAGTCTAAATCGTTTTAGTATAATTAGAATAATTAAAATATAAAGACTTTAAGCTAAAAACCGATAAAATCAAAAAAATGAAAAATATGAACACCACTACCTTGCTCACGGCATTTAGGCCATTTTTAGGTTAAAATTTGTTTTTATCACTTTTTATTTTAAGTGTTTAATTAATTTAATTAGTAGTTAATAAATTGAATTAAGAAATTAAAAGAAATAAATCAATTTTTACATATATATAATCCACACGGCATCATCACTTAAAATTGACTAAATTTGATTAAAATGAAATTATCACTAAGTCACTAAAGTTTAATAGTTATTAGAATTGAAATATTATATAAATCGATTTAGTTATAAATGAAATATTATAAACCGATAAAAATATATAACCGTTATAAAAATGAACTAAATCGTGTGCTACTGCCCTTGCAAATATTGGACTGTTGAACTTGGACTTACGGACTAAAATGAATTCCACGATACTATTGTTTTAAAATGAAAACCGCTAAATTTAGTTAATAGACGACTAAATTCAACTAAGTCTAAATTTTAAAATGAATATCATTATTTCATTTTACAAATTGAACTTAACGTTTTTAAAACTAGTATTTTAAAATGAATATCATTATCACTTTTTACAAACCGAACTTAACGTTTTTAAAACTAGACTTTTAGAATAATTTCAAAACTCACTAAGTACAAAACGAACTTAACGACTTTGAAACTAGAAATTTATACTTAGAAAATAAAAGGGTTTAGTTTACTTTCTAAAATATCTTAAGTATAAATACCTAAAATATCTTAAGTATAAAAATACGTATAAATATAGGAATACGTACAAGTATAAGAATACGTATAAGTATAAAAATACATATAAAATACGAAGTATAAAAATACGAATACGTATAAAAATACGTATAGAATACGAAGTATAAAAATACGAATACGTATAAAAATACGTATAAAATACGGTGCATAGTGAATAGTGAATAGTGAATAATGAATAGTGAAAAGTGAATAGTAAAATACTGAAAATAATTGAAAATTTTACTAAGTATAGAAAATTTAAAATGAAGAAGTAAATGACCTAAAGTGTTTGAAAAACACATAAATAAAATTGGACATACTAATAAACGTTTCAATTTAGAAACTTGAAAACATTAATAATTAACAACACTTTAAATAATAAACGAACGTGTTATGTGATCATATGAAACCTACAAATACTTAAACGTTTGACGATGAGACTAGGAGAGTCTAGTAACATGTGATATGTAAATATCAAATAAATAATAAATCTTGAGTAAGTTAAATAAAAGGTCAAGCTTGGGCCTCAGATAAGGGAACGTCAATCGTGAGTGAAGTGGGGTTTAAGATAGTCTTGTAGCGGTCGCCATTGCCGTACAAGATAATTGAATATGCCAAGGCTTTTGTCTCAGGCTTTAGGAAATAGTCGTTTTATCTGGAGTTAAGGTGCTCTATGAATAGCATAGCCTACTCTTAACGTGGATACTAGTGTACATGTACTAGACTTGGGTTTAATTCACTCTATTTCGCTAAAGTTATCAGGGCCACCGTGACATTATGTGCTTATGCGCTTTGCGGTTCTGTCTCCTTGCCGTGTTTCGTCTTTATTGGACGCGACACTTGCATTCGTTCTTGCCACATGTACAGATCACTTGACGAGATTGTATCTGAAGTTCGAATCATTTCGAACACTAGAGGATGAGATGCAAGTATTATAGTATTCGGCGTGGTTTACGAGTCGAGTAGGTCTCTGCACTATGGAAGTGAGATGCAATCGATCAGAGTACAAAGGCCTACTCAGTGGTCAGGCTCGTAAGCAGTATGTGTTGTGTGTTGTTTGATTAAATAAGAACGAGTGTGTACCATTTTCGAAAATTAAAGACCACAAGTTTCTGAAGTTAATCGAGTCTGCATGAGGAGAATGATATGATATGTATGTTTGATTGCGATCCGATATCGCCTCGTAATGCTATTGAATTATTGTGATACTATTGCTATGCTATTATATGCTATTTGCCTTCATAATTGAATATCATGCTTGTATGATTTATCGCGTTAAACCGCATGCTTATTATGACTTATATGTCTTTATATGCTATATGTAATAAGCATGTTTATGTTTTTATCATAATGTTATGTTTATAAAGCGATAATATTAAACCTAAGTAATTGAAATCGAGGGTAAGTATGAGCATAGCTAGTCACTGTCCGCTCAGCGGGCATCCCCCCATTAGTTTATTGTGCAGGATGATCGTGGACCGGGAGCTGGTTTTTGGACGGGGCCACGAGACGTTTTTATGCTTACTTTTGGATGTTTTACGAGGGATTGTAATATATAACCTATACTCATTTTATTTCCGTACTTAGAGTTGTTTTATTCAACTCTTGAACGATGTTTGTAACATTTGGGTTTTTATTGTATAATTAATGACGCTGGTTTAAGACTTAATTAATTTCCGCCTTAGTAATTAAAGTCGACTAAAAACCAGGTTGTTACAATTGCCGTACAAGATAATGAATATGCCAACTCTTAGTGGGTCAGGCTTTAGGAAATAGTCGTTTTATCCAGAGTTAAGGTGCTCTATGAATAGCATAGCCCATTCTTAAAGTGGATATTAGTGTATGCATACTAGACTAGGGTTTTATTCCCCTATTTCGCTAAAGTTACCAGGGCACCCGTGACCTTGAGGATTCAGGTCGATTATAGCGGTTCTGTCTCCTTGCCGTGTTTCGTTCTTAGTGGGCGCGACACTTGCATTCGTTCTTACCCTGCGTAAAGATTACTTGACGAGATTGTATCTGAAGTTCGAATCATTTCGAACACTAGAAGATGAGATGCAAGTACTATAGTATTCGGCGTGGTTTACGAGTCGAGTAAGCCACTGCACTATGGTAGTGAGATGCAAGCGACTAGAGTACAATGGCCTACTCAGTGGTCAGGCTCGTAAGCAGTATGTGTTGTTTGTTGTTTGATTAAATGAGAATGAGTGTGTACCATCTTCGAAAACTAAAGACCACAAATTTCTGAAGTGAATCGAGTCTGCATGATATGAATGATACGAGATGCATGTTTGTCTGCGATCTGATATCGTTTTGTAATTCTACTGATATGTTGTGACACTATTGCTATGATATTATCTGTTATTGCTTTCATAACTGAATATCATGATTATATGATTTATCGCTTTAAACCGCATGCTTATTATGACTTATATGTCTTTATATGCTATTTGTAATAAGCATGTTTACGTTTTTATCATAATATTATAATTATAAAGCAATAGTAATAAACCAAAGTAATTGAAATCGAGGGTAAGTATGAGCATAGCTAGTCACTGTCCGCTCAGCGGGCACCCCCCATCAGTTTATTGCGCAGGATTACCGTGGACCAGGAGCTGGATGTTGGACGGGGCCACGAGACGTTTTAAGTGCTTTATTTTTAGTTGTTTTTCGAGAGATTTGTAATATATATCACTTTACTCTTTTAATTACCGTATTTAGAGTTGTTTTATTCAACTCTTGAACGATGTTATAACATTTGGGTTTTATGTATAATTAATGACGCTGGTTTAAGACTTAATTAATTTCCGCCTTAGTAATTAAAGTCGACTAAAAACCAGGTTGTTACAAATGTAATATAAAAAAGTTGCTAAGAATCGTCCCTTTCCAAAATAGAAACGTAAATAGATGATTGTGACACCCTCTCTTTTAATCATTAAAGTACATTATTTTAGGATTCGACCAAAATAATGAATTGTTTTCTTTTGAATAAAATTAAAATATAATCTAAATTTGCACCAAAATTGTTTAGTTAAAAACAAATTAAAATACATCCAATTTGGTGATTATTTATTCATGTTACTCCCTTTATTGAATTTTTAACATTTACTTTTGAATCAAATTTTTAGCTAAGTGCGGTGTTTGTGTTAAAATTACATATATAATCATTTATTGTATAACTTAATGATGAAAGATGAAAATTATTGAAAAAGTAGGGATATAATTTAATTTAAAATAGAAATAGAAATGTCAACAATTACCTGAATCATCCCATAAAGAAAAAAATGTATATAAAGAAAATCGTCGATTTGTGACACTTTCTAAAATAAGAAAGGTAAACTGACGTGTGGAAACTTATTAATGAAGATATAATGACAACGGATAATCTTCTAATATTAATAATTATTTTAACTTTAAAATTTATAGGATTAAATATCAAAATGACATAAAAAAAAGGAAGATTACATTATTAAAATAACATTTATAAAGATTTTATTAGGGTGATAATTACAAAAAACTGATTATAAACCAATTTTAGAATTATGCATGCAAAATAAATTTATACACTCATGTAAAATAATATTAGCATTATAAATATATTTTCTAGTTAATAATTGGTAAATACAAAGACGTAAAATAGAGTATTTTCAATCCATATTGAATCTTAATCCAGCCCGCCTCACGTGATTAGCATGTCTACTCAACATCCCCATTATTAGTACAAACGATGAAATAAACAAACTAACAGAAACAATTCAAATTATCCTATTTAAATGATAATAATTATTATTATTATTTACGGAGTATTATTATTATTATTTTCCTTTTTATCAAAGTTAAGGGGTTTAAATGCTACAATTGATAGTTAAGAGACTTGATTTTATCATTAAACAAAGTTAAAGGGCTAAATTATCACATGGTAATAATAATAGTAATAAAAATACTAGTGGTAAAAAAAACTAAAGAAAAAAGGGGAATTAAGGCAATGGCTTGCGGATCATAATCCTGCGGGATGACTTACATAGCGTGTGGTTTGCGAGGGTATTCTGCAGTGTCCTAACCAACCCTCCTTACCAAAAAAAAAAAAAAAAAAAAAAATGACAAGAATACGGAATTACGGAGTATCAATATCAATTATTTCTGCTGCACCAACAAAATAACATAGCAAGTTAGCGACCTGCCGACCTGTGACTTCTAACAAGTCTATTTGGGATCAAGCATGGTTCCGACGAAAAGGGCTACGCCGGAAACGTCTTCTCGGATAATATACACAAAAGGGTGATCCGCCACAAAGTTTACCATTTCTTGAGACGGTGAGGCAGCTGCAGTTAGCACCTCGCCCCATGTAACACTTCCGGCTTCTGTCACTCCCTCATTAGTTTCGACATGACATTTCTGAACTATATCACTTACATAGAAAGGTTCAGCAACGTCCTCGTCGATGATTCCCAACAAATCCTTGCAGTTTTCATCAAAGGGTAGCCTCAGCCCCAATTGTTTCATACACTCTCTCAGAGAAACATGGGACTCAACCCTGAATTTCGGGATGGAAAGCTCAATGACCTCGACGGACCTGAACTCCACTCGACTGATGTCGATGTTTTTCACGAGGCGTGGCAGTCCATCGAATTCATCTGGGAGGAAAATGTACATGGAGAAACTCGTCTTCTTCGACGAAGAAGCTGCTCTTTTAAAAGGCAGTTTTAGGACCTGGCAGTCCTCCCCGAACGTTCCGTAATCATAATACTTGCAACATTGGTTCATGAAAGGAACGGGGACCTTGTCTCCGTTGACGAGGGTGAAGTCGCTGTCAATTGTGTATTCGGTGCAGAAAGGTTGTGCCCAAGTTCCATTGAAATGCAGAGCATTAGTCAGCAGAACTCTGGTGTAGACATTGATGTCTTGTGTAGTGATAAGTTGTTTGATCAGACCATTTGTTTGTTGTTCAGCCCATGTGTTCACTAACTTTACAACCTGATCAGCCTGCCAAAATGACACTACACATGAATTATTCTGTTTTAGGAAAAAAAATTAAATTTGCATAAAAAGTTTGATCACTTGATTTTAAGTCATAGTGTATGCTCCAAATTAAATGGGCAACATCGCCAAAATCCAACAATTGTTCTCTTCTATAATCACTATATATAAGTTGCATTGATCTGTACGAAGTGTTACAAAATTAAAGAAATACTCAGTAACCGAAAGAAGCGAAACAAGTTTTGAATGAGGCCGTCTCTCTCATACGGAGTATAACTTATACTCCGTACTACGTTAAATATAATACTCCATATTTGAATACAAATTTAATGCATTTTCTATACTTGTATATGAATAAATTGGTGGTTGTTTTTTTTTGGTTTTTAATTTGGTTTATAACATAATTTCATTTGTGAGTTTATATGATAAGTAATTGTGACTAAGACTGCATTTCCAGAATTTTATTTTCAAAGACATTTGATTCAGATTCATTCGATTCATTCCATTCCGTTGATTCGATTCATTCACTGATTCGATTCAACTGTATGTTATTTAATTGAACTTCATTCGATTCGATTCATTTCGATTGATTGATTCATTTCAGCTCATTTGATTCATTCAATTGACTTGATTGATTAATTTAAAAAGTCCGAAAGAACAGGTTCTAAATATAGTAAAATGTTATAGTAAACACGACATCATTAAAATTGACAATAATGAGAAAATCTAACTTTAATCATAGTCACTAATTTAACATATTACGTAACCAATTAATATAACATGTGGTGACCTCTTATATTTTAATTGTAAATATCTTTTGGTAATTAGTGAAATGAGTTCTACATTGTTCTCCTAAAAAGTCATAAGTAAAAATACAAAAAATAACTTAGAACCAATTCAACCAAAAGCTTAAGCTGATGGTCGGAGGTACAAGATCAATTTTATACACTCTAACACGCCCCCACACATGAATGTCCTTTGGGCTTGAAGTGTGGAAGCAACTACAGGCCCGTCATACCTAATGCGAAATAATTCACTTTGAAAGGAAGGGGTGGTGAGATTCGAATCCATGACCTTTAGTTTGATACCATGACAGGAACCAACTCAACTAAAAATTTAAACTTATGATCAAAGGTCCAAGATCAGTTTTATTCACTCTAACATTAACCCAAGTAACTTATACGGAGTAAGAAAAGTTTAAAATTAATTCCATGAAAAACCATGAGAATTTAAAAACGTGTCAAATGGTCATTATTAGGTCACTAAGCAATTACATTGGTGCATGTGTAGTGTAGTAATTTTATTAGTTCATGTTCCTGCTTAATTAAATTAATGCTATCTATTATCAAGAACCTGTTTTTTCGGACTTTTTAGAGCTGAAATGAATCGAATCAATCGAATAATCGAATCGAATCGAGCTAAATCAATCAATCGAAATGAATCAATCGAATGAAGTTCAATTAGATAACATACAATTTGTCTTGCCCAATCGAATCGAATGGGTGAAATTTAAATCGAACTGGTCCTAAGTATCCTCATTTAATGCTATCTATTATTAAGTGTTCTCATTTAAAAGTTACTCAAAACACTTTACATATTGTCTTTGTCTCAATTATTTGTTTATACTTTTCATTTTGAGGTGTACAGGAATTTGTTTATATTTCCGTAAATGTTTTTGGTGACCAATATGGGAAGTCTGTTCAACTCCTCTTAGCCAATAAAATAAATATAAACAAATCACTGAAATAAAAGTAATAATAAATTAATCTTTTGTTATAATTTGTTTTCAAAAAATTCGAACCCCTAACCTCTGAACTTTGAAGTTCTAGATTTCCCACAGCTAGCTAGAAACTAAGCTACCACGCGATTTACGACAAACAACGGGTCTCTCATAGAGAGATTATACGGAGTATCTAATATACATTGTTAACAAAATTAAAAGTCAAATTTGACCCATATATTAAATCTACGGAGTAATATATATTGTTGACAAATGAGTCTCACAAGGCTAATCTCACTTCACCTTCACGCGGTCTTTAATACTTTTTTTTTTACTATGTTTTATTTCATTTATATTATGATTTTTTTGTTAAGAATATAATTTTATAAAATTTATTTTGATAAGAAAATATACAAGTATATAAAATCTATCATATACGGGGTAATAATTATTCATATATTTTAGTTATGCAATCTAGAAAAGCGTCCCATGAATTTGAAATCATCGTACATACCAAATTATCATACTAAACTTAGAATTTGTTATAATCTGAACCAAAGACAGTAGAGATGTATATGTTTTACCTGATTAACGAAATCGAGAGCCCTAACCTCAGCACTGCAAACATCCCTTAGAACCTTCTGAAACACATCATTAATCCCAAACCGCTTGTCCAACCACAATGCATTAGCAGACGACACCTTCAAAATCTCATCCTGATTGTCGTCGTCTGACGCCTCCATGACTCTGGACAACTTACGAGCACCCGTGTCGAGGTCTCCAACACTCACACAACCAAGGGCCTTAAGCAAGTCATCCAACGTACGGTTTTTCGCCCCTGCGGCCAACATCCTTAACACGAGTTCAATCGACATGGGCGAACACACTACATTCTCGTTCTTTGCTAGCCCTTCTTGTATGACATTCATGGTAACTCGGTCAACAAAACTATCCATTATTGTTGTTTGTTGTTGTTCTTGTATGGGTTGTTTAGGGGGTTTTGTTTTCTTTCTTTTGAAGATGTTTAGTTTCTTGATGATGGACAAGAAGTACATGGTGTTGTTTTAAGTTGCGTAGTTTGGGAGATGAGAAACAAAATATTGTACGTGAGTTGTATCAGAAGTAATTAAATAGGTTTGTACTAGGGTTGTTGTTTACTTGTTTAGGATAAAAACTCTTTGGTTAATACGAGTATAATCTTGGAAGTAGTAGTAGTAAAGCGTAAGTAGGATTGCACGGAGTATTTAAGATTTGCAATCGGATAAATTAAATATAACTTTTTTTTATAATACATTTTCTTTTTTAAATTAATTATGTTTTTTTTATAGCTATTGATTTTTGGTATACGAGTTTTACTCCGTTATAAATCCTTTTCATTTGATTTTTCCCACATATTTTTTTATTACTCCAATTGTATACGCAATTTTTTTTTTTCCTTCAACTTTTGTTAATCAAATTCTCCATTAATCAATCATGAAATCCAATAAACAATTCAAACAAGTACTGATTAATTCAATTTTTTCCATTAATCAATCATAAAATCCTATTTCTCCTATTCAAGCCGTTATTTTTAATCACATCTATTAGAACAACAACACCACCAACGTCCACTACAATAACCGCCGTCGGCCACCACCTTAACCGCCGCCCCAACCTCAGCCGCCTACCATGCCACCACCGACAATCGCGCCGCTTCGTCCCACACCACCAAACCCACCACCTACTCAAAACTCGAACTTGTAATTCATTACTTTTTCTTAAAGAAACCCTACTTGTAATTAAATCAATTACTCTCTCTGTCTAGTCATTTGTTTACACTATCTTAAATCTCTCTCACAAAAAAGTCATACTGTAAACAATTCACTGAAACAGATGGAATAAAACTTAATAAAAATTGATAATTAAGGAGTAATATAGAAGTTGAAATTGATTGTTACTTAATTGAATGATTTATCATATTTCATGATTTATTAATTGAAAAATTGATTAAAATTTAATAAAGAAAAGTTAGAGAAAAAAAAAAAGAAAGAATTGTGTATACAATTGGAATAATAAAGGGCAGGCGTGGAAAATCAAATGAAAAAAGTATAATAAGAGTAAAACTCGTATACGAAGAATCAACTAGGTATAATATAAACCTTTTAGATATTTGATACCTGTTATTTTTATATGTTTTTACCCCCGTCCCGAGCTGCTTTTTATTGTCAAAATGCGCCCTTTAGGGCTATTTTGTTCTCACATTATTTCGCTCGAGTAGTGTTTTTGGTGTTTTTCCGTGGTTTGCAGGAATTTATAGCATTTCCGTGCATTTGAGCAGGAAAAAAAGGAGTTTATGACGGAAAACCAAAAGTCGAGGCGAAGATGAGCTCGGAATTGAAGTGAAGCGTGACTTGGGCGAAATTCAAGAGTCAAGGCCCAAGTGAAAGAAAAGTCAAAGCCCAGGAGTAAGTTCAGTCCGTTTATTAGAGCCGGCCGGTCAAACTTGACCGGCGGCCGGTCGACCGGCTAGTGGATTTTATTGACTTTTTCACGGAGATTTTTAGCCCAAAATTTGGGCTGCGTATTCGGTGGCTGACCGGCAGCCGGCCGGCCGGCCTGGGAATTTTATTTGACGGGTTTATTTTGTATTTTAATTATTTTAATATTTTTAGAAATACTATATATTAGAATTTCGAGAGTTTGGTTAAATCATCTTTAGTTTTACTGCTTTTTAGACTTATTCTCTCTAGAAAAAACTTCAAGCATCCTTAGATTTTATTTTCAAGCTTTGTAACCGTTGGTACTCAGGATTGATCTCAAGTTATTTCCAATTGGTAATTTCATGTTCATTGTTCTTAATTTCCTTTATTTATTATTCAATATGTCTTTTGCCCTAGTTATGAGTAGCTAATCCCCCAACTAGGGTTGAGGGGGAATTATGCCTTTAATCCGATGTTTTGATTAAATTGTTGTAATTGATTAGTTTATGCTTGTGCAATTTCTTTCTGCGCGATTAATTATCAATTGAATTTAGGGACGCCTTGATTAAATTGAACTTAGGGTAATATTGATTTAAGATCGAAAGCCTAATCAGTATTAGACCACCACGCGTAATTGATGAGATAATATAGTAAGTCGCGAGAGCCCGCTAAATTAGCTTAGGGTAACATTGATTCGAGAGAACGTGTTTTGCCCTAATCGCCTTGCATATTCTGATTGATTGCTATCTTGTTGAGAGTTGTTTTATCCGGATTATTGTCATAAGGAACCCGAGACCCTAGCCTTTTATCTATCGTTTAAACCCTCTTTTTATTGTTTTAGTTGGTTCTGTTAGTTTTATTAGACTTCACAACCCAAAGATTGTTACTTTAGGAATAGCCTAGCAACTAAGCGTCTTGCGAGTATTCGTTTCTCTGTGGTTCGACCCCTTCTTACCGCTAGCTATTGTTAGTAGTCCGTAGGGTTTATTTTTGATACCGGTGATACGACTAATTAGCTGTGTCAAATTTTGGCGCCGTTGCCGGGGAAACGGTTTTATTTCGCTTTTGCTTAGTAGGTTATTTCTTTTGTCTCAGGGAACTCTAGTTCCTTGAGACCGTTTCTCATTTCTCCTTGTAGTTTTTGTTTATGCGCAGGTCACCTTCAGGTTTAGTTCCATTCGATCCTGAACCTGAGCGTACTTTTCGCCGGTCGCGTAACTTCTTCAAGGAGATTTCCCAGGCTTACGGACCTGAGGTCGTGGAAGTTTCAGACGAAGAATTTCGTGCGGAATCATCATCTTACGAAGGAGACACTACTCAACCTTCTACTTCTACTTCCAGTGTTGTTCTTGAGGCGCCCGTGACTATGCCGAAACTTTCAAGTCACTCCTTGCCAAAGACGGAGTCCATACCTGATGGATTCCAGATGCCCGCGACTTTACAGGGCAACTTCGAGATTCGCCCCGCCTTTCTTAGCTTGGTGGAGCGTAATCAGTTTGGAGGAAATCCCACGGAGGATCCTGGTCGTCATATGCAGGTTTTCACAGATTACTGTTCGACGATAAAACAGAACGGGATTACTCAAAACCAGATTAGGGAAATGCTGTTCCCTTTCTCGCTACATGATCGAGCTCGTGAATGGATCACCGACTTAGACAAGACAGCCGCAGGTATTACAGATTGGAGTGGGTTGGCACTTGCATTTTATCAGAAATATTATCCGCCAGAGCGGACTAATCAGATGCAGAGCCAAATCCAAAGCTTTAAGCAAACTTTCGATGAATCACTTGCTGAAGCTTGGGAACGTTATAAGAAACTCATTCGCGACTGTCCTCATCATGGTTTAAGTGATTGGCTCGTGATCATGACGTTCTACAATGGGTTGTACGCCGAAAGTCGGGCTATTTTGGATTCAGCTGCCGAAGGGCGTTTTGCCAACAACGTCGATGATGACAAGGCATGGGCATTGATCGAGCAGATGGCGATCCATACCTCACAGTATGATCGACCTAGGGGAAATTCTCGCTCGGCTCATAGTGATCGCGAGAAGGATTCCATGAATGCTTTAGTGAGCCAAATCTCGGTTCTATCGATGAAGGTCGACAAGCTGAGTGGTGCGGGTCCGTCTAATGCGCAGCAGGTTAATGCGGTTATGGGGCACGACAAGGGATGCAATAATTGCGGGGCTGCAGGTCGTTATGCACACGAGTGCATGGGTACGCAAGAGCAAGTTAACGCTTTTACTTCTTATCGTTCTAACTTGCCGTATCAGAATCAGCCAGGTTATGATCGTTCTTTACTCTCCTACCGGAACCAGAACGTTCTCAATCCTACTCCTCAACCACCGCGAATAAAGAATAATCAACGACGTTCGCCACAAAGGAACTACCAACCGCCGGGCTTCCAAAATCAAAGGCCCCCATTCCACCATCAACAACATTATCAACAACAACCACCAGTCCAATCCGCTCCTACTCCCGCTATCGATCCTGCTTTGAGTGAAGTAAAGGCCATGATGCTGCAGATGGCCAAGAATCAGGAAACTATGATGGCGCAGATGCAAAAAAGTGATGAAGCTAAGGACGCCGCTATTAAGAAGTTGGAGACGCAGGTTGCGCAGTTAGCAAGTTCGCAGGCCACGAGGCAACACGGGACACTTTCACCCCAAGGGAACCCGCCTCATGACACCGCAAACGCGATTACATTGCGTAGTGGCACACATTATGATGGTCCGAAGCACCCGGATGAGATTGAGGCCGAAAACGTGGTGAAACAGCGTCAGAAGCCGAGCACCGAGTCGGCCGATCGGCAAATGGTCGGCCAACCACCGCGTCTGAACTTACGGGAAAAGTTGATTTGGGGAAGAAAGTTGAGGAAGAAGCTATGGATGCTCAGGCTAAGCTCCAAGATGCTCCTAAGGATGTTACTACTTCTCTTACACCTCCGATAAAGATTCAACTCCCGTTTCCGGGACGTCAACGAAATGCTAAGGCCGAAACGCAGTTCGGTAAGTTTATGGAGGTCGTGAAGAATCTGTAGGTAACCGTTCCATTTACTGAACTTATCACCCAGGTACCCTCTTACGCTAAGTTTATGAAGGATATTCTTACGAAGAAACGTTCTTTTAATGAGGTTGAAACTATAGCGTTTATAGGTGAGTGTAGTGCCCTTCTACAGAGTAGTGTACCCCGTAAGCTGAAGGACCTGGGTAGTTTCTCCATTCCTTGCACCATAGGCACCCATGTGATTGACAAAGCCTTGTGTGACTTAGGAGCGAGCGTGAGCGTTATGCCTTATTCAGTTTGTGAGAAACTAAACATGGGAGGGTTGAAGTGCACGAGTGTCACCTTGCAGATGGCCGATCGTTCGGTCAAGCGACCTTTAGGAGTGATTGAGGATGTCCCCGTGAAGGTAGGGAAGTTCTTTTTCCCTGTTGATTTTATTGTTTTGGACATGGCCGAGGATAACCAGATACCTATTATCCTAGGACGACCATTCCTACACACAGCCGGGGCGGTCATAGATGTTAAGAATGGTAGGTTGACTCTAGAGGTAGGGGGGATAAGGTCACATTTAACCTTAACCAGGCCCTTAAGAGCCCGATGTTAGAGGAGTCTTGCTACTATTTGGATGTTATTGATGTTGTAGATGAGTCGGTTTCTTTTGTCTCCGAGGGATCCTTGTCCAAGGATCCTTTGGAAGTTTTAATGTGTGGTGAATGTGCAGATGATGAGACAGGTCCGTGGAATGCGGAAGTCGCTGAAATTGAAGCTTTCCTATATGCTGATGAAAGGAGAGACTTCGACACCACTGAGACGGTTGAGACCTCTTATGCTGCTGAGGTCCAGAAACCCGAGTTGAAGCCGTTGCCTACTCACTTGAAGTATGCGTTCTTAGATGAAGAGGAGATGAATCCGGCGATCGTCAGCAATGATCTTACGGAGTCCCAGCTGACTGCTTTGCTGAAGGTTTTGCGAACGCACAAGAAGGCTTTGGGGTACAGTCTTAGTGATTTGAGTGGTATTAGTCCTGATTTCTGTATGAACAGGATTCACCTCGAGGATGATTACAAACCGGTGATTCAGGGTCAACGGCGGTTGAACCCAAACATGCAAGAAGTTGTTAAGAAGGAGGTGATAAAGCTCCTTGACGCCGGTATTATCTACGCGATTTCCGACTCTAGGTGGGTTAGTCCTGTCCAGGTTGTTCCTAAGAAGGGCGGGACTACGGTGGTGAAGAATGAGAAGAATGAGCTGATTCCCACGAGAGTTGTGACTGGTTGGCGGATGTGCATTGATTACAGGAGATTGAATACCGCCACGAAGAAGGATCACTACCCACTTCCTTTCATTGATCAGATGTTAGAAAGGTTAGCATGCCACAGGTATTTTTACTATCTCGACGGCTATTCAGGTTTCTTCCAGATCCCAATTCATCCTGAGGATCAGGAGAAGACCACTTTTACATGTCCTTACGGGACCTTTGCTTATCGTAGAATGCCGTTTGGTTTATGTAATGCGCCTGCTACTTTTCAACGTTGTATGATTAGTATTTTCTCCGAGTTCATCGAGTCTACCATGGAAGTCTTTATGGATGATTTTAGCGTGTACGGGAATGATTTTGAGTCTTGTCTGAATAACTTGTCTAAGGTCCTAAAGCGTTGCGAGGACGTCGATTTAGTCTTGAACTGGGAGAAATGTCATTTTATGGTTAAGGAAGGAGTCGTTCTTGGTCATGTTGTGTCTGATAGGGGCATCCAGGTTGACAGAGCTAAAATCCAAGTGATTGAGCAACTACCTCTTCCCGTTAACGTGAAAGGGGTCCGAAGCTTCCTTGGTCATGCGGGGTTTTATCGCCGCTTTATCAAGGACTTCTCAAAGATTGCTAAACCACTCACCCAGCTCCTCCTGAAGGATGCCCCCTTTTTGTTTACTGATGAGTGCGTTGAGGCTTTTCGCAGGATTCAGCAGGCTTTGATTTCAGCACCGATTATCCAGTCTCCATATTGGAACTTGCCGTTCGAGATTATGTGCGACGCTAGTGATTATGCGATAGGCGCGGTGCTGGGGCAGAGGCGTGACAAGGTTTTACATGCTATCTACTATGCTAGTAAAACCTTGGATGAAGCGCACGTTAATTATGCCACGACGGAGAAGGAACTTCTCGCCATTGTCTACGCGCTAGACAAGTTTCGCTAGTATCTTATTGGGTCCAAGGTGATTGTTTATACGGACCATGCGGCGTTGAAGTATCTCCTCGCGAAGAAGGAAGCAAAGCCTAGGTTGATTCGCTGGATTCTGCTACTCCAGGAATTCGATCTTGAAATTCGTTTTAAGAAGGGAGCTGAAAATGTGGTTATTGATCATCTATCCCGACTGCGTTTTGATGAGGGTGGAGTTGTTGTTCCTATTGACGACTCTTTTCCGGATGACTCATTGATGGCCGTTAGTCATGGTGAGCCGTGGTTCGCAGATTATGCTAATTTTGTGGTTGCACGCACACTACCCGAGCATGCTACTTCTCAACAAAAGAAGAAATTTAGGCATGATGTGAAGAGGTTCTTTTGGGATGATCCATATCTGTTCCGTGAGTGTAGCGACGGACTATTCCGTAAATGTGTACCCGATTGGGAGATCCGCGGAGTGCTAGAGGGATGTCATTCCTCTCCTTAGGGTGGGCATCATGGTCCCACCAAGACCACGGCGAAGATTCTGCAGTCCGGGTTCTATTGGCCTACTTTATTCAAAGACGCAACAGCCTTTGTCTTATCTTGTGACGCATGCCAAAGGACCGGGAACATCTCACGGAGGCATGAAATGCCTCAAACAGGTATATATTGGTGGTCGAGCTTTTCGATGTTTGGGGAATTGATTACCAAGGCCCGTTCCCGTCTTCTAATGGGAACCGTTTTATTCTTGTCGCTGTCGATTACGTCTCCAAGTGGGTCGAAGCAGTTGCATCTCCTACTAATGATGCTAAGGTGGTGATCAATCTTTTCCGTAAGATTATTTTTCCCAGATTTGGAGTACCCCACGCAGTTATAAGTGATGGGGGGGACTCATTTTCACGAGAAACATCTCGACACTCTACTACGGAAGTATGGTGTTCAACACTGTACTGCTCTAGCTTATCACCCGCAGACGAGCGGGCAAGTTGAAGTTTTAAATAGGGAGATCAAGTCTATTCTTGAGAAGATGGTCGCTATGTCACGCAAGGACTGGAGTTCGAAGCTTGATGACACCTTCACTTACAGGACGGCGTTCAAAACGCCGATTGGAACTTCACCTTACAGGTTGGTATACGGGAAGGCGTGTCATCTCCCCGTTGAGTTGGAATACAAAGCTTTGTGGGCAGTTAAGGAGCTTAATTTCGACTCGACTCTGTGTGGGGAGAAGCGATTTCTGCAGCTGAATGAGCTCGATGAATTTCGTATGAGTGCTTATGAAAGCTCGCGGGTTTATAAGGAGCGCACGAAGAAGCGGCATGATCAGCGAATTCTACCTCGTGAATTCAAGGTAGGTGATAAGGCGCTCATTTACAATTCCCGACTTCGCTTATTTCCGGGAAAGTTGAAGTCCCGGTGGTCAGGACCGTTCACTATTACCCAGACGAGTAAGTATGGTTACTTTGAGCTTGAAAATGGCGCGGGAGAGCGTTTTCAAGCTAATGGACATCGTTTGAAGCTATATCACGATGGTGCTGCTGTTGGTTTGGTCGAGGTACTCTACCTCACACCACTTGATTCCTCTTGCTGATGATTTAACACAGTCGAGCGAAACTTAAAACCAGCGCTTCCGGGAGGCAACCCGTGTGTTCTTGTATTAATTGTACTTTTGGTTTTGAGCATTTTCATTATTTTTTAGGTGAGACGAGAGTGAGGGTATTAATAATTTTCTTGAGTAGTGCAGGTTGAGTTTGTAATTCCATACTTAGGAATTTTAAGAGAAGAGAAAACGGAACGCAAGAGCCGGCCCACCGGGAGCCAGCCGGGTCCCGGAACCGCAGGCCAAAATTTTGAGGGTTTTGAAATTTTGAGAAAACGAATAAAAATACGATCAGGTGGCCTAAGCCGGTTGACCGGCAGCCGGTCGGGGACCGGCTTAGGGGTGTTAAGCTAGGACAGAAAAGATGACGTCATGATGACGTTTTTAGGGCGGCCGGCTGACTGGCAGCCGGTCCGGCCCGTCTAAGCCCATTCCAGCGTGTTTTATACACGGATACCGCAAGTTTTACACTCACTATAACAAATTCACTTTCTCTCACTAACTACCCTCTAAAATCTCAACCCTCCTTTCTCCGTTTCAACCCAAACCCTAAAACTCAACCTCACTTCACCCCAACCATTTCCATGGCGGACCCATCTCAAGGAGGCCGGAAACGGAGTTGCCCTAACAACCGGGCTCAAGAGGCTTTACCCGTCATCGTCCTGGATCCCAATTTTCCTCAGGTAATATTTACTTCCGCTCTACAAAAGGATAAGTTTACGGCTTTCAAGAATCGGACCCTCATCCCTACTAGGTTCATATGTCAGCATTCTTTGCGAGTCCTAGGATTAGACGGTGTAACGGAGAAACTTTTTAAAGGTGTCGGGATGAAATTAATGTTTGGTTTGGTTCGAATGACCTACCCTCGCCTTACTTGGGAGTTCTTGAGTTCGTTGGTAGTTACACGGGATGCTAGTTCTGCGGAACCAATCTTGCGGTTTCGACTTATGAATAATGATATTACGTTAACAACAAAGCAACTCAATGAGATTTTTGGATTGGCTAATAGGAGGGCGCATGAGGCCCCTGATACTTTCGATTACAAAGAGCTCTGGTGCGCTATTTCTAAAAAGCGCCACGAACCGGGTCGACATATGAGTTCTGTTCAGATACATCAGCCTGCCATCCGCATTTGGCAGAGGTTCATGGCCTTGACGATTTTTAGTAGGAACGAACCTCACAACGTCCGCACGGAGGAGATTATGATTTTGGGTCAATACCTCCGCACTAAACCCGAGAAATTCCATATAAACATCGCGTACCATCTTGCTCTTCACCTGAAGAGAATCTCTGCTGCTTTCGCGGCTATTGTGCCGGTGTTCGTGGGTGGCCTCATCACTCATATTGCTATGCGGACGGTAGACTTTGTTGATAACCCGCAACACGTTATCGCTGGCAGCATTCTTCTCGATACGAACTACTTTCATTCTCCTCTGAACTGGCTGACCTTTAATTCGGCGGGTAAGCGTATTTGGATGATCAACAGGGTTCGGAGTATTGAGCTTCCTGCACCCCTTTCTCAGGTGCAGCTGCGTGCGGACGAGCCTCTCTACACTTTACCTCTTGAGGGAGCTCCTGCTCCTACTGTGCCTCGCCGCACTTACGGCCGACGTGAGACGCACCCTCCCGAGACCTCTTCTGCTGGCGTTGAGGAACCTAACAGGTACCACCGCAGGTCTCTGCAGCTTCGAGTACCCCGCACTACTACGACCTACACCCCGACGTTGTTGCGATGATGGAGCGGATGGATTTGGGGGTGACCGGTCTTTGTTCTGATTTTGATACGTTTCGGCAGGAGTACCGAAATGACTTAGGTGCGACGCACGCTCAGATCGACCGTTTTATATGCGGATGTTGGTTTGGGTCAGTTCCCTGTTTTTGATGATTATGCTAGTCGAGGGTTTGTTTCTTCTGATGGTCCGTTTCCATCTTACTACACTTGGCCCGATGGAGGCTATGGGGCGCCAGGTGTTCATGGGTCATGTAACATTCGCCCCGATTACTTTTCGAGTCCTGCTTTTGGGGGTCCTGCTGGAGGCCCTGGTTGGTATGGAGCTCCACAGACGACCTATGCTGGAGACGCGAGCGCGTCCGGGTCGGGAGCTGCCACTTCTAGGATGGCTGTTGATGACGAGGAGGAGGAGGATGACGACGATTTGGCAGCTATTGATCAGTACCAGGACGACTCTCCTTAGTGGCACGCTGGCCACTACCCCCTGAGCATTTGCTGGCTTGGGGGAAATCCTGTGTACAGTACGTTTTCTGCTCTCTCATTTCGTTTCTGTTCCTTCCCCATTTTATATATTTGCCCTTGTGATCTACTTTTATGGATGTTGGTTGTTGTTTGCTGATGATCACATTGAGGACACTGTGTTGTTTAGGCTTGGGGGAGGAGTTAGGTCATTTTTATTGCTTTTGGTGTGCTAGTTAGTTTTATTGCTTTTGTTTTTCCTTTTCATTTTCGAAAAAATCCAAAAAATTAAAAAATGTCAAAATTTCAAAAAATAGAGTCAGTTAGATGTTGAAACGTGCAAAACGACGATGATTTAATTGCCTAATGTTTGTCCTTTTCTTACACTTATCATGATTGAGCATGCACTTCACGCGTTACAGAGTCGATCTTACGAGTCAGTTGCTAGAATGTTTTTGTTGAACTATAGACTTGACCGGTTGACAAGGCTAAGTCGTATCACCCTACCAAAATAAACCTACAAAAACACTAACAAGTAGCTAGTGGCAAGCAGGATCGTATCCACAGAGAAACGGAGTAGTTATAAGCTAAAGTCGGCGTAAACAGGTCTAACTCAAAGGTATGAAAAGGGTTGGTTTGAACTAAACTAAAGCAAAAGGTAAAATAAGCAGGAATATATGAGGAGAAAGATTAGGGCATCGGGTTCATTATGACAATGATTCAGGAACTCAAATTTATAAGAAAGAAGCGATAAACTGTGCAAATGAGTAGGTTTATAAAACGCTCTCTCGAGTCAATTTTAGCCTTAAGCAAATTTAGCGGGCTCTCGCAACTTACTAAATTCAACTTATCAATCTCGCGTAAGTCTAGTTTTAACTCGGCTTTCGATCTTAAATCAAAACTTACTATGGTTCAATTAAACTCAGACAAATCGTTGATCAGGCGAAATAATCCTAATTCAATTGGCATAAAACGCGTAGAAAGAAATCAAGTGCACAATTTATTCAACCAGCTTAATCCTAAAACATGTTCCTGAACCAAATATCACAAATTCCCCTAAACCCTAATTGGGAAATTAGCTAGACATAGTAAAGGCAAATCAATAGCAATAATAATAAGACATGATAAAGAAAGTAGAAGCAAATAAATAAACCTGAATTAAAATCGGAGTACCGACGGTTACAGTTGAATCAATCTTCAAAACTAAACTAAAGTTTTAGAGAGAAGAAATATAAGCAGTAAACTAAAACTAAAAACTGAAAGTAAAATAAAGCATAAACAAAAGATAAACTAAGTGTTCGACCTAAAGGGTCTATATATAGTTCCCAAGATAATAAATCACGAATTAAATCAAAAACCGACGAAATATACTCATCAGCCGGCCGGCCGGCAGCCGGCCTGACCAACCGGCCTGACCCTCACTTTTGGGCCGGCTCCTCTTCTCTTCTTCCTTGACCCATCATTCATTCTTGGGCTTGACTCCTTTGTTTTGGGCTTCAATGGTTCGTGGCCCTTGATAATTTGTCTTTTGGCCTTTGTCATTTGTCTTCCCGAGCTCCCGTATAAGCTCGAGCTTGGTCTTGTCGTCTCGATTCTCGCAATGCTCCAATTGTCCCGGGTTTTGGCTCAAAACCACCAAAACCAGCAAAATGTAAATAAAAGGCAGCAGTAACGAGAAATATAACAAATAGCCTATAAAACTAGTAATGATCACGAGTAAATGTGAGCTAAATGCGACTGAACCGGGGGCATATAATGTATATAAATAGCGTGTATCAAACTCCCCCAAACCAAACCTTTGCTTGTCCTCAAGCAAATAGCGTCGGAGAAAATCAAAGTGACACGAACTAATCACGCTAGTATCTCAAAGTGGACGACCTATGCACATAAACTTACAACCATAGCCTGTTTCACCGAAAATGGAGCACAAGTCTCAACCATTCACACCACATTATACCACTAGCCTCTAACGCTTTCGCAAAAGTAAAACTGACGACATTTTCAATTCAAGCAAGGCCAACCGAACGTACCACTTTCCATCATCCAATCCTTTCCACATCATTCCATTCTTTTTTTCCTTTGCATTCTTTTTCTTTTCTTTTTTTTCTCTTGCAAATATGGAGCATCCCTCGTATGTAGTACCGTTTAGCTTGACATTCACTCGGTAAAGATCGCGCTCGGGTATACATATTTCCTTAAGGGTTACATCATTGCTCATACTCCCGGTCGCAACCAAGTTTATGGCCACTGTGGTTACTCAAGTCAATGAGTCCCCTCCGAGAGCATCGAAGCATTGCTCCAACAAATAAATAACTTTCCAATCAAACCGCAAACCAACAAACCAAACATTCCACAAACCATTGCCTAGCTCGAATGTCAAAGTCGAAAGTAAACAAACGAAAAGCGATAAGAATTAAGCAAATACAAGTGGGCTAGTGTTTGAGACTCGCAATCTATTGATAGGAAACAAACATATAGCGCAGCTACGACGATAGAAAGTCGACTCGGAGATACTAAAGATCAAAGTAAGCATACTAATCAAATCCCCAAACTGGACAAAGCAGACCAAAAAGACTCGTATTTTTGTATTTTTTTTTTTTTTTGAAATTTTTTTAATCTTTTTAGATTTTTTCAAATAAATGCACACGAAATAGGAAAATGCAAAGCGCGAAAGTGCTTCCCTCCCCCAAACCAAATCGCACATTGTCCTCAATGTGGAAAACAGCACAACCACAAAAGCAGAGGAGGACAAACAACTTACGGGAGTAGGAAAGTAAAACGAGGAAATGAGGGTAAAAGGGGTAAAGAGTGCTCACATTATAAAGTCGGAGCTCCCCCAAACCGAAGCGAAGCATGGAGTGCGGCTAAAATCCACGTATATGCGTCCAATTCAGTCCAGCTATGAAGTACTTCGGTAGATAACACGAGGAAACAAGAAACGAAGCAACAAAATGGAGCATGGGCGGCTGCAGGGACCGGCCGACCGGCTAAGGCCCCCTGATGCTATTTTTTCGATTTTTCTTCAATTTTCAAATTCCAGCTACGGTTCCTGTCCTGGCCCGGCAGCCGGTTGGCCGGCTGGGATGCCTTCTCGTAGCGTCTTCTCAAAAATACTAAGGACAAAAGTCCTAAAGTACCTGCGCGCTAAAAATCACAAAATAATAATAACCCTCGTCCTCGCGCGCTCGATAAAAACCAAAAGTCATAAAAACTAAGCAAACCAAAGTACAAGTGCAAATGAAAATACAACGTCATCGGGTTGCCTCCCGGAAGCGCTGGTTTATAGTCCCGCACGACTCTTCAAGGCTCCAGAAATCAAGTATAAGCAGGCCAAGGTCGTTGGCTATTCGCGACAGCTTCACTCGGCGAAATAGCAGTTGATCGCCAAAGAATTCCTCCCTCTCAAGGAAGCTTAGCATACTCCATCATCGTAGGCCCTCTATCACGAAATGGCTCGACTGTGGGCCCTTCATTCCCATCGCTAGCGTCGTAGACGTCAGTGTTCAGCAACTTCCTCTCCCCCAAACCATCCTTGCAGCCATCCTGTGAAGAACCTGCACAAAGAGAAGAGACATGCAAAACCTCCAAAGTGTCTCCAGTAGTGTGAGGCAGTACGTAATCAATAGAGCAAACTGACTCGAGACGCATGGGTGACCGCGGGGTATCAGAATGAGTAAAAGTGAGCTTCTCACCCCCCACCGTAAAGGCTAAAGTCTTATTACCCACGTCAATAACTGCACCAGCAGTGTGCAGGAAGGGACTCCCTAAAATGATGGGAATGTGAACATCCTCAGGCATGTCTAGTACTACAAAGTCCACAGGGATAAAGAACTTTCCTACCTGTACGGGGATATCTTGCAGTATACCTAAAGGACGCTTAACGGACCGGTCAGCCATTTGCAAAGTTAGACTAGTGACACCCAAATTCGTCATATTCATCTTCTTACACATAGAGTACGGGATGACACTGACGCTAGCTCCTAGGTCACATAAAGCGTTCTTAACCTCAAACCTACCTATGGAGCAGGGAATAGAAAATGTCCCTGGGTCACTAAGCTTAGGGGGCTTACTACCCTGCAGCCTAGTACTAGCCTCCCCTACAAAAGCAACGGTCGAGACATAATCAAGCGTACGCTTTCTAGCTAAAACCTCTTTCAAAAACTTAGCGTACGCAGGTATTTGAGTCACAAGGTCAATAAAAGGAACATTTACCTGAAGAGCTTTGATGACGTCGACGAACTTCCTGAACTTAGCTTCGGGCTCTGCACCTCGTTGACGACCAGGAAATGGGAGCTTAATCTGAATCGGGGGCGTTGGAGTAGCAACAGGAACACCAGATATAATACCCGAATCATTCTTCCTCAGAGTAGCAGTCCAAATGGCCGACGACCGGCCACGGCCGACCTACTGCGGGCCTCTGACTACACGGTTTCACCGTACTTGCATCCCCATTCTCCTCCTCGTCCTCCAAGTTCATAGGGTCACCATACATTGACCCACTTCTCAACGTAATCGCACATGCAGTATCGTGCGGAGGTTTAGGAGGATTACCTTGAGGCGGAAGGGTACCCGGTTGGCGGGACGCTTGCGAAGCGGCGAGCTGCGCCACTTGATTCTCCAACAATTTAATCGCAGCGTCCTTAGCTTGCCCGTCCTTTTGCATCTGCTGCAGCATCATCTCTTGCGACTTTTGCACGGACAACGTTACTTGCGACATCTGCATCATCATGGCCTTCATCTCGGCCATAGGATCGGGTCCCTGTGTAGGAGGAGGTGGTGGGGTAAAGGCGGGTTTTTGGTAGTTGGGTGGAGGTGGTTGGAAATTTTTGTGAGGGGGTTGATAGGGGGCATTTTGTGGAGGTTGGGTGGTTGGGTTGAGGACATTTTGGTTACGGTAAGATAACAGCGAGCGATCGTAACTGGGTTGATTCTGGTACGGCAGGTTCTGATTATATGATTGGTAGCGTAAACTCGCCTCCTGGGCGCAAAGATACCCCGTAAAAGAACCTGAATCGTGCCCCGCAATAGCATTAACTTGGGCACTCGACGAACCACTCCCCTGCATAGCATCAAACTTCCTATTCAGCTCAGAAAGTTGACTCATAACTGCACTGATGCTCTCATTTCCACGGTCGTTGTGCGCGGACCGTGAATTACCCCTAGGCTTACCAAACTGAGATGAATGGATGGCCATTTCCTCGATCAACGCCCATGCTTTGTCGTCGTCGGTATTATTAGCAAATCGGCCTCCCGCGGCCGAGTCAAGAATAACGCGACTCTCAGCAAACAACCCATTATAAAACGTCATTATAATCAACCAATCACCCAACCCGTGATGCGGACATTCACGAATTAATCGTTTGTAACGGTCCCACGCCTCAGCTAGTGTCTCATCAAAACTTTGCTGGAACCCCTGAATCTGACTACGGAGTTGGTTAGTCCGCTCCGGAGGATAGTACTTGCGATAGAATGCAAGAGCTAGACTTGGCCAATCCGTAATACCCGCGGCAATTTTATCCAGATCCGTGATCCAATCCCGCGCTCGATCACGTAAAGAGAAAGGGAAGAGCATCTCCCTAATCTGGTTTTGAGTAATCCCATTCTGCTTGATTGTTGAGCAGTAATCCGTAAAAACCTGCATATGTTTCCCGGGATCCTCTGTAGGGTTGCCGCTGAATTGATTACGCTCCACCAAAGAAAGAAAGGCGGGGAGAATCTCGAAGTTCCCTTGGACCGTATTTGGTATCGTGAATCCTTGCGGGATCGACTCGGTCTTGGGCAACGAGTGACTATAAAGCTTCGGCATAGTCACACGTGGCGGAGAAGCAACTGGAGTAATAGGTGGTGTGTCCTCTTCGTAGGACGATTGCGCTGCACTAGACTCCGAATGCGACGCTTCTTCAAAATCAAGATCGATTAATTTACGTGCTTCCTTACGTAGCCTGTGAAATGCTCGCTCAGGTTCAGGCTCAAATGGAACTAAACTTGTAGGTGACCTGATACATGTTATTTATATACGTTTTATGCCCCCGGTTCAGTCGCATTTAGCTTATATTTACTCGTGATTATCTCTAGTTTACGAGCTATTTGTTATATTTCTCGATACTGCTGCCTTTCATTTACATTTTGCAGGTTTTGGTGGTTTTGAGCCAAAACCCGAGACGCTAGGAGCTAAAACGAGATACGAGACCACGAAACCAAACTCGAGCCAACACGAGAGCTCGAGAGCGCGAGCAAAAGACCAAAAGAACAGAAAAAGGGTCACGAACAATTAAGGCCCAAGCCAAAGGTCAAGCCTAAAGTCAAAGGAAGAGGCCCAAGAGAGATTCGCCCACCAAGGCATCCGGCAGATGCGGGCCGGGCCACTCGTGCCCAATTCCTCGTGTTTTATTTTAATTCGTGATTTATTGTTTGGGGATAGTATATATACTCTTAGGTCGGGATTTAAAAGATTAAGCTTTATTTTTCTGTTTTACTCTAGGTTTTAGTTTTATTAGCTATTATTTCTTTCTTTACAAAACATTCAAGACTTTAGTTTAGCTTCAAGTTTGATCTTCCTTGTAACCGTCGGTACTCCGTAAGTTTCAGGTTTTTATTCAATTGCAATTATTTCTTTTATCATGTCTTCTTCATATTATTGCTTTGTTTTGATTTCCATTATGCATAGCTAAATTATAATTAGGGTTTGAAGGTGATTTGTGATAGTTGATTCAGGACATGTTTTAATTGCTATTTTGATTGAACTTGTGCAAGTTGGTTTCTTCCTATGCGTTTTATCATCAATTGAATTTAGGGGCGCCTTTATTGAATTGAATTTAGGTTGTTTCAGTTTAAGATCGAAAGCCTAATTGAAACTAGACTCATGCGTACTTGATAAGTTGAATTTAGTAAGTTGCGAGAGCCCGCTAAATTTGCTTAAGGTTAATATTGACTCGAGAGAGCGTATTCCTAAACCTAGCCACTTGCATAGCTTCAATTGAATGTTTTCTACTTTTGAGTTGAGTTCCTGAATCACTGTCATAATGATCCTGATGCCCTAATTTTCCTCTTTATCGATATTTGTTGATCTGCTCTATTTCTGCTCTAGTTTATAGCTTTTTACAAACCCACTTTTCACACCCGAGTTGAACCTGTTATTGCCGACTTTAACTTATAACTGAGCTGTTTCCCTGTGGATACGATCCTTCTTGCTGCTAGCTACTGTTAGTTGTCTTTTAGGTTTATTTTGATATTGGCGATACGACTTAGCCGTGTCATGACCTGTGCATAAACAAAACTACAAGCAAATGATAAGAAACGGTCTCAAGGAACCAGGTTCCTTGAGACAAGATAGTAAAACCTATAACAACTAACAAAAACTAAAACTAACAAAGCCGTTTCCCCGGCAACGGCGCCAAAATTGACAAGGCTAAGTCGTAACACCCTACCAAAATAAACCTACAAAAACACTAACAAGTAGCTAGTGGCAAGCAGGATCGTATCCACAGAGAAACGGAGTAGTTATAAGCTAAAGTCGGCGTAAACAGGTCTAACTCAAAGGTATGAAAAGGGTTGGTTTGAACTAAACTAAAGCAAAAGGTAAAATAAGCAGGAATATATGAGGAGAAAGATTAGGGCATCGGGTTCATTATGACAATGATTCAGGAACTCAAATTTATAAGAAGGAAGCGATAAACTGTGCAAATGAGTAGGTTTATAAAACGCTCTCTCGAGTCAATTTTAGCCTTAAGCAAATTTAGCGGGCTCTCGCAACTTACTAAATTCAACTTATCAATCTCGCGTAAGTCTAGTTTTAACTCGGCTTTCGATCTTAAATCAAAACTTACTAAGGTTCAATTAAACTCAGACAAATCGTTGATCAGGCGAAATAATCCTAATTCAATTGGCATAAAACGCGTAGAAAGAAATCAAGTGCACAATTTATTCAACCAGCTTAATCCTAAAACATGTTCCTGAACCAAATATCACAAATTCCCCTAAACCCTAATTGGAAAATTAGCTAGACATAGTAAAGGCAAAGCAATAGCAATAATAATAAGACATGATAAAGAAAGTAGAAGCAAATAAATAAACCTGAATTAAAATCGGAGTACCGACGGTTACAGTTGAATCAATCTTCAAAACTAAACTAAAGTTTTAGAGAGAAGAAATATAAGCAGTAAACTAAAACTAAAAACTGAAAGTAAAATAAAGCATAAACAAAAGATAAACTAAGTGTTCGACCTAAAGGGTCTATATATAGTTCCCAAGATAATAAATCACGAATTAAATCAAAAGCCGACGAAATATACTCATCGGTAGTACGGCCAAACTAACCAACCGGCCTGACCCTCACTTTTGGGCCGGCTCCTCTTCTCTTCTTCCTTGACCCATCATTCATTCTTGGGCTTGACTCCTTTGTTTTGGGCTTCAATGGTTCGTGGCCCTTGATAATTTGTCTTTTGGCCTTTGTCATTTGTCTTCCCGAGCTCCCGTATAAGCTCGAGCTTGGTCTTGTCGTCTCGATTCTCGCAATGCTCCAATTGTCCCGGTTTTGGCTCAAAACCACCAAAACCTGCAAAATGTAAATAAAAGGCAGCAGTAACGAGAAATATAACAAATAGCCTATAAAACTAGTAATGATCACGAGTAAATGTGAGCTAAATGCGACTGAACCGGGGGCATATAATGTATATAAATAGCGTGTATCACCGGTAATTAGTGAGCTACATTTATGGAGAGGATTAGAGCCTCCAAGGCCAGTGACATCTATGACTGGTCTCCTTGCTGTTAGGATGTGTGTAGTTCCTCCTCGTGCAGGGCGTAATATTAACATGCATAAATGTGAACTCAATCTGCTTAATACTGAGTCGTGTCGGGTTGGTGGCTAGCGGCATTACATGAGGAAAGGCAGCACTTATACTTATTTTATGAGCTCCACATTAGCCAAATGGCCTATTTTTCTTACCCTTTAGATTATAGGTTTATCTCTTTTTGGCACCCCGTCCTAGCCTTAAAGCTTGTTTTTGCACTACATCTTATACCCACGTACCTTTTCAGTTTACCTACCCTTTTCGGGACAGTTGCATATTGATTTTGGTATGTTTGGACTATGCTTGAGGCGTTGAGTTAAGGCTGCAGAAAAGAGTTACAAGTTGGAAGCCGATATTTTCCGTCAACTACCGTTACCCCTTTTATTGTTGTTTGCATTTCATGTTCCAAAAAAAAAAAAAAAAAAAAAAAAAAAAAAAAAGAAGAAAAAGAAAAAAAAAACCAAAAATATGTTGTTTCATTTTAGGGTATGTACATAATGCGGTTGGTTGACGTGATTATTCGACTTTTCTTACGGAGGTTGTATCTAGAGCTTGAGTTTGCTTTGCCTCTTAGTCGTTGGAGATGGGTTGATCGTCGTGGTGAGTTGATTTCGTGGTTATATGCAACTACCGATTTTAGCTCCACTTATCCTAAATGCGCTTGTCGCAACCACTTTTCACCCTTTACCCTGGCCTTCCCGCGTAAGTCCTTGACATGTATTCTGGTCATTCGTTTGGTTGGGCACGTACTTATGTTGTAGAGATTGTTTTCACATTCGATTGCAGGCGTGTTTCACGAGTCGAGATGGTGAGCGAGTTGCCTCTGCATTGTTACAGATATTTCACATATACTCACCATGTTCTTAAATGAGCGAAGAGTGAAACCCGTGAGGACACTACATTATTGGTCTCCTAGGGTCGCCGGTTCACAAATCATTCCTATGCAACTTGATAAGTGTGTATTGACTTTGTTTCTGCAGTTGGGAATTTATTCCTAACACTTTCGACTGCTCGTGATTGTTTAAGTTGTACATGATTAGTGACAATTACATGTTCGGCTCTGAGTCGTTGCTTCTCATCTTTTGTATATATGCTTGTATGGTGTGTTTAGTTTTAGTTGAGTCACTTGCTCGAGGACGAGTAAGAGTCTGGCTTGGGGGAGTTTGATACCTGTTATTTTTATATGTTTTTACCCCCGTCCCGAGCTGCTTTTTATCGTCAAAATGCGCCCTTTAGGGCCATTTTGTTCTCACATTTCGCTCGAGTAGCGTTTTTGGTGTTTTTCCGTGGTTTGCAGGAATTTATAGCATTTCCGTGCATTTGAGCTAGAAAAAAAAGGAGTTTATGACGGAAAACCAAAAGTCGAGGCGAAGATGAGCTCGGGATTGAAGTGAAGCGTGACTTGGGCGAAATTCAAGAGTCAAGGCCCAAGTGAAAGAAAAGTCAAAGCCCAGGAGTAAGTCCGGTCCGTTTATTAGAGCCGGCCGGTCAAACTTAACCGGCGGCCGGTCGACCGGCTAGTGGATTTTATTGACTTTTTCACGGAGATTTTTAGCCCAAAATTTGGGTCACAGATTCGATGGTCGATCGCAAGAATACTACTGCCTGGGATTTTATTTGACGGGTTTATTTTGTATTTTAATTATTTTAATATTTTTAGAAATACTATATATTAGAATTTCGAGGGTTAGGTTAAATCGTCTTTAGTTTTACTGCTTTACTGCTTTTTAGACTTATTCTCTCTAGAAAAAACTTCAAGCATCCTTAGATTTTATTTTCAAGCTTTGTAACCGTCGGTACTCAGGATTGATCTCAAGTTATTTTCAATTGGTAATTTCATGTTCATTGTTCTTAATTTCCTTTATTTATTATTCAATATGTCTTTTGCCCTAGTTATGAGTAGTTAATCCCCCAAATAGGGTTGAGGGGGAATTATGCCTTTAATCCGGTGTTTTGATTAAATTGTTGTAATTGATTAGTTTATGCTTGTGCAATTTCTTCCTGCGCGATTAATTATCAATTGAATTTAGGGACGCCTTGATTAAATTGAACTTAGGGTAATATTAATTTAAGATCGAAAGCCTAATCAGTATTAGACCACCACGCGTAATTGATGAGATAATTTAGTAAGTCGCGAGAGCCCGCTAAATTAGCTTAAGGTAACATTGATTCGAGAGAACGTGTTTTGCCCTAATCGCCTTGCATATTCTGATTGATTGCTATCTTGTTGAGAGTTGTTTTATCCGGATTATTGTCATAAGGAACCCGAGACCCTAGCCTTTTATCTATCGTTTAAACCCTCTTTTTATTATTTTAGTTGGTTCTGTTAGTTTTATTAGACTTCACAACCCAAAGATTGTTACTTTAGGAATAACCTAGCAACTAAGTGTCTTGCGAGTATTCGTTTCTCTGTGGTTCGACCCCTTCTTACCGCTAGCTATTGTTAGTAGTCCGTAGGGTTTATTTTCGATACCGGTGATACGACTTAGCTGTGTCAATATTATTGTTTCAAAATCACACCCAATATCGAAAATTGTTATTTAAAAATGACAATCAAATACATCTTCGGATACGCCATTTCAAGTGATAACCATCAATGGCTGAAATATATCAACGTCCCTTGATAAATCCTTATTTAGGGGTGTGAACATTCCATTTTTAAGTAACATATTTTGATGTTGGGGGTGATTTTGAAACAAAAATTTATTATATGGGCTTATGTTATAAAAAAACATATAATTAAATTATTTTGAAAAAAGTTTTATAAAAGGGTTATATTTAATTTACCCTTTGAAGTGCAAGTAAAATTATAGAGAAAGTTGTGTTGACGGATCAGCTTTGGCTTTACGGTCTAGTTTGTCTAGTGAGCTTATTTTTGATAGGTCTGGCTCAGACCGTCTTCGTTAAAAGTTAACATCTAAAATTTGTTTTAGCACTGTATGGCCTACATAGTAGGGCTGAGCAAAACCGGGTACCCGATACGAATACGATATGGTTTCCGTATATACGTTTTAAAATCCAAAATTTTCTGATACGAATACGATACGGTTTAAACCGTATATACGGTTTTCGTATATACGAATTTTTTTTTATACGAATTCCGTATATACGAGTACGAATTTTTTTTGGCAGATTTTTTTTTTTGGTCCGAAATTCTAAAAAAAATATTAAAACTATAAAAGTGTAAAACATAATAAAATTTATACAAATTTATACATCATTATACAAATTAACATAAACAACTTATAAATTTCAAAATACATACAATGTAAAATACAAAAAAACAAAAAAAGAAAAAAAAAAAACAAATGGGAAAGCATAACACTTCAAAATAATGGGTGAAAAAACGAAAATGAACAAATTAATACACCTTGAAAACAATAATAAGTGCTTGCTTCTTGTTCCTACAATGAAGAGTTGATGAAAATATTAATGAAATAGGTTAATTTTGAAAAGGAAGAGAAAAAATTAGAGTTTATTTTCTTAGATCTAGGGTTTTTAGTTTTTGGAGGCTAAGTTTTAGGAGAGAGAGTAGGGTTTTTTTTTTAATGAGTGAATGTGTTTTTTTTTTTTTTACTCCCTACCTCACGTGGCTGTTGGCATTTTTTTATTATTATTTTTTTTTTTTTTTTTTTTTTAAAAACCGGGTCGGAAACCGTATATACGAATTTCAAAAGACCCAACACGAATACGATACGGTTTGATTCGTATATACGAAATTCGTATATACGGTTCTATTTTAACCCGAATTTCCGTATTTTAAAAATCGTATACCGTATCGTATTCGTATAATAAAACCGTATCGTATATTTTTGCTCAGCCCTACTACATAGTGGGCTCAACATAGTGTGTCGACTTGTCTGGAACTATTAAATGATCAATCCAAGTCATTGTACAAATTGAATCAACTAAACTACTGTAGAAAATTCTCTAAACATTTCTCATGGAAAACTCTTTTCTCGGCTTAATGCCGCGTTTGAATGTATAACCCTCTATTCTTCCAAATCACGTCAATGTAGGTTCCGAGACCTTTACTAATACACTATTAGTATAAATCAAATTACTCTAATTTGATGAGCAAGATCTATGTAGTAATGAATTTACTTTGTAGATCTATTTTATTGAAATTATACCTTCCAAAGGAATAAAATGGGCACAAAAAAGAACTCCTTTCTCTTTTGTTTCTTGAGGTAAAGCTTAGGATAATCCTCCAAAAACCCAAGGAAACCTCCTTCTTGTTGCATCCAAGAACAACTCCAAAAACTATTGGTGATTTTGAACTAGAAATCACTAATAATAACTTGATAATATGTAATATTATTATTACTACACTTAGTAATATTTTTAATAAATAAGAACTTATTTCTTATAATATTAGAGAGAGATTTTGAGAGAGAGGTGAAGAAAATGCATGCTTCTCTTTCTATTTCTATGGCCCTTATTTTATAAGCAAAGTAAACAACACAAGTGTGTTGAGCACACTTAGCTTGATGGCCGGCCAAAAGAGAGAGAGAGAAGAGTGAAGAGTCCTTTTCTTGTTTAGAACAATTGTATGCAATGGAATGATTGTGTTGCATGCAAAAAACAAGAAAACTAGTAACAAATGGAATAAGACAAGAAGGAATCTAATCCCTCTCTTGCCCCTTATTTGGACGGTCCACAAGGGCCTCATATGGGTCTATTTTGTTTTTCAATATTTGTCTCACAAATACTTATAATTTATCACTTAATCATCCAATATGATAAAGTATAAATCATTTAATTAAACTCTTGACTCTTCTTTAATATATATGTACACTTACATGTATATTAAAATTGCACTATTATAAATCTCATTAGTCAATTAGTGCACAATTAGTGAATTAACAATTAATCACTAATTCCCATCTCTTCAAATAATTTTATCGACATAAAATTTAATCATCCGAGTACCCAACTCGATTTCTCTCTAAATTAATTCACTGACTAACTATTAGTCGATTTATCAAGTCACTAATCTAATTGTATCTCATACAATTAATTAGCTTGTTTATTTGGAGTACGTTCATTTAGGTGTGACTCAAAGGGATCAATTGATCACCGCCGTCACACGACAATAACGTCAAACTCTAGTCAGCCAACCGTTATTGATTTATGTTAATCAATTGACAATAATCCAGGATTATCCCCATGTATTCCTTAATTGAGATTTATTATGTAATCACACTATTTGTGGAGGACACTTACTCCAACAATTTCCCACTTGTCCGAGAGAAGTTGTGCGTTACCGATTCTCTTGTCCGTTTCACATCTCCCACTCAGTGCAAGGTGTCTTACAGGTTGTACTTGCATCCAAATTATATCATAAGTGGTTTCCTCGATATGGAGAGTAGCTGTCTGACCGAAAAATCTATCATAGATCCTTTCCGAGCGTGGCCACGCATTTTCAGCGACTACTCCTCGAGTGGCCCAAAGATGTTTTACCCTGACGAGGATGGACAATTCCCTTCCACTCGATTATACTGTATAATGCAGATCACCATGACCCCAAAGATGCCCTTATAGCTCCCTTTCACGGCATGGCTTAGGACAAAAATGAAAGTCACTTGGAAACTGCACCAACTCAGATAATCAGTTTCCAATCAAAAGAATCGACTCATAGGAAAACTATAGAAATTCCCGCGACGGCCAGGCTTCAATCACATTGAAAAAGAATTCTATCAGCGTCACTGCCCGACAGAGTGTCTCACATTCTGTCTCTACAAACGACCGGTCCTCACTATGACCCTATGGTGTTGAACCCACCATCGATCGACTTGCAGTCTAGTCATCTCGAGACGTCACCTCTTTGAGAGACTAGGGACCAAATACTCAGTTCATACGGTTCACTTGAATACGTTCAATGTTGTCATACAACTATTCGGATAAACAGAGTATGCATTCAAAATGACTTAAAAGAGTAAATAAACTTTAAAGAATGAATGTTATTTTCGTATATGTAATAAAATACACTATCCAATTACATATCACAAAATTTAAAGGAAATCAGGCATACGCCTTAACCCCATGGAGGCAGTGTGTGCGTCATGCTTAGCCATCGAAAGAGGCTTGGTTAAATGATCTGCAAGATTATCGTCTGTCCCAACCTTACAAAGATCTATTTCCTTTCTTTCCACATTATCTCTATTAACATGGTATTTCCTCAAAACGTGTCTATACTTATTACTAGACTTGGGCTCCTTAGCTTGAAATATGGCCCCACTATTATCACAATAAATAGTGATTGGATCTACGACGCTAGGTGACACGGCTAAGTCGTATCGCCAATATCAAAATAAACCTAAAAGACAACTAACAGTAGCTAGCAGCAAGAAGGATCGTATCCACAGGGAAACAGCTCAGTTATAAGTTAAAGTCGGCAATAACAGGTTCAACTCGGGTGTGAAAAGTGGGTTTGTAAATAGCTAAAAACTAGAGCAGAAGTAGAGCAGATCAACAAAATATCGATAAAGAGGAAGATTAGGGCATCAGGATCATTATGACAGTGATTCAGGAACTCAACTCAAAAGCAGATAACATTCAATTGAAGCTATGCAAGTGGCTAGGTTTAGGTATACGCTCTCTCGAGTCAATATTAACCTTAAGCAAATTTAGCGGGCTCTCGCAACTTACTAAATTCAACTTATCAATTACGCGTGAGTCTAGTTTCAATTAGGCTTTCGATCTTAAACTGAAACAACCTAAATTCAATTCAATGAAGGCGTCCCTAAATTCAATTGATAATAAAACGCGTAGGAAGAAACCAACTTGCACAATTTCAATCAAAATAACAATTAAAACATGCCTGAATCAACTATCACAAATCACCTTCAAACCCTAATTATAATTTAGCTAGACATGGTAGAAATCAAAACAATAAAGATTAAAGAAAGCATGATGAACAAATAATAAAGATTGAAATAAACCTGAATTCTTACGGAGTACCGATGGTTACAAGCAATGAATCTTGAAGCTAATCTAATTAAACCTTAAAGTTTTTAGAGAAAATAAAAGAAACAGTAAACTAAACTAGGAATATCAAGCATCAGTGTTAATCTCGACCTAAAACTACTATTTATACTTTCCAAAAACTAAAACACGAATTAAAATAAAATCCGAAGAATAGCGTCAGGTCGGCCGGCCAATGGCCTGCACTGCCTGACCACCCTTTTTGGGCCGGCTTGCCTTGGCTCCTTATTCTTGGCCCATAACTTCATTCTTTAGACTTTGGGCCTTTATAACTTCGTATGGCTTTCCTCCTTTTGGTCTTGGCTCATATTCCCGAGCTCATGTGCGTGGTCGGGCTTGGTCTTCATGGCTCGCCTCGTATTGCTCCAATCGTCCCGGGTTTTGGCTCAAAACCACCAAAACCTGCAATATGTAAATGAAATGCAGCAGTAACGAGAAATATAGCAAATAGCTTATAAAACTGGTAACGAACACAAGTAAATGTAACTAAATGCGACTGAACCGGGGGCATAAAATGAATATAAATAACGTGTATCAAACTCCCCCAAACCAAACCTTTGCTTGTCCTCAAGCAAATAGCATCGGAGAAAATCAAAGCGACACGAACTTATCACGCTAGTATCTCGTAGTGGACGACCTATGCACATAAACATTACAACCAAAGTCTATTTCACCGAGAATAGAGCACAAGTCTCAACCATTCACGCCACATTATATCACTAGCCTCTAACGCTTACGCAACAGTAAAACTAACGACAATCAATTCAAGCAAGGCCAACCGATCGTACCACTAACCATCATCCAATCTTTCCAAATCACTTCCTTTTTCCTTCTTTTCTTTTCTGTATTCTTTTTTTCTTTTCTGCAAATGTGGAGCATCCCTCGTATGTAGTACCGTTTAGCTTGACGTTCACTCGGTAAAAATCGCGCTCGGGTACACATATTTCCTTAAGGGTTACATTATTGCTCATACTCCCGGTCGCAGCCAAATTCATGGCCACTATGGTTACTCAACTCAATGAGTCCCCTCCGAGAGCATCGAAGCATTGCTCCAACATAAAATGAATCAATCCAATCAAACCACTAACCAACAACCAAACGTTCCACAAACCATTGCCAAGCTCGAATGTCAAAGTCGAAAGTAAACAAACGAAAAGCGATAAGAATTAAGCAAATACAAGTGGGCTAGTGTTGAGGCTCGCAATCTATTAATAGGAAACAAACCAATCGTGCAAGCTAAGGCGATAGAAAGTCGACTCAGAGATACTAAAGATCAAAGTAAGTGTACAAATCAATTCCCCAAACTAGATAAAGCAGGACAAAGCAGACCAAAAAGACTCGTATTTTTGTAATTTTTTTTGAATTTTTCAATTTTTTTTTTTTTTTTTTTTTATATAATAAATGCACACGAAAAGAAATGCAACTAAACTAATAAGCGCGAAAGTGCTTCCCTCCCCCAAACCAAATCACACATTGTCCTCAATGTGGAAAGCAGCGTAACCATAAAAGTAGAGGAGGACACATAACATATGGGGAAGGAAAAGTAAAGCGAAAAGGAGGGTAAAGTGGGGTAAAGAATGCTCACTTGATAAAGTCGGAGCTCCCCCAAACCGAAGTAAAGTGTGGAGTGCGGCTTAGAATCCACAAATATGCGTCCAAATCAGTCCAACGATGAAGCACTTCGGCACAGCACGCAAGAAGCAGCAAAACGGAGCAGGGTGACATGGGGGCCGGTCAGACCGGCACTACCGTGACCTACCGGCACCCTGCTCGATTTTTTGCGTTTTTTCTCCTGTTTCAAATTCCAATGACGGCCCTTGCCGAGTC
Organism: Dianthus caryophyllus; assembly: GCA_023091065.1. Taxonomy (NCBI): domain Eukaryota; kingdom Viridiplantae; phylum Streptophyta; class Magnoliopsida; order Caryophyllales; family Caryophyllaceae; genus Dianthus; species Dianthus caryophyllus. The sequence goes on along the minus strand of CM041520.1, from coordinate 25,726,151 downwards.
TTGAAATGGCCGACCGGCCGGGCATGCATACTCGTAGCGTTTTCTTCAAAAATACTAAGGACAAAGTCCAAAAGTACCTGCGCGCTAAAATCATTCATAAAAACCCTCGTCCTCTCGCGCTCAAAATCAAACCAAAAGTCATAAAAACAAACCCAACAAAGTACAAGTGCTAATAGAAAGTACAACGTCATCGGGTTGCCTCCCGGAAGCGCTGGTTTATAGTCCCGCACGACTCTTCACAGCTTGAGAAATCAAGTATACGGAGGCCAAGGACATTGGCCATTTGCAACCACTTCACTCGGCGAAACAGCACTCGTTCGCCATAGAATTCCTCCCTCACGAGGCAAAGCAGCATAGTCCATTAGAGTGGGTCCTCGATCGCGAAATGGCTCTCCAAATCGCCCTTGTGCTCCAAGCGGCTGAACCGTAGGCCTGCCCCCATCACCAGCGTCAAACAAATCGGCTTTAAGCACTTTCCTTTCCCCCAAACCAACCTTGCAGCCTATCCTCAGAAAGAACACGCACACGGAGACAATGTAAACGGCCTCCAAAGTGTCTCCAGTAGAGTGAGACGGAGGTATAACATTAACAGCACAAACCGACTCAAGACGCATGGGTGACCGCGTGGTATTAGAATGGGTAAAGGTCAACTTTTCACCCCCCACCGTAAAAGCTATCGTCTTATTGCCCACGTCAATAACTGCACCAGCAGTGTGCAGGAAGGGTCTCCCCAAAATGATAGGAATGTGGACATCTTCGGGCATATCAACCACTACAAAGTCTACAGGGATAAAGAACTTTCCAACCTGTACTGGGACGTCTTGTAGTATGCCTAAAGGGTGCTTAATAGAACGGTCAGCCATTTGTAAGGTAATGTGAGTAGGGCTTAAGGCTGACAAGTTCATCTTTTGGTAAAGGGAGTAAGGTAAGACACTCACACTCGCTCCAAGGTCACACAAGGCATTGCGAACCACAAACATACCAATGGAGCAGGGGATGGAAAAGGTACCTGGGTCGCTAAGTTTAGGAGGTTTACCACCCTGCAACCTAGTGCTAGCCTCTCCCACGAAAGCCACAATCGACACATCCTCTAACGTACGCTTACGAGCTAAGACCTCTTTCAAAAACTTAGCATAAGCAGGAATTTGAGTCACAAGATCAATAAAAGGGACGTTTACCTGCAGCGCTCTAATGACGTCCATGAACTTCTTGAACTTGGTCTCGGACTCTTGACGTTGTCGGCCCGGAAATGGGAGCTTAATCTGAATCGGGGGCGAAGGAGCAGCAACAGGAACACCCGAATCAACACCCAAATCATCTTTCCCCGCGAGTTGGTGTTCAAACCGGTTGGACGACCCGCCGGCCGACCGGCCGCGCTCGTGGCCTTGATCATCATAAAAGTACCGCTCATAGCGTAATCGCGCACGCAGTATCGGGAGGAGGGTTAGGGTTGTCCTGCGATGGTAAGAAGTCTTACCGACGCTGGCAGCCATGGCGGGCGAGTTGAGCCACTTGATTCTCCAAATTCTTAATTGCTGCGTCCTTAGCCTGGCCATCCTTTTGCATTTGCTGCAGCATCATCTGTTGTGACTTCTACACGTCCATCGTCACCTGCGACATCTGCATCATCATGGCCTTTATCTCGGCCAAAGGATCGGGTCCCTGTGTGGGTGGAGGTGGTGTATAGGCGGGTTTTTGGTAGTTTGGAGGAGGTGGTTGAAAGTTCTTGTGAGGAGGTTGATAAAGGGCGTTTTGAGGTGGTTGGGTGGTAGGGTTTAGGACGTTCTGGTTACGATATGAGAGAAGCGAGCGATCGTAACCGGGTTGGTTTTGGTAGGGCAGGTTTTGGTTGTAAGATTGATATGCATAAACCTGCTCCTGGGGTGCAGCATACCCCGTAGAATAACCCAAGTCGTGCCCTGCAATAGCATTAACATGGGCACCAGAAGAACCACCACCCTGCATCATACCGATCTGCGCAGTCGGAAGAACTCGACTAGTGAGCGCAGAAATACTCCCCTTATCACGGTCATCATGCGCGGACCGTGAATTACCTCGCGGCTTCCCGAACTGAGCCGAATGAACAGCCATATCCTCAATTAACCCCCAAGCCTTGTCATCGTCGACGTTATTAGCGAAACGTCCCTCTGCAGCGGAATCTAATATAGCCCGACTCTCAGCGTACAACCCATTGTAGAATGTCATGATCACCAACCAATCATTAAGCCCGTGGTGAGGACAATCCCGTATGAGCTTCTTATATCGCTCCCAAGCTTCAGCAAAGGTCTCATCAAATGTTTGCTTGAAGCCTTGAATCTGACTCCTCATCTGATTTGTGCGCTCGGGAGGATAAAACTTTGAATAGAACGCGAGAGCCAAACTCCTCCAATCTGTAATACCGGCGTCCTCCTTGTTCAGATCAGTAATCCACTCGCGGGCTCGATCTTTTAATGAAAAAGGGAACAACATTTCCCTTATTTGATCCTGCGTAATCCCGGCCTGCTTAATAGTCGAACAATAGTCCGTAAACACCTGCATATGTCGACCAGGATCCTCCGTAGGATAGCCTCCGAACTGATTCCGCTCCACCAAAGTAAGAAAGGCGGGGCGAATCTCAAAGTTGCCCGTAAGAGTAGCGGGCATAGTGAATCCATTCGGTATAGACTCCGTCTTTGGAACCGAGTGACTAGCTAGTTTAGGCATAGTCACTAGCTGATGAAAAACCGGAGTAACTGGAGGTGTGTCCTCTTCGTAGGACGATCGCGTTGCACTTGACTCCGCCATGACGCTTCCTCAAGTTCACGTCAGAGGTCTCGGCCGATCTCTTTAAAGAAATTACGCGTACGGTGTAAGGTACGCTCAGGTTCAGGATCAAAAGGGAGTAAACCTGTAGGTGACCTGCGCATAAATAACTCGAGAAAATGGTGAGAACGGTCTCAAGGAACTAGGTTCCTTGAGACTAAGAGAGAAAAACCTGTGACAACTAACAATAACTAAAACTAGCAAAGCCGTTTCCCCGGCAACGGCGCCAAAATTGACACGGCTAAGTCGTATCGCCAATATCAAAATAAACCTAAAAGACTACTAACAAAGAGCTAGCAAAGAAGAAGGATCGTATCCACAGGAAACAAATTTCGATTATAAGTTAAAGTCGGCAATAACAGGTTCAACTCGGGTGTGAAAAGTGGGTTTGTAAATAGCTAAAAACTAGAGCAGAAGTAGAGCAGATCAACAAAATATCGAAAAAGAGGAAGATTAGGGCATCAGGATCATTATGACAGTGATTCAGGAACTCAACTCAAAAGCAGATAACATTCAATTGAAGCTATGCAAGTGGCTAGGTTTAGGTATACGCTCTCTCGAGTCAATATTAACCTTAAGCAAATTTAGCGGGCTCTCGCAACTTACTAAATTCAACTTATCAATTACGCGTGAGTCTAGTTTCAATTAGGCTTTCGATCTTAAACTGAAACAACCTAAATTCAATTCAATGAAGGCGTCCCTAAATTCAATTGATAATAAAACGCGTAGGAAGAAACCAACTTGCACAATTTCAATCAAAATAACAATTAAAACATGCCTGAATCAACTATCACAAATCACCTTCAAACCCTAATTATAATTTAGCTAGACATGGTAGAAATCAAAACAATAAAGATTAAAGAAAGCATGATGAACAAATAATAAAGATTGAAATAAACCTGAATTCTTACGGAGTACCGATGGTTACAAGCAATGAATCTTGAAGCTAATCTAATTAAACCTTAAAGTTTTTAGAGAAAATAAAAGAAACAGTAAACTAAACTAGGAATATCAAGCATCAGTGTTAATCTCGACCTAAAACTACTATTTATACTTTCCAAAAACTAAAACACGAATTAAAATAAAATCCGAAGAATAGAGCGTCAGGTTTGGCCACTAATGGCCTGCACTACTGACCACCCTTTGGGCCGGCTTGCCTTGGCTCCTTATTCTTGGCCCATAACTTCATTCTTTAGACTTTGGGCCTTTATAACTTCGTATGGCTTTCCTCCTTTTGGTCTTGGCTCATATTCCCGAGCTCATGTGCGTGCTCGGGCTTGGTCTTCATGGCTCGTCGTATTGCTCCAATCGTCCCGGGTTTTGGCTCAAAACCACCAAACCCTGCAATATGTAAATGAAATGCAGCAGTAACGAGAAATATAGCAAATAGCTTATAAAACTGGTAATGAACACAAGTAAATGTAACTAAATGCGACTGAACCGGGGGCATAAAATGAATATAAATAACGTGTATCACTAGGGACTACTCTTAGTCCATCCAAGAACTGCCGAATCCACACAGCTTCCTTAGCAGCCTCCGACGCTGCCAAATATTCAGCTTCCGTTGTAGAATCCGCAGTGACACTTTGCTTGAAGCTTTTCCAGCAAACAGCTCCACCATTCAATAAAAAGACATAGCCGGATTGGGATTTCAGATCATCCCCATCGGTTTGGAAATTTGCGTCCGTGTAACCCGTTACACGCAACTCAGGTTCTCCTCCAAACACAAGAAACGAATCCTTAGTTCTTCTCAAGTGCTTAAGGATGTTTTTCACGGCTATCTAGTGACTCTCACCGGGGTTGGCTTGATACCGACTCGACATGCTCAAAATAAATGCGACATCGGGACGAGTGCACATCATATCATACATGATTGATCCCACAACGGAATTATAAGGGATCATCTTCATGCGTTCAATGTCCTCGGGTGTCGTGGGACATTGAGATTTCCTCAACGTTATTCCTACACCCATCGGTAGAAAGCCTCTCTTAGAGTCTTTAACATTGAACCTATCAAGGATCTTATCAATATAAGCTTCTTGACTTATTGCTAGTATCCTTTTGGATCTATCTCTATAGATCCAGATACCCAAGATGCGTTGTGCCTCTCCCAAGTCCTTCATTTGGAAATGGTTTCCCAATTCCACCTTTACCGAATTCAAACTTGGAACATCATTTCCAATTAGTAGTATGTCATCCACATACAAAACAAGGAAGGTTACCTTGCTCCCACTAAACTTCATGTATAAACAAGGTTCCTCGGCACTTCGAGTAAAACCATTTTGTTTTATAACATGATCGAATATATGATTCCAACTCCTTGATGCTTGCTTAAGACAGTAAATGGATCTCTTAAGCTTGCATACTTTCTTAAGGTTGGATGTATCCACAAAACCTTCAGGTTGTGTCATATACACTTCCTCTTCTATAATCCCATTCAAGAAGGCGGTTTTGACATCCATTTACCGTATTTCATAATCGTGAAATGCAGCAACCGCTAAGATTATCCTTATGGATCGAAGCATTGCAACTGGAGCAAAGGTTTCATCATAATGAATACCTTGGACTTGTGTAAAGCCCTTTGTCACCAATCTAGCCTTGTAAACATCTACATGTATCTATGCCGAGTTTGATATTAAAAATCCATTTACATTGAAGGGGTCTTACTCTTTCGGGTAGATCCACCAAGTCCCATACTTGGTTCTCGTACATAGAATCCATTTCGGATTTCATGGCCTCAAGCCATTGCTTGGAGTTGGGACTACTAACAACCGCCTTGTAGGTTGTGGGTTCATCGCTTTCTAAAAAAACCAAATCACCTTCTTCCTCGATGTTATCGAGGTAACGGTCAGGTTGACGATTTCAGAAGATGAGGGAACGATTTCCTCATTTTCATTTTCAGTTTGTGGCTCTTGGACTTCATCAAGTTCAAATTTTCTCCCACTCTGTCTTTTAGAAATGTATTCATTTTCTAGAAAGACAGCATCACGAGCCACAAACACTTTGTTCTCGTGAGGATTGTAGAAGTAATAACCACATGTTTCCTTAGGTAACCTACAAAAAGACATTTGTCAGACCTTGGTGCGAGTTTATCGTCAGACTTGTTCTGAACAAATGCTTCACAACCCCAAATTATCATGAATGACAAATAGGGGACCTTCCCCGTACATATCTCATATGGAGTCTTATTGGCCGCTTTAGTCGGACTTCGATTTAATGAGAAAACAGCAGACAATAGTGCAAAGCCCCAAAATGATCTAGGAAGCTCACTTTGACTCATCATAGACCGAACCATATCTAATAAAGTTCGGTTTCTCCTTTCTGCAACACCATTCAACTGTGGTGTGCCCGGAGGAGTCCATTGTGACACTATGCCACAATTTTTAAGATGTGAATCAAACTCATTACTTAGATATTCACCACCATGATCCGATTGTAGTGCTTTTATCTTCTTATCTAACTGATTCTCTGCTTCATTTTGAAATTCTTTAAATTTCTCAAAGGCATCACTTTTATGTCTCATTAAGTATACATAACCATATCTACTTAAGTCATCGATAAAAGTAATGATATCCTCCTCTAGCGGTGATGTTTAATGGACCACACACATCGGTATGTATGAATCCTAAAACCTCACTAGCTCGTGCCCCTTTACCACTAAAGGGTGCACGAGTCATCTTGCCTAAGAGGCAAGACTCGCATGTACCATATGATTCAAAATCAAATGGTTTGAGAACTTTGGTCTCAACAAGTCTCTTTATGCGTCTATCGTTTATGTGACCTAAACGACAATGTCAAAGGTAGGATTTTTTTGATTCATTTATTTTGAGCTTCTTGTTCTCTACATGATAAACATCATTGACATCATTTAAAACATAAATACCTCCAATTGAAATGGCTTCACCATAAACCATATCATTAAATGAAAAAGTATATTGATTATTCTTAATCATAAAGCAAAAGCCTTCTGCATCTAATAAGGAAATGGAGATAATGTTTTTGGTTAAAGTTGGTACATAATAGCAATTAATCAAATGCAACTCTAAACCACTAGCTAGAGTGAGTACAAAAGTTCCCACGGAAACGGCTACTACTCTAGCTCCATTGCCCATGTGGAGATCTACATCACCCTTGGCTAGTGCTCGCACGTTTCTCATCCCCTGCAAATAATTACAAAGGTGAGATACACATCCGGTATCTAAAACCCATGTAGAAATACAAGCATGATTGATGTCTATCATATAGAGATGAGAAGGAACAATACCTGTGGATGTCGAACATCCATCTTTCTTTTCCTTCAAGTACTTGGGACAATTGCGCTTCCAATGACCCACTTCACCACAATGGTCGCAAGTGTCATTTAGATGTTTTCTTTTCTTAATCTTGGGTTTGGTCTTGCTATTCACAATAGCCTTCCCTTTTCCCTTATCTTTCTTGAATTGAGCTTTGTTAGCTCCCTTCCCTTTCTTAACCCCGAGACTCATGTTCTTCATTTTCATAGCAAGAACATCTTTCTTCTCTATCTCGTTCACTTCCATGTCTCTCTCGGCTTGAACCAAGAGAGAGTGAAGCTCATGATAACTCTTATCCATGTTGTTCATATTATAGTTCACTCGGAAATGAGCAAACTTATTTGGAAGTGAGTGGAGGATTCGGTTAATCGCAAGCTTTTTCGGAATAGCACATTCTTGACGCTCAAGAGTGTCTATGTACTCAATCATTTTGAGCACATGAGGACCAACTTTTTGACCCTTTTCAAGCTTAGCATCGAAAATCCGCATCGCGGCTTCATAAAGCCTTATTTGCGGTGCCTTAGAGAACATTGTTGTCACTCTAGTAAATATCTCATATGCACTTTTGTGAGTGATGAAACGGAGATTGAGAGTAGGTGACATTGACCAAATCAACACATTTTTTACATCATTGTCAACCTTTAGGTGGTCCTCATAGGCGGTTCGTGCCGCCGCGGAGGCCCTAGCCCTGGGTTCGTCAGGAGGTTGTTCGATAAGGTACTTAAGCACATTGTCGGATTGAGCGGCGCTCCTTATAGTCAAATCCCATTCGACAAAGTTGCTACCGTCATCTTTTAGGATACATTTATCCATCACGGTTCTCAACCATGAATCTTTACCCAAAATGGGTGCGGGAGCGGATGTTGTCATTGCGATTTCAAAAATAATTCTACAACAAAATAAGAGGAAATATATAAGCATTCATTGTATTCAAAAACATTTGTTAAAACTCTTTTAAACAAATGCCCATTTATATAATGATCTCCCACGAAATTATATAAATGATTCCGACACTCGCTCTTAGATAAAATTAGACATTTCATGTTTCCTTTTATGTAAAAACGATAAGTCAACACTTGACTATTTCTACACTAGGACTTTCGGTTGATGATTTTCTATAAAATGCATCTTTTTGCCCCAAATAACTCTTATTTGGTTGAGTTCAAACCAATTTAGCATGAGACCACTTCTCACTACAAACCCATGGTAACGAGGTTCCACGTTCTGGAGGTCCTCATGAACATGGGGTTCATAGTTGCTACAATTGGAAAGGCTTAACCTCAATTCATTTTAATAATGTGGGTGATCTTGTCAATTTAGTCATAAAATTCTTTATAAGTGAACTAATTTAAGAAACGTGACTTAAATTGACAATCATAGTGGGAGGTACGTAGGATGCATGACGATTTTGACTTGAAATCAAACAAACAAGCAAACAAGCTAACACACAAGCATAAATCCTAGTATGGCCACCTAAAAAATGAAACAAAATTACAAGGAGTTACAAATTGGAAACGAACTTCTTTGGTCCCTCTTCAAATGGACTTCTTCCATGGTTCCTCCTTGTGTGCTTTAGAACTCTTCCAAGACACCATTACGATCAATCGTCGGTCTTCGATTTACAAATAGTTACAATTTTAATTTACAAATGAATACATAGCAAACCTATTATACATTTATAAATGAAATAAACTAATTAAATTACAAGCCGGCGATACGAGATCGCAATTAATTACATGCCAACCAATATTCCCTTTCATTACGGGTAATATCGGCAAAAATAAAAGCAAACTATGGCCATACTAGGTAAAATAAACATTCATTCAAATGACGTTCATCCATTCAAACAAACAAAACAAAATGCTTATGTATAAAATCATGCCAAAATCGCCCGAACTTATTTATTGATTCAACGGCTTAAATCTCGGTCGCACAATTTATCGATTATTACCCTATTTAATCAATAAATAATTCTTAAAACACTTTTAAGTATAAAATAGAACTTCTAAACTGATTTAGAACACCCAAAAAATAGTGTCACTAATTCATGGTGATATTACTTCATTATTATGGTGATTTGCTAATTACATTACCTTTAATCATAACCATTTATGAATAAAGCATAAAAATACATAACAAAATAAAATAAAACCATTTTTATTTTAGAAAAATTTTTTATATTTTGGAACACTTCCAGAATGTCAAAAATGCAAAGTTTGGCCGAAATTTTTTAAGAAATAACTTTGGAACAATAAACATATGGTTTCATTGATTTTATTTCATAAAATCAATAAAACTTCTAAAACAGTAAGGAAAAATGCCAAATTTATACCTTAGCGTCCTCCAAATATATAAGCATATTGGTATAAATTTCATGTCCAGAAAACATTGTTTACTATATTTTGGATATAAAAATTCCTAATATACCGATTTTTATGAAATAAAATTATAAATATGCAAAACTCAAAATCAAAATTTGAAAATTTGCCTGAAGAAATATAAATTGCATATTTCATTGTGTAAACTTTCATGACAAGATTCAAAATATAACTATTTATAGTTATTATTTTAGCCAAAAACACACCTTTTAGACTCGGTTTTGTATAAATATCATTATAATTAGCAAAATAAATCCAAAAATTATGAAATTTGACCAGAAGCTAAGTGAGACCAGTAAATATGCATGCTATAAAAATTTCATGCTAAAACTCTTTTTAACACTATTTTCGGATTTTTACATATTTATTCTCAATAAATACATAAAAACTTCCAAAAATGAACAAAATAAATTTGTTACTACAAGCAAGCTCTAATACCACTTGTAGGTTCCGAGACCTTTACTAATACACTATTAGTATAAATCAAATTACTCTAATTTGATGAGCAAGATCTATGTAGTAACGAATTTAACTTTGTAGATCTATTTTATTGAAATTATACGTACCTTCCAAAGGAATAAAATGGGCACAGAAAAGAACTCATTTCTCTTTTGTTTCTTGAGCTAAAGCTTAGAATGATCCTCCAAAAACCCTAGTTTCCAAACAAGGAAACCTTCTTCTCGTTGCACCCAAGAACAACTGCAAAAATTATTGGTGATTTTGAACTAGAAATCACTAATAGTAACTTGATAATATGTAATATAAAATTGTTGGCGGCTATGTTTGGCATGGCATTGCCCGTTGGAATTTGAGCGGCGGTCGGGTTTGAATGATCGGATAGCTTCACCATTTTCTTTGTTTCGGGTATGGGTACGGTGTGAGCTTCCTTTGGTTATGAAGTAGAAGGGAAAGTAGCTTCCAAGTCCCTCAACAAGTTCTTTCGTGCTAGGAAAGTACGCTCCGGCTCTGGATCAAATGGAATTGCCAAACCTTTTTGAGACTTACGTGATAACCTGGGCATACACAACACTAGAGGAAACTTTAAGAAGCGGCCTCAAGGAATTGAGGTTCCTTGAGACAAGAGAAACAATAAGACAAGAACCAAATAAACAACAAAAACTAGTCGTCTCCCCGGCAACGGCGCCAAAATTTGATAGGCTTAGTCGCGTCACCTAATCAAAAATAATACCAAACTCAACGCTAGGGTAGCTAGGGTAAGTCGGGATCGTATCCACAGGGAGATCGTCGCAATGTTGGTTACTTTGAGTGATTCTAGTCTCGGTTCGAGTGATTATGGTTTAGCTAAAACTAGAGCGCAAGAGAAAGGTTTAAACAAGAAGGGAAAGGTCTAGGGAGTCGGGGATAGCATAGGTAATGCTAGGACTAAGGATGGTGACAGAAAAGAGTCGGGAGTCACATGTGCTAAGGAATAGGCTTGGCCTCTCGGTCCTAAGCGTCCTCTAGGTCTCGGTAACGGGCTCTCGCTACTTACTACCGAGGGTTCTAATGGTTAGTCTCGTACCCTACCTTAAACTAGGCTTTCGTTCTTAAGTTTAAGGGTGGAAATCGCTCACTAATCCTTGGCCAAAGGATCAACAAACACAATCAAGACAAGATAACCAAAGACACAAGCAAAACCCTCATCAAAACATCACCAAAATCAAGTCAAGACTACTCACCCATGATCACCCTCTCTCCCTAGATAAAGAACTATTCACACATAGTGAAAACGATAACAAAATCAAGGGAAATAACGAAAGACATGATCAACAATGTGTGGACAAGGGATTTTGATCCACGCGATGTTTTATTTCAAAAAAACATTTTTAATTGAAAAGAGTCGCCACTAAATTTTTAGGTGAAATTTAGAAACCAATTTTAGAGAAAATGAGTTCGTGTGAGTTTACGTGTTAGGAAGTTTAAAAGAATTTCATTAATTTAACGCCTAACCCCGCCCGTCGTAAAGACGGTCTCTACTAAATAAAACCATGGCTATTACGAGTACACATGCAGGTATGCAAACAAATATTTTGACCCTAAACAAAATATATCCATTCTAGGTCGTTTTAATGCACATATAATTTCGCCGAAGTTATTTAACATGGGTTCATTTACTATCCTAGCAAACAAAGAAAAGAAACGGAAATACTTACCGACAGCATAAGACGGATTAACAAACGTTAGCGACAGGCGAATAAAAAAAATAATTAAACATGATTGGTACATGAACAAACATGGATGATTGAATTACTACATGCTGCACGTGGACATGGATTAGCAAACAAACACACACAAACTAAACATAACCAAATAAATACGTAAACATGTATGAATTACACGGATGGGGCTAGTAATCAGCTAATAACTATACAAGCAGGTGCCTTAATAATCGAACACGACTAATACGCGCGAGCATACATGGATGACGTAAACACAACTTTAAAGCAATTAATAAACATACCAACGAGTGCTTAACAGACAAACACAGCTTAACGTGTAAACTAAATAATCAAACACAGTTTAATGGACATACTAACATATACAAATGACATGGACACAACTAAGATCAACCAACAAATACGCAGGCTACTAAACCATTAAATATAACTACTGATAGCACTATCATAGGTAACTGACGCAGATGCAACTAAAACTCGATTAGTAAATATGCAAACAAGGACCTAGCGGATGAAACAAGTACCATAAATACTCACAAATTACGCAGGGGCATAAACGATGAAGTAAAATGGAAATCATGAAAGCTAATCTAACATACAAACATGAATTACAAATTTGGAAGAACATGATAAATCTGGTCTAAGACAGTTTACACAATTAACTTGAATAAGATCTAATTACGCAATAAACTAACGAGCCAAACAGAATCGACCTAACGAAGAATTTTCAAGTCATACTACACAACGAAACTGAACATGCATATTAGGTGAAATAGAGGCACGACATACTCATACACACATCGAAATCATACTAAAAGTATCAAACTAAAACAAACTATGAAAACAATAGCTACGACGATAAACAACAGAGCGACAGAAAGTAATAAAAAGCGACAGAGAGTAATAAAAAGCGATAAAAACAATAATTTAAACAAAGTAAAGTGAGTATTTTGCACCCTCAACTTACATGTATCGTTGACCAAGTCTTTGAGTCGTAATCGATTGTAAGATTTTATCCCAAGGGGCCGTCGTCGACGAAAACAATTGTAAAAACCGTAGCTTTAAACCAAGACTGACAGCAATTTTCAAAGGCTTGTAACTTCTTCGTTTCTCAACGAAATTTCGAACCGAAAGATGTTTTGGAATCGTGGTAAAGTGAACTTTAAGATTTTGTAAAGAAATCAGAGTGACTAGGGTGTTTTCAACACGAAAAACAAGGTAGAAGAGGTGATAGTTGCACGAAAATCAGAAAAAACGCTGCTCTGTTTTCAAGCGGTATCATGACTCCTTTGAGGCTTTTTAGGGCTTTCTTGTGACTTGTTATGGTGTATGTATGCTGTATATTTCGTATATATTGAATGCTTATGGTGGGTGTCTATATATAGTGACAGAAGGTAGGGTTTTTAAGGAGGAAAAGAGCAGCTATGCCCCGTTTTCAAGAGAGCTGCTGTCCACGGTTTGCTCTAGGGTTTTAGGGGGGGTTTTCTTGAGGGTTAAGCAAAGGTGAATGAGTCATGAGGATCAGGTCTGGGCTCTTGTTCATGGGCACGGGTTTGATGGCCAAAAAGTCGGGTTTTGATCCGCAATTGGGCTGCCCCAAAACAGAGCAGGATGGGGGTATGGGATCGTCTTTCTGTGAACTATTTGGGCTGATTATAGTCGTGTTTGGTCAGGTAGGGAAGGAGCATGGCTGGGTAGAAAAGGAGTCGGGTTTTGGGTCGCTTTTGGGTCACAAACAGGTACGAGGATGGGGTCATCGCTCTCTTTCGAGTTCTTTAGGCTGGTTGGGGTGGGTTTAGGATGTGGTTTCAGGCTGGTTCAAGCTGGGGTATGTGGGAAAGAGTGTGGGTAAAAGAGGCCTCGAAATTCGTGTTGAAACGGGCTCAAAATCGCTCTTTAAATCGAGCTCAAAACGAGCTTTAAACTTGCTTTAAACTTACTTTTAAGAAAACGAATTCATCGAAAACGATTTAATAAAAAAGGTTTAAAAGCACGAGAAACGACTTTTCAAGTCAAATATTGAATTTGTAAAAGCGACTTTTCAAATCGAATTACTTAAAATGATTTTTCAAATCGAAACATTTGATTTTCAATAAAACAAACTTTTTGACAGAATACACTTACCCTGTCAACACACTAATTTAAATATCATTTAAATTAATAAAATATTTTGTCGACGGTGCCCGGCTTACATCGTAAAACGAACTCAAATAAATGACACGAAATATATGTCGTCCTATCATCATTGGGTGTTTGTCGGGTTTTCTATAAATTTCCCATATCGACAGATACGGGTATCAACAGAGCCCCCACTTTGACTAAGGCTTGGACAGGCGAAAGTCAAAGTAAACTCTCGAGTCGATCGTAGATCACAACTTGAGAGCCTCACGGGTCGTTTATGGTCCCTTAGACCTGTGTATATAAGCTCACCAGCCATAAGAAGAAATCATACCTGAAACATGATTCTGGATGCCTTCATTTTCATTAAAGTGTGGGTTGAGCCTTATTCTTCGGCGCCTACGTATCCGTTGTGACAGAATCAAACCCGTGTCGTAGTTCGAGATCGCCGGCCTGTAGCTTTCTGCTGCTTCAGCCCAAAATAAATGACATTTGTTTACTTGATTAAGTAAAGCCAATATCTGCATTCTTTTAGGAAGTGTCACTTCTTTTAGCTTCTGCTAATATTTCTTCATTTCGAGGATGTCATCCTGTCGTCGGGGTCTAAGGTTGATGACTTTAGAGCCCCCGGTTGGAGCGTTCCTGCTCAATCTTAACAACAAATCATAGCACATGACTCACATAGTGAAATCTGCGACTTTTGGAAAAAAGATGGATCATCGATCCGAGCTGCGAATTTTATTCGAAGATGGGTCGTCGACCTGCTTTTTTTTAAAAAAAAGATGGATCATCGATCCGACTAAGAATTTTAATTTGAAAATGGGTCTTCGACCAGCTTTTTAAACAAAAGGGATGGATCATCGATCCGAACTGAGAATTTTAATTTTGAAAATGGGTCATCGACCTGCTTTTTAAACAAAAGGGATGGATCATCGATCCGAACTGCGAACTTTAATTTTAAGTATTGCTTGAAAATGGATATTGCGCTGGAAATGAGTCATCGACCCGAGCTAAAACCAACATTTGCGTCCTCGATTCGCATTTCAAAATTTTTGTGTCCTCGACCTATTCAAAATTTTGTGTCCTCGACCTATATTTTTAGATTAAAGAGTGGTGGGTCTTCGACCGGAAACTGTAAACATCTTTTGAAAATGAGTCGTCGACTGGAAACATTTTTTTGAAAATGGGTCGTCGACCCGTATCTTGAAAAGTGGATGAGTCATCGACTCGAACTATAAACATCTTTTGAAAATGAGTCTTCAACCCGCATTTTGAAAAGTGAATGAGTCGTCGACTCGAACTATAAACATCTTTTGAAAGTGAGTCTTCAACCCGCATTTTGAAAAAAGGATGGGTCATCGACCCGAAACCGTAAACATCTTTTGAAAATGGATCGTCGACCCGCATCTTGAAAAATGGATGAGTCATCAACTCGAACTATAAACATCTTTTGAAAATGGGTCTTCAACCCGCATTTTGATTTAAGTGGATGGGCGATCGACTCGAACTATAATTGTCATTGAAAATTGGGGCCATCGACCTCGATTTTGAAGGAAAATGTGGATGGGTCATCGACCCGAGCTATAATTGTCATTGAAAATTGGGGCCATCGACCTCGATTTTGAAGGAAAAGGTGGATGGGTCATCGACCCAAGCGGAACACAGCTTTTGGAAATGGGTCATCGACCCGCATTTTGGAAAATGGGTAGGTCATTGACCCGCATAGCAATTTCATTTGAAAATCGAAAGAGGTCATCGACCTGAACTTAGGATTTTGAGCACTTCGAATAATTCGGCCATTAACCTAGTTTAAAACATCGTTTTTAAAGTTGGATTGCGGGTCCAACCTAGACTACAAAAATTACTTGGAAATTGACGTGGGGTATTGGTTAGTATGAATCAAATTGAATCGGGTCCTCGACCCGCATTGTAAACATCATCTTAAAAATCAAGAAGAGTCATCGACTCTGAATGTAGACATCATTTAGAAATTGAAATGGGCCATCGGCCCGCAAGCATCATTTTGAAAATTGAAGTGGGTCATCAACCCGCATTTGAAATTTGACCTCGGATCATCGACCCAGACTTTGCAAAAAGGTTCTTGAAATGTCTAATATTTTAAAATCGACGCAAGGCTAAGTGAGCATGAAATACGACACGAATGTGACATGAATGCGACAAGAACGTGACACTGGCAACTGACATTTGAACGTTCGACCATGACCGACTCGACCTAAGACAACGTTCCAAAGACGAGTAGACTAGTAACTGTGCAGGGTCTTTTAGGATGATTGACACGTGGTTTAAAATAGACGTGGGTTAATAGTATCATGTTCTCCCCCTATGCAAATTCTTTGTCGAGATGCGAACTAACTGGCAAACTAAACACCTTTGCCAATTCCCGTTAAGAAAAAGACCATTCCAAGACTCGACAATTACTTATCAGAACATTGATTCACATCTCAATCTAAATTGAGCACTAAGACAGACTCAACAAAAGTTGCTTCATTTGGACTTTGTAAAGACCCGTAAAAAATTGACCAGATGACAAATTAGATGATGGGTGGTGGTGGTGGATTGTATCCCATATTCTAAAGGATTGCCTACATATTCGCGTGGGGCGAAATCAAATCCGATGTAGTTCGATCGAGGTGCATAAACATGGCATTTTTTCGTGTGTAACACTCGAAGGTTTCACCTAAGGTATCATGTTGTATCCTGTCCTAGCTTGTGAAGTACTGGCGGATCCCTCGTGGACCCTAAACGCTTGGGTGCAACTACATAAGCCAAAGATTCTCGGAACTCAAGACTGTGTCTCCATTACCGTTTTGAGAACGGCTTTAAAAAAAAGAATTGATGGTACTTTCTGACCGTTTTGGCTTCGCCTTTAATTTTGACTTTGATCTTCGATCTCCGACGTGTTGCCACTCAATTTTTTGTATTTTTGTATTCTTGTTTGCGTTTTTGAGAATCTGTTGCGCCCTTTGTGGCTTTGGGCTTGTTCCAACTTTCCTAGATCTTGCGGTGGGCGGTCGCATGTGGTCATATGTATATCACGCCGGACTCCTCTGACAAGTTCGTTTGCTTATTAGGCACGCGATCGAGTACGCGGAGGGCGATCCATGAGTATTCTTACTTTTGGTCGCGATCAAATTCATGACCACTGTGGAGCTCCAAATTAATGGATCCTCCTCCAAAGGCAGAGGAATAGTATACCACAAGTTGACTAATGGAATTGAAACCCCTTTTGTTTTTGTTGTTGTCTTTGCACCTTACCATTTAGAATTGAATACGTATTTCTACCCCAGGGACACCCTTCGAGTGCGTTGTGCATCTTTATCAGTTGATTATTGAAGCAAATTAGAGACAAGACCAATTTCATTGATTTTGAGAAGGATGGAGTTAGAAATAATTGGGGAAAAAAAGGAATCTTAGACTCAACTCAGACATAAGACTTGAATACGAATTCTGACTTATAATCACCAACCTCGACTTTGAACTTTTCTCTTTTCAGGAGTTGATTCAGATGCTTGGTTTGAAAGTTACCCCACTTTTGCAACTTGATTTTGACTAAAGGAGGAGAATATGCGACACGGTTTCGACACTATTTGTAACAACTCGGGATGCAAATGGACTGGACCAGATTAAACATGAAAAGACTCGGAGCTTAACGACATGGTCTACGACCTAACTATGCAAATGCATGCGACATATGGACTTGGGACTTAAACTCAACTAGACATGGACCCGAAGTAATTAGCTCTTGTTTGGATCAATAAGTTTCTAAGACTTCTAAAAATAGCCTGGATGTGACATCATTGTGCCTTAACTCAAAACTAAAGGATGACATGCATGATTTGGGCCTAAGAATAAGCTTAGGTGACCTAACTAGGTGAGACGCTTAAATAACTAGACTTACTATACAGGGCTTAGATTCTAACTAGACTCGACTCGGTGCATTTCATGCTTACTCACGACTTAAAAAAGAAACTTATTTTTTTTTGAAGTCGACGTTTGAAATGGGCAGCACTTCGGCTACCAAAAGGCTTATTTGGTTTGAAAATTCTAGTCCAACTAGGGCTAGATTTTTACCTTTGAAAAAACTTCGTTTCGGTTGGAAAAAATTCTATTCCCAAATGGGTAGCATTTCAAAAGCGCTCGAGATTATTCTAATCCTAAACGTATAGCATTTCAGCTTAAAAACTATTCTTTTTCAAAAGACCGACGTAGTGTTAAAAATCGTTCGGGATTAATCTAATTCTAAACGGGAAGCATTTCAGCTTGAAAGGATTCTTTTTTTCAAAAGAGCTAGTGTTGGGAACTGTTCGAGATTATTCTAATCTTAAACGGATAGAATTTCAGCTATAAAAAGGATCTTTTTTCAAAAGACTTAGTGTCGAAGACTGTTCGAGATTATTCTAATCTTAAATGGCATTTCAGCTATAAAAGGATCTTTTTTCAAAAGAGCTAATTTTTTTTAAAAAAAGTTCTAGGATTTTCTAATCCTAACGAGGAGCATTTCAGCTTAAAAAGGATCTTTTTTCAAAAGAGTTAGTGTCGAAGATTGTTCGAGATTGTTCTAATCTTAAACGGATAGCATTTCAGCTATAAAAGGATCTTTTTTCAAAAGATAATTTTCTTTTAAAGAAAAAAAAGTTTTAGGATTTTCTAATTCTGACGAGGAGCATTTCAGCTTAGAAAAGATCTTTTTCAAAAGAGCTAATATTGAAAATTATTTAAGATTGTTCTAACCCTAAACGAATAGCATTTCAGCAAGGAAGAGATCTTTTTTGAAAAGAGCTAATATCGAAAATTGTTTAAGATTATTCTAACCCTAAACGGATAGCATTTCAGCTTAGAATGAGATCTTTTTTCCAAAAGAGCTAAACTCGGAAGTTATTTAAGATTATTCTAATCCTAAGAGGAAAATTATTTAAGATTGTTCGAATCCTAAACGAGTAGCGTTTCAGCTTGGAAAAGATCTTTTTTCAAAAGGGCTAATATTGAAAATTGTCTAAGATTATTCTAATCCTAAACGAATATCATTTCAGCTAGGAATAGATCTTTTTTCAAAAGAGCTAATATCGGAAATTTGATTATTCTAATCCTACACGAATAGCATTTCAGCTAGAAATGGATCTTTTTTCAAAAGAGCTAAAATCGAAAATTATTTAAGATTATTCTAATCCTAAACGGATAGCCTTTCAGCTAGTAAGAGATTTTTTCAAAAGAGCTAAAATCGGAAATAATTTAAGATTATTCTAATCCTAAAAGAATAGCATTTCAGCTAGGAATGGATTTTTTTTTAAAGAGCTAATATTGAAAATTATTTAAGATTATTCTAATCCTAAAATAATAGCATTTCAGCTAGGAATGGATTTTTTTTCAAAAGAGTTTGAATCGAAAATTATTTAGGATTATTATAATCCTAAAAGGGATGGCATTTCAGCCAAGAAATGGATCTTTTTTCAAAAGAGCTAATATCAAAAATTATTTAAGATTATTCTAAACTTAAACGAATAGCATTTCAGCTAGGAAGAAATCTTTTTTCAAAAGAGTTAATATCAGAAATTATTTAAGATTATTATAACCTTAAACGAATAGCATTTCAGCTAGGAAGAGATCTTTTTTCAAAAGAGCTAACATCAGAAAAGATGTTTAAGATTATTCTAACCCTAAACGAATAGCTTTTTAGCTTGGAGGAGATGTTTTTTTTCAAAAGAAAAAGTATCGGAAATCTTTTAAGATTATTCTAATCCTAAGAGGATGGCATTTCAGCCAAGAAAAGATCTTTTTTTCAAAAGTGCTAATATTCAGAAAATATCTAAGATTGTTCTAATTTTAGAAGGAAAGCATTTCAGCTTGGACAAAATCTTTGTTTTTCGGAAGGGATAGTGTTGGAAAATATTTAAGATTATTCTAATCCTAAGAAGACAGCATTTCAGCTTAGAAAAACTTTTGGAAAAAAAATATTCGATTGAAAAGAGATCTTTTTTCAAAAGAGCTAAAGTTGGAAAATATTTAAGATTATTCTAATCCTAAAAAGACAGCATTTCAGCTAGAAGAAAAGATTTTTGGAAAATATTCGATTGAAAAGATGACAGTTTTGATTAAAAAGGATTGAAAACATGGCTTCAGAATTCACAGAGCATTTAGTCATACGTAGTTCAAGGATGCAATGCATGAGCTAGACTATTCTAAGTCTCGAAAAGGGTCCATGCCAATGATCCCACGTTGTTAGGTAACCTACGCAACCACCATAAGTTTGTAACTATATGGCGAGAGTGCGGTTGCTAACCTCGGCGGAACCACCTTGGTATTTAAACCAGACACAGTGAACGTCATTTCCCTACTTTGAGGTCGACCCAAAGGGAGAAATGGTTCGAAACCTAACAGTATGATGCATAAATAACATAAAAGAGAAAGGGTACTCTAAATAGCCATCATTTTACATTTCAAGTTTCACTGTCCCCAGCGGAGTCGCCAAATTGTGGACAAGGGATTTTGATCCACGCGATGTTTTATTTCAAAAAAACATTTTTAATTGAAAAGAGTCGCCACTAAATTTTTAGGTGAAATTTAGAAACCAATTTTAGAGAAAATGAATTCGTGTGAGTTTACGTGTTAGGAAGTTTAAAAGAATTTCATTAATTTAACGCCTAACCCCGCCCGTCGTAAAGACGGTCTCTACTAAATAAAACCATGGCTATTACGAGTACACATGCAGGTATGCAAACAAATATTTTGACCCTAAACAAAATATATCCATTCTAGGTCGTTTTAATGCACATATAATTTCGTCGAAGTTATTTAACATGGGTTCATTTACTATCCTAGCAAACAAAGAAAAGAAACGGAAATACTTACCGACAGCATAAGACGGATTAACAAACGTTAGCGGCAAAGTAATAAAAAATAATTAAACATGATTGGTACATGAACAAACATGGATGATTGAATTACTACATGCTGCACGTGGACATGGATTAGCAAACAAACACACACAAACTAAACATAACCAAATAAATACGTAAACATGTATGAATTACACGGATGGGGCTAGTAATCGCCTAATAACTATACAAGCGGTGCCTTAATAATCGAACCACGACTAATACGCGAGCATACATGGATGACGTAAACACAACTTTAAAGCAATTAATAAACATACCAACGAGTGCTTAACAGACAAACACAAATTTAACGTGTAAACTAAATAATCAAACACGCTTTAATGGACATACTAACATATACAAATGACATGGACACAACTAAGATCAACCAACAAATACGCAGCTACTAAACCATTAAATATAACTACCGATAGCACTATCATAGGTAACTGACGCAGATGCAACTAAAACTCGATTAGTAAATATGCAAACAAGGACCTAGCGGATGAAACAAGTACCATAAATACTCACAAATTACGCAGGGGCATAAACGATGAAGTAAAATGGAAATCATGAAAGCTAATCTAACATACAAACATGAATTACAAATTTGGAAGAACATGATAAATCTGGTCTAAGACAGTTTACACAATTAACTTGAATAAGATCTAATTACGCAATAAACTAACGAGCCAAATGTAATCGACCTAACGAAGAATTTTCAAGTCATACTACACAACGAAACTGAACATGCATATTAGGTGAAATAGAGGCACGACATACTCATACACACATCGAAATCATACTAAAAGTATCAAACTAAAACAAACTATGAAAACAATAGCTACGACGATAAACAACAGAGCTTAATGTAAAGTAATAAAAAGCGACAGAGAGTAATAAAAAGCGATAAAAACAATAATTTAAACAAAGTAAAGTGAGTATTTTGCACCCTCAACTTACATGTATCGTTGACCAAGTCTTTGAGTCGTAATCGATTGTAAGATTTTATCCCAAGGGGCCGTCGTCGACGAAAACAATTGTAAAAACCGTAGCTTTAAACCAAGACTGACAGCAATTTTCAAAGGCTTGTAACTTCTTCGTTTCTCAACGAAATTTCGAACCGAAAGATGTTTTGGAATCGTGGTAAAGTGAACTTTAAGATTTTGTAAAGAAATCAGAGTGACTAGGGTGTTTTCAACACGAAAAACAAGGTAGAAGAGGTGATAGTTGCACGAAAATCAGAAAAAACGCTGCTCTGTTTTCAAGCAGCTATTGCGACTCCTTTGAGGCTTTTTAGGGCTTTCTTGTGACTTGTTATGGTGTATGTATGCTGTATATTTCGTATATATTGAATGCTTATGGTGGGTGTCTATATATAGTGACAGAAGGTAGGGTTTTTAAGGAGGAAAAGAGCAGCTATGCCCCGTTTTCAAGAGAGCTGCTGTCCACGGTTTGCTCTAGGGTTTTAGGGGGGGTTTTCTTGAGGGTTAAGCAAAGGTGAATGAGTCATGAGGATCAGGTCTGGGCTCTTGTTCATGGGCACGGGTTTGATGGCCAAAAAGTCGGGTTTTGATCCGCATTTGGGCTGCCCCAAAACAGAGCACGGGATGGGGGTATGGGATCGTCTTTCTGTGAACTATTTGGGCTGATTATAGTCGTGTTTGGTCAGGTAGGGAAGGAGCATGGCTGGGTAGAAAAGGAGTCGGGTTTTGGGTCGTTTTTTGGGCTGTCAAAACAGGGTACGAGGATGGGGTTGGGCTGCTCTATTTCGAGTTCTTTAGGCTGGTTGGGGTGGGTTTAGGATGTGGTTTCAGGCTGGTTCAAGCTGGGGTATGTGGGAAAGAGTGTGGGTAAAAGAGGCCTCGAAATTCGTGTTGAAACGGGCTCAAAATCGCTCTTTAAATCGAGCTCAAAACGAGCTTTAAACTTGCTTTAAACTTACTTTTAAGAAAACGAATTCATCGAAAACGATTTAATAAAAAAGGTTTAAAAGCACGAGAAACGACTTTTCAAGTCAAATATTGAATTTGTAAAAGCGACTTTTCAAATCGAATTACTTAAAATGATTTTTCAAATCGAAACATTTGATTTTCAATAAAACAAACTTTTTGACAGAATACACTTACCCTGTCAACACACTAATTTAAATATCATTTAAATTAATAAAATATTTTGTCGACGGTGCCCGGCTTACATCGTAAAACGAACTCAAATAAATGACACAAAATATATGTCGTCCTATCATCATTGGGTGTTTGTCGGGTTTTCTATAAATTTCCCATATCGACAGATACAGGTATCAACACAATGATATATATTGAAATGATAATCAAAAGAGAGAAGAAAATTACAATACCAATCAGAAAATCCAAAGAGAACAAGATGAATTCAAGCAACAAAACCGAAATAGATGATCAAACTAGCGCAAACCGAGTCGGAAATTGAAATTACAAAATATGAAAAGTATGAAACCTAGGTTTTTGAGAGAAAGTAGTCTAAGATGTTATAAAAACAATGTAAAAAGTCTCCCTCGAAAATAGGCTTCTAACTCCTTCAAATAGACGAAATATTTTAAGCACACGAAGAGTCGAAGCCGTCCCAGGCCTCCGGGACACTCATCCCGTCCGGGACCACCTGGTGCTCAGCTCCCTGAGCTACGGGAAGCTCATCCCGGGAGTTTCAGTTTTGGTTTTTTTTTTGCCACTTCTTGTACTTAGCTTATTTTCACTTCTTTGTCGTCCCAAGGTGTAGGGACAAGGCCTAGGTCGACCCAAGGCATAGGGATGAGATCAAAATTGAGTATATGAGCTTTAAACTCTGTCCCAAGGTCCCGGGACACCTTCAAACATTGAAACGTGGCTCGTACGCAACCGAAACGGCACGAAACCAACTCGAAACACCACGAAACTTAACGAAACTTCATGAAACTTCCCGACCAGAATCCTATAATCCAAATAAGCGCGTTTCCCTACAAAATAGACACAAAAATGCAACAGAGCCAAAATGGAGAGAAATAGGAAGCGAAATGCACATAAAAGCACGGGAAACGCAACGAATCGCTAACGAACAAGGGGGCTATAAGTATATAAATATATGACACATCACTACTGCTCCGTTGGTTTGGGGTCGGTAAGGTGATGATCTGTGTCTCTGTATTTGTATTTGGTGAGGACAGGTTCGACTTCTCCTCGAAAGTGTGAGCCTTGGTCGCTGGTCAGCTCGTGGGGTATACCGTATCTGCATATGATGTTATTTTGTATTCACTTGGCGACTTCCTTTGCGCCAAGCTTAAGGTATGATGCGGCTTCGACCCATTTTGTGAAATAGTCGATGGCCACAAGGATGAAGCAGTGTCCTCCTGCTCCAACCGGGTGTACTTTGCCTATGATGTCGATTCCCCATGTCGAAAATGGCCATGGCGACGTGAGGCTGTATAAAGGTGAAGGGGGTACATGTTGTACATTTGCGAAAATTTGGCAATTGTGGCAATGTTTGACGTATTTTGCGCAATCGGCTTCCATGGTAGTCCAATACCATCCTAACCTAAGGATTTGTTTGCATAAAGCTCGAGCGTTCATGTGTGGTCCGCATTCGCCGTCATGGACTTGAGATATGATCTCTCGTCCTTTGTTGTGGTCAACGCACAAGAGTAGTGTACCCTGAGGCATTTTCTTGAGTAGTTGGTTCACTTCTGGCATGAATTGTGATGCCAGAAGCCGGAGAGCTCTTTTGCCGCGTTTGTCGGTGTTTGGTGGGTATTCCCCGTTTCTTTTGAAGTTGATTATCGCTTGATACCAAGGCTCGGTTTGTTCTTCCTCGGTTTTGATGTCACATATGTATGCGGGCCGGCTGCTTCGTTCCACGACGATGGGAGTGGTTTGCATTCCCGGGGGGATGTTTAGTAGTGATGCCAATTTTGATAAAGCATCTGCGAACTGGTTTTGCTTCGCGAGGTAAGTGCAAGAACTCTACGCAGTGGAATTTAGCGACAAGTTCTTGGATTTTGCTTTGGTATAATGCGAGGTTTTCGTTAAGTATCTTCCATGCTCCAGATACTTGATTGATGATTAGTGAAGAATCCCCATATACTCGTAGGTTCCTTGCATTTAGTATGAGTGCGGCCTGTAACCCGTGCAGGCATGCCTCATATTCTGCGGCGTTGTTCGTCACATCAAAGTCCAATTTGATGGAAAGGGGTGTATGTTCACCGTTTGGGGAAATGAGGAGTATTCCTATTCCACAGCCTCGGTAATTTGATGAACCGTCGAAGTATAATTCCCATTGTTCTTCGTTTATGTTGTATATTCCTTCGTCGGGAAATGATGTAGTGTCGATGATGGGTTCTTCATCGATTGCATGATCGGCGAGAAAGTCTGAGACTGCTCGTGCTTTGATGGCTTTGAGGGGAACGTAGACGATGTCAAACTCGGCTAAAAGTAGGGTCCATCGTGCCATGCGTCCATTTGGCACGGGCTTCTCGAAAAGATATTTGACTGGGTCCATTTTTGGGTAGACCTTTGTTTAATGTGCCAGCATATAGTGACGGAGCTTTTTGGATGCCCACACTAATGCTAGGCAACTTTTCTCGACGGGCGCGTATCGGTTTTCATAGTCGAGAAACTTCTTGTTGATATAGTAAATTGGATGCTCTTCGCCGTTGACTTCTTGAGCGAGCATGGCGCCCATTGCGGTTGATGTTGTTATAAGGTAGAGTGACAAGGGTAGGTCCTTTTGTGGTGGTCTTAGGACTGGGGGTTGGATAACAACTCCTTCACCTTATCAAAAGCTTGTTGGCACGCTTCGTCCCATTCCACATGGTCGGTCTTCTTTAGCTTTTTAAAGATCGGTTCACTTATCATGGTTAGTTTGCTTATGAAGCGGGAAATGTATTGGATTTGACCCAGGAAGCTTCGAATTTCGTCTAGGTTCTTTGGAGGTTGCATTGCCATAATTGCTTTTATTTTCGAGGGGTCGACCTCGATGCCTCTTTGGCTCACTACGTGTCCTAGTAGTTTGCCGGATTTTACTCCAAATGTACATTTTTGGGGGTTGAGACGCATTTTGTATTGACGGAGGCGTGTGAAGAACTTCCGAAGGTTGGTGATGTGATCGTTTCTTTCCTTGGATTTGACGATCATGTCGCCTTGTGGATACCCATATCCGTACCCTCCCAAACAAAACACTGTGATGTATCACGGACTTTTATTACGCATGTTTAACGTTGACTTAAACGGTTCTAACTAATGTCGAATTCATTTTGAGTCTTTTTGAAATGTTAAAATGATTTAGGTCGCTTCACATCACACTTAAATAAACGTTTATTTTGTCCATTTGGAGTCTAGCTAGGTCCTTGTCCCGCTTCATTTGGCATGAGCTTCGCATTTGCACTACAATTAGCCCTTTTACATTAACAAGGTCTAATTCAGCATTCCTAAATTCCTAAATTTAGGCCCGGTGGCTAAATCGCCCCTTTAGCCCCCTCTCACACAAAATACGGCTTCACGTCTTACCTTATTTCACAAAAACTATGCAAGTACACCCTTTTCATTTTTCCGGGTCTCGGGCCCGAAACCGAGCCCAAACCCAGCCTTTGGCCCGCACTCCAAAGCCCTGAACATCACAAAGTATCTCAGAAATATCCCAGCTGTTTTCTTGAGCTACACGTTTGAGATTATCACGTAATCTTTCAAAGATATAATTCAACCGAAACTAGGAAACTAGGCTAAAACCACACCCTCAAACCGCATAAGCTTATGCGGTTCGGAGAGGCAACCGCATAAGCCTATGCGGTTTGCCTGGGCAACCGCATAAGGCTATGCGGTTTCTAGGCCTGGTTCTATCCCCGGATTTCCTAATTTCTCCGAGGTTTTTAGTATATATACACCCATATACCCCGACCTCAAACACACAATTTTGCAACCAGAATACATCTTTCACACACAATTTCTCACATCTTACACACTTCTACACTCACAAAGCCTCAAGCACTCAAAACTAGCTTTTTCTTTTTAAAAATAAAGAGGTGAAACTTGAAAGCCTTGAACAATCCAAGTATACATATTTGAGCTATGCACATTCGTTTAGAGTCCATTCCTTTTGGAATCTAGGCACCCTTTGCACCCTCGAGAGGTGGTTCCCACATGCAGGCTTGTCCACTCGATAAAGCACATGCCGGACTAACTTTCCTCTCGCCCCTCCACGGCTTGTCAGAACGGCTATCTCGACCGCTTGGTTCTCTTCAGAAACCTATCGCCTTGCCAGAAGGAAATGAAGGGGTTAAGTATCTGCCAAAGCGTACTCGAGGTAGTTGGAGGTGTACCCGACTGACTCATTTTCACCCCTTTTGAGTCATACGTACAAGTTCGAGGCTATGCACTCCATGGTCTTTTTCAAAACAAGCATTTGCATTCATATCTTCGAAAACTCGCTTAAACGTTTCAAAGATAAATGAACCTAACATCTAACAAACTAACACTTTTCAAACAAAACTATCGCGAAATTTTTGAAACAAGCTTTCTCAAAATTTCCTTTTTCACTAACAAGCATAAACCCGAGCAAGGATTAAAACCCGAGCTCGTGGATTTCAATCCTCTAGGTCACACGGCCTAGACTCTGTTTTAACATCCTCGACTCGACTTGCTCGAGCCGAATCCTTCTTTTTTTACACATCCGACTCGAGCTCACCTCGGCAAATCGCCGATACTAGTTCGACGAGTGCAAATGCAAAACGTTTTAACATCGAGGCGAGAAAACCTTTTCGAAAATCTCCTCTTTTCAAAACAAAAAAGGTCTTTCTAAACAAAGAAATGAGCTAAAATGAATGCTTAAAAATGAATGTGAGTCTAGTGGGTCGAGTCGTGTCCCTAACATACGAAGTGAAATGCAGGCCTCAGCTAGATACTCGCCGTACCAAACAACGTGTAATAATCCCTTAAAGAAACGAAC
Organism: Dianthus caryophyllus; assembly: GCA_023091065.1. Taxonomy (NCBI): domain Eukaryota; kingdom Viridiplantae; phylum Streptophyta; class Magnoliopsida; order Caryophyllales; family Caryophyllaceae; genus Dianthus; species Dianthus caryophyllus. Next base: position 25,698,543 of record CM041520.1, on the reverse strand, counting down.
CTACACCCGCAAAATGGCCGGCAACAACGAAGAAGTCAACGCACTCCGTGATCAAGTTGCAAAGCTGACCGCTGACCTTGAGGGCCTTTTGACCCACCATACCGTCGAGGTGGAACGAATGGAACTCAAGATCAAGGAGGAAGCCGATAGGCATGCTAAGAAACTCCAAGCCATGGAGGAGAAGCTCTACGTCTCAAGCACTTACTCTATCCACAAAGAGAATGAGAACGTGCCTACTAGCATTAAGGATGAGCTCCCAAACAAGCTCGCCCTTAGTGATCTTCCTATCTTCCAAGGACACGAGAGCCCGATCATTCACATCCGAGCTTTCAAGTCCCAAATGGCCATCAAAGGGGTCGATTCCAAACATTGGCTAACTCTCTTCCCGCACTCTCTAGCAAAGAAAGGTCAAGACTCGTTCTACTCACTAGACCCACAACGGGTCCCCACTTTTGAAGAACTCACAGTCGAGTTCGACCGACAGTATCGAGACAATGAAGATACTCAAGTCTCGATTCGCACCTTAGAAGTCCTATCTCAAAAGGACAATGAAGGCTTCACCGACTATCTCACTCGTTGGAAGAAGCTAAGCGCTCAAATCCCCAACCGTCCCCGCGAGGACGAGCTCGTACCGAAGTTCATAAATAACCTGCGACCCGTGTATCAATTCTACATGAGGTACAGCAACATTCAGAACTTCAAAGAGCTAACTAAGGTCGGCACTCAAATCGAAGATGACCTTAGGACTGGCACCATGGCTAAATACACCGGCCATGCTTATCATGTAGGGATCGGATCCCATTCACTAATCAAATATTAGTGTAAATCAAATTACTCTAATTTGATTTAGCAAGATCTATTGTAGTACAAATTCACTTTGTTACAAGATTAGAAATATTATACCTTTCTCAAAGGAAATAATGGGCACAAAATAAGAACTCCTTTCTTATTTTGTTTCTTGAGCTAACAACATGGATGATCCTCCAAACCCGAGTTTCCATAATAGGAAACCTCCTCTTAGTTGCACCCAAGAACTTACTCCAAAATACTAAGGATTTTGATCTAGAAATCACTTAGTACAAACTTGATAAATTGTGATAATATTATTATTACTAACACTTAGTAATCTAGTAAATAATATAAGTGTTTAGAGAGAATGGTGGAGAGGAAAAATAAGGAGATTGTATGAATCCATTATACTCTCACTTTTTTCTTCCTTTTGTACAAATGAAAAAGTGTGTTGAACACTCTAAATGGGAGAGAGGGGGCCGGCCATTTTGGCATAGAAGAGTGGGAAAGTTGTTCCACTTTGAATAGAACAATAGCTTGCTTTTTAATCATGATGCTAAAGCATGCATGTGGAAAACAAAGGCTAAAAGACAAATGAGAATCTTATTCTCCCTCTTCCTTGCATTTGGACGGTATTAGGGCCCCTATTATGGGTCCAATTTGTTTTCAATATTTGTCCCACAAATACTTATAATTTATCACTTAATCATCAAATATGATAAAGTACAAATTATCAAATTGAACTCATAACTCTTCTTTAACATATATGTACTTTACATATACATTTAAATGTACTTTTATTAATCTCATTAATAAAATATACACAATTAGTGAATTAACGTTTAATCACTAATTCTCATCTCCACTAATAATTTTATCGATATAAAATTCAATCGTCCGAGTTCACAACTCGATTTCTCTCTAAATCAATACACTGACTAACCGTTAGTCAAATTATCAAGTCACTAATATAATCGTATCTCATACAATTAATTAGCTTAAATATTTAGTAATGCTCCTATAGGTGTGACTTAAAGGGATCAATTGATTGCCGCCGTTCTCACGACAATAACGTCAAACTCTAGTCAACCAACCGTTATTGATTTACGTTAATCAATTGACAATAATACAGGATTATCCCCATGTATTCCTTAATTGAGATTTATTAAATAATCGCACTATTGTGGAGGACACATACTCCAACAATCTCCCACTTGTCCGAGACAAGTTGTGCATTACCAATTCTCATGTCCGTTTCACATCTCCCACTCGATGCAAGGTGTCTTACAGGTCGTACTTGCATCCTGAGATAAAAATCATGAGTGGTTTTCTCGATAAGGAGAGTAGCTGTCTGACCGGGGAATCTACCGTAGATTCTTACCGAGCGTGGCCACGCATTTTCAGCGACTACTCCTCGAGTGGCCCAAAGATGTTTTACCCTGACGAGGGTGGACATTTCCCTTCCACTCGATTGTACTGTATAATGCAGATCACCATGACCCCAAAGATGCCCTTATAACCCCTTTCACGGCATGGCTTAGGACAAAAATGAAAGTCACTCTAAACCGCACCGACTGCATAATCAGTTCCAATCAAAGAATCGACTCAAAGGAATACTATAGAATTCCCACCACGACCAGGTTTCAATCTCATTGAAAAGGAATTCTATAAGCGTCACTGCCCGACAGAGTGTTTTCACAGTCTGTCTATGCAAACGATCAGTCATCACATATGACCCTATGGTGTTGAACCCACCATCGATCGACTTGCAATCTAGTCTTTCGGAGACGTCACCTCATATGAGAGACTAGGGACCAAATACTTAGTTTATACCGTTCACTTGAATATGTTCAAAGTTGTCACACAAATATTCGGATAAACAAAGTATGCATTCAATAATGACTTAAAAGAGTAAATATACTCTAAACAATGAATGTTATTTTCATATATGTAATAGGATACTTTATCCATTACATATCTCAAAAACTAAAGGAAATCAGGCATACGCTTCAACCCCATAGAGGCGGTGTGAGCGTCATGCTTAGTCCTCGAGAGAGGCTTGGTTAAAGGATCAGCGATCTCATCGTCTGTCCCAACATTACAAATATCTATTTCCTTCATTTCCACATTATCTCGTATAACATGGTATTTCCTCAAAACGTGTCTAGACTTGATACTAGACTTGGGCTCCTTTGTATGAAAGATAGCCCCACTATTATCACAATAAATAGTGATTGGATCTGCGGCACTAGGGACTACACTTAGTCCATCCAAGAACTGCCGAATCCATATAGCTTCCTTAGCAGCTTCCGAAGCTGCCAAATATACAGCTTCTATTGTAGAATCCGCAATGACATTTTGCTTGAAACGTTTTCAGCAAATAACACCCCCATTTAGCATAAAGACATAGCCGGATTGGGATTTCGAATTATCCCCATCGGTTTGAAAACTTGCATCCGTGTAACCCTTTACACGCAGCTCAAGTTCTCCTCCAAACACTAGAAACGAATCCTTAGTTCTTCTCAAGTACTTAAGGATGTTCTTTATGGCTATCCAGTGACTCTCACTGGAATTGGCTTAATACCGACTCGTCATGCTAAAAGCGAAAGCGACATCGGGACGAGTGCACATCATAGCATACATGATTGATCCTGCAGCGGAAGCAAAAGCGATCAATTTCATGCGTTCAATTTCCGCATGAGTCGTAGGACATTGAGATTTATTCAATGTTATTCCTGCACTCATCGGAAGAAAGCCTCTCTTGGAGTCTTTCATATTGAACCTATCAAGAATCTTATCGATATAAGTTTCTTGACTCAATGCTAGTATCCTCTTGGATCTATCTCTATAGATCCGGATACCCAAGATGCGTTGTGCCTCTCCCAAGTCCTTCATTTGGGAATGGTTTCCCAATTCCACCTTTACCGAGTTCAGACTTGGAACATCATTTCCAATTAGTAGTATGTTATCCACATACAAAACAAGGAAAGTTACTTTACTCCCACTAAACTTCATGTATAAACAAGGTTCCTCGGTACTTCGAGCGAAACCCTTTTGTTTTATAACATGATCGAATCTGTGATTCCAACTCCTTGATGCTTGCTTAAGACCATAAATGGATCTCTTAAGCTTGCATGCTTTCTTAGGGTTGGATGTATCTACAAAACCTTCCGGTTGTGTCATGTACACTTCCTCTTCTAGAATCCCATTCAAGAAGATGGTTTTAACATCCATTTGCCATATTTCATAGTCATGAAATGCGGCAACCGCTAAGATTATCCTTATGGATCAAAGCATTGCAACTGGTGCAAAGGTTTCATCATAATGAATACCCTGGACTTGTGTAAAGTCCTTTGCCACCAATTTAGCTTTGTAAACATCTATATGTTTATCTATGCCGAGTTTGATTTTGAATATCCATTTACACTGAAGGGGTCTCACTCCTTCAGGTAAATCTACCAAGTCCCAAACTTGGTTCTCGTACATACAATCCATTTCGGATTTCATGGCCTCAAGCCATTGTTCGGAGTTGGGGCTACTAATAGCTGCCTTGTAGGTTGAGGGTTCGTTGCTTTTGAATAACAACAAATCACCCTCCTCCTCGATGTAACCGAGGTAACGGTCAGATTGATGACTAACTCTTCCTGACCTCCTAGGGACTATAACCGTGTGAGAAGACGAGGGAACGGTTTCCTCATCTTCTGCGTCGGTTTGTGGCTCTTGAACTTCATCAAGTTCAAATTTTCTCCCACTCTGTTTCTTAGAAATAAATTCATTTTCTAGAAAAACAGCATCACGAGCCACAAACACTTTGTTCTCGTGAGGGTTGTAGAAGTAATAGCCACAGGTTTCCTTAGGATAACCTACAAATAGACATTTGTCAGACCTTGGAGCGAGTTTATCGTCAGTTTTATTCTTGACGAATGCCTCACATCCCCAAATTCTCATGAATGACAAATAGGGAACCGTTCCCGTCCATATCTCATATGGAGTCTTATTGGCCGCTTTAGTCGGACTTCGATTTAGTGAAAATACAGCAGATAATAGTGCAAAGCCCCAAAACGATCCAGGAAGCTCAGTTTGACTCATCATAGACCGAACCATGTCAAGCAAAGTTCGGTTTCTCCTTTCTGCAACACCATTCAATTGTGGTGTGCCCGGAGGAGTCCATTGTGATATTCTATCACAATTCTTAAGATGTGAATCAAACTCATTACTTAGATATTCGCCACCACGATCCGATCGTAGTGCTTTTATTTTCTTATCCAATTGGTTCTCAACCTCATTTTGAAATTCTTTAAATTTCTCAAAAGCATCACTTTTATACCTCATTAAGTAGACATAACCATATCTACTTAAGTCATCGGTAAAAGTAATGAAGTAATGATATCCTTCTCTAGCGGTGATGTTTAATGGACCACACACATCGGTATGTATGAGTCCTAAAACCTCACTTGCTCGTGTCCCTTTACCGCTAAAGAGTTGACGAGTCATCTTCCCTAAAAAGGCAAGCTTCGCATATACCATATGATTCGCAATCAAATGGTTTGAGAACCTTGGTCTCAACAAGTCTCTTTATGCGTCTATCGTTTATATGACCTAAACGACAATGCCAAAGATAGGATTTGTTTGATTCATTCGTTTTGAGCTTCTTATTCTCTATATGATAAACATCATTGACATCATTCAAAACATAAATACCTCCAATTGAAATAGTTTCACCATAAACCATTTCATTAAATGAAAAAGTACATCGATTGTCCTTAATCATAAAAGTCTTCCGTATCAAACACGGAGAGGGAGATAATGTTTTTCGTTAGAGTTGGTACAAAATAACAGTTACTCAAGTACAACTTTAAACCACTAGCTAGAGTGAGTACAAAAATTCCCACGGAATTGGCCGCTACTCTAGCTCCATTGCCCATGCGAAGATCTACATCACCCTTGGCTAGTGCTCGCACGTTTCTCATCCCTTGCAAGTGATTGCAAAGGTGAGATCCACATCCGGTATCTCATACCCATGTAGAAATGCAAGTATGATTTATGTCAATCATATAAAGTCTAGAAGGAACAATATCTTTGGATGTCGCACATCCATCGTTCTTTTCCTTCAAGAATTTGGGACAATTGCGCTTTCAACGACAGGGTTTGGGCTTGCTATTCTCAATAGCCTTCCCCTTACCCTTATCTTCCTTGAACCGAGCTTTATTAGCTCCCTTCCCTTTCATGACCCTAATGTTTATGCTCTTCAATCTCATTGAAAGAACATCTTTTCTCTCAATCTCTTTCACTTTCATGCTCTTTGTGTTAAAGCACATCGTCGTCACTCTAGTGAATATCTCATATGCACTTTTATGAGTAATGAAGCGAAGTTTGAGAGAAGGTGACATTGACCAAATCAAAACACTTTTAATGTCATTGTCAGCCTATAGGTGCTCATCGTACGCGGCTTGCGCCGCCACGGTGGCCCCAAGTCCGGGTTCGGTGGGAGGTTATTCGGTAAGGTATTTAAGCACATTGTTGGATTGAGCGGCGCCCCTTATAGTCGAATCTCATTCGACAAAGTTGCTTCCGTCATCCTTTAGGATACACTTATCCATCACGGTTCTCAACCATGAATATTTACCCAAAATGGGTGCGGGAGTTGAAGTTGTCATTGCGATTTCAAATAAATAATTCTACAACAAATATGAGGAAATTAACATTCATTGTACATTAATGACATTTGCTAAAACTCATTTTTAAATCAAATGTCCATTTATATAACGATCTCCCACGAAATTATATAAATGATTCCAAGACTCGTTTTTCATATAAAATTAGACATCTCATGTTTCCTTTTATATAAAAACGACAAGTCAACACTTGACTAATTCTACACTAGAATGCTTGGTTGATGATTTTCTATAAAATGCATCGATTAGCCCCAAATAACTCTTATTCGGTTGAGACCAAACCAAATTAGCAGGACTTCCTCCCACTACTTACCCATGGTAACAAGGTTCCACGTTATGAGGTCCTCACGAACATGGGGTTCATAGTCGCCACATTTGGAAAGGCTTAATCTCAATTCATTTGTTAAAATGTGGGTGATCTTGTCAATTTTTAGTCATATAAATTCTTTATAAGTGAACTAATTTTAAGAATGGCGACCTAAAATCGACAATCAACGTGGGATATCGTGGCATGCATGGCGATTTTGGCATGTGCGGAAAATAAGCAATCAAACAAGCAAAAGTAAGCATAAGCATAAACCTAGTATGGCCACCTAAAGTAATTAAAATACAAGGAGTTACAAATTGGAAACCAACTCCTTTGGTCCCTCTTCACATGGATCTCATCCAAGTCTCCTCCTTGCAAGCTTTAGAACACTTCTAAGGCTCCATCTCGATAAATCGCCGGTCTTCGGTTTACAAATAGTTACAAGTATAAATTTACAAATGAATACATAGCAACCCTATTATACATTTATAAATGAAATAAACTATTAAAATTACAAACCGGCGATGCGAGATCGCATTTAATTACAAACCCACACAATATTCCCTTTCATTAAGGGTAATATCGGTAAAAATATTACAAACTATGGCCATACTAGTATGAACAAACATTCATTCAATAATAAACATTCATCCAAACATGCATAATGAAAAGCTTATAAATAAAACATGCCAAAATCGCCCTAAACAATAATCGCATTAATACGTTTCAAGACCGATCTCATTTTAATTGATTAATCTCATATTAATCAATAATGCTTAAAACACCTTTTAAGCTTGAACTAAAACTTCTAAACTGATTTAGAACACTCATAATTAGTTTTCACTAATTCATGGTGATTTTAGTTCACAAACATGGTCATTTGCTAATTAGATGCACTTTAATCATAACCTTTTTATGAATAAAGCTTTATAAAATCAAAATAAATTAAAATAAAACCATTTTTATTTTGACAAAATTTTGTATATTCTGGAACACTTCCAAAATATCAGAAAAGAAAAGTTTGGTCAGAAAAATTTACGAATTTATTTTATAACAAATAACATACGATTTCATCGATTTTAGCTCATAAAATCAATAAAACGTCCAAAACAGTGAGGAAAAATCCCAAATTTATACCTTAGCATCCTTTTAATGTATAAAAACAGTGGTATAAAATTTATGTCCAGAAAACAAATATTACTATATTTTCAACATTAACATGCACTTTATACCGATTTTTATCAAATAAATGAATAAATAATCAAAACTCAAGATCTGACTTTGAAAATTTACATGCAGAAAGTATAAAGAACAAGTTTCACTGTGTAAAAATTTCGTGACCAGATTCCAACTATAACTATTTATAGTAATTGTTTTAGCCAAAAACACACTTTTTGACTCGGTTTTGTATGAAAATCATTTTAATTAGCAAACAAATTCCAAAAATTACGAAATTTGACCAGTAAATTCATGAGACCAGAAAATTTTCATGCTATAAAAATCTCGTGTTAAAACCATTTTTAACACTATTTTCGGATTTTATGTCATTTATTCTCAATAAATACATAAAACTCCAAAAACAACAAAATAAATTTGTAACTACAAGCCTGGCTCTGATACCACTTGTAGGGATCGGATCCCATTCACTAATCAAATATTAGTGTAAATCAAATTACTCTAATTTGATTTAGCAAGATCTATTGTAGTACAAATTCACTTTGTTACAAGATTAGAAATATTATACCTTTCTCAAAGGAAATAATGGGCACAAAATAAGAACTCCTTTCTTATTTTGTTTCTTGAGCTAACAACATGGATGATCCTCCAAACCCGAGTTTCCATAATAGGAAACCTCCTCTTAGTTGCACCCAAGAACTTACTCCAAAATACTAAGGATTTTGATCTAGAAATCACTTAGTACAAACTTGATAAATTGTGATAATATTATTATTACTAACACTTAGTAATCTAGTAAATAATATAAGTGTTTAGAGAGAATGGTGGAGAGGAAAAATAAGGAGATTGTATGAATCCATTATACTCTCACTTTTTTCTTCCTTTTGTACAAATGAAAAAGTGTGTTGAACACTCTAAATGGGAGAGAGGGGGCCGGCCATTTTGGCATAGAAGAGTGGGAAAGTTGTTCCACATTGAATAGAACAATAGCTTGCTTTTTAATCATGATGCTAAAGCGTGCATGTGGAAAACAAAGGCTAAAAGACAAATGAGAATCTTATTCTCCCTCTTCCTTGCATTTGGACGGTATTAGGGCCCCTATTATGGGTCCAATTTGTTTTCAATATTTGTCCCACAAATACTTATAATTTATCACTTAATCATCAAATATGATAAAGTACAAATTATCAAATTGAACTCATAACTCTTCTTTAACATATATGTACTTTACATATACATTTAAATGTACTTTTATTAATCTCATTAATAAAATATACACAATTAGTGAATTAACGTTTAATCACTAATTCTCATCTCCACTAATAATTTTATCGATATAAAATTCAATCGTCCGAGTTCACAACTCGATTTCTCTCTAAATCAATACACTGACTAACCGTTAGTCAAATTATCAAGTCACTAATATAATCGTATCTCATACAATTAATTAGCTTAAATATTTGGAGTACGTTCCTATAGGTGTGACTTAAAGGGATCAATTGATTACCGCCGTTCTCACGACAATAACGTCAAACTCTAGTCAACCAACCGTTATTGATTTACGTTAATCAATTGACAATAATACAGGATTATCCCCATGTATTCCTTAATTGAGATTTATTAAGTAATCGCACTATTGTGGAGGACACATACTCCAACATATCAGGGGAGCTCCTCTAAGTCCTCCCGCGCGGTCAAGAACGACGAAAACCGCACCGTCGGTAACCTTGACGACGACACCCTCGACGCCTTTGCAACTACCTTCTCACCGCCTCCTAAGGCCAAGAGAAACTTCGACCCTCTCTTTATGTCTTACTCCAAGGCATTTCAAAGGTTGGTCGAGAAAAACTACCTGCAACCAATCGGGCCTACTAGCGAGCCGCCCGAAGACAAGAAGCCTAAATCTTGGAACCCCCATGCCTTCTGTGCATACCACCGAGGCAAGGGGCATGACACCGAGAATTGCTTTAGGCTCAAGAACGCTATCCAAGATCTGATCGATCAAGGAAAGCTTAGAAAACCATCTCAACCCACCAAGCCTTCAAACAACGAAAACCCACTAGGCAATCATGCAATCTTCGTGGGGTCAATCCCTATACTAGACTGCTCTTACCTCATCACACCCTCAGACGACCAAATCAATGCCGTTTGGTCTAGTGATAATGAAGACGACGAATACTGGCTACCCACTGACGAAGTGATAGGCCACATCAATCAACTTGCAAAAGACATCAACCACCTAAAGGCTCTACATCGCACCGCAGTCGAGCGTTTGGAACGTCGCGTCCAAAAAGAACTTAGCAACCCAGTCTCGCTCGACACCCTCGAAGCTTTTCGTCAGAAGGACAACGAAGGCTTCGTCAAACATCTTACACAGTGGAGGAAACTACTTTCCCGAGTGCCGGATCATCCATACGAAGACGAACTCATATCCACTTTCCTCTTCAGCTTGCGACCCGCCTGGCAATACTACTTTCACTTCTGCCACGCTCAGAACTTCGAACATCTCATCGAAATCGGTACTCGCATCGAAAAGGATCTCACATCTAGCTACGAGGATCCCGCCTACCGAAGTACCCTTCGAGAACGCACTCTTAAAGGACGAAAAACACACAACTCGCATGGCTCTGCAAGGAACTTTGACAAACTCTATATGCCCTACGCTGTGGCATTACAAAAATTAGTTGAAAAAGACTACCTCACGCCAATTGGACCTATTAACGAGCCACCCATGAGAAAGAAATTAAAATCATGGGACCCCAACGCCTTCTGTGCATACCACCGGGGCATAGGGCATAGCACTGAGAGTTGTCTTAAACTCAAACATGTCATCCAAGATCTTATCGATCAAGGAAGAATCAAGAAACCTCGAAGGAAAACCACACTTTCCTCCAGCAACGACGCAATCTACATCACAACTCAAGCAGCTCCTCCAGCGGCACAGAAGACGATGAAGAAGAAGAAGAAATTCTTTTAGATTCTAATGCTCTTAGTGTCGGGTCATCTGTCGACCCATCTATCCTAGACTCTAGCTTTAGTTTAGATTTCCTTTTTACGGAGGCTAGCTCCAAGCAATTTTCTGATTTGTCGAATAATTCTCTTCAAAATAATGAAATGAATAAATTTGCTTACGTCTTGTCTCAAGCTAAAACAAACAACAACATACAAACAAACAAAAATCAACAAGCAACAAACAAAACACAAAATACAAAAGACACTAACTCATGCGAAAATGAACAAACAAATGAATCATTAAACAAATACATTGCAAACATTGTGCACCCAAAAACACAAGACCCTATCATCGAGGAAACCATAACCATAAACGTGGGAACCCCCGAAGAACCAAGGGAACTACAACTAGGAGCCTCACTAGACGAACACGAGCGCACCCAATTCACACAACTCCTAAGCGAATTCAAGGACGTATTCGCTTGGTCATACAAAGACATGCCCGGAATCGAACGAAGCATCGCCGAGCACCGCATCCCCATTAAACCCGGTTACAAACCCATCAAACAAAAACTAAGGCGACTACGTCCCAAATGGTCCCTTTTGGTTAAGGAAGAAATCGAAAAACAACTACAAGCCGGTTTCATCCAAGTCATCGAATATCCTGAATGGGTCTCAAACATGGTCCCAGTCTTGAAAAAGAATGGCAAAATTCGAGTATGCGTTGACTTTCGCGACTTGAACAAAGCTAGTCCCAAAGATGACTTTCCATTACCCCATGTGGACGTCCTAGTCGACAACACCGCCGATCACGCCCTCCTATCCTTCATGGACGGCTACGCAGGCTACAACCAAATCAAAATGTCACTCGAAGACATGGCAAAGACGGCTTTCATTACACCGTGGGGCACATACTGCTATACGGTCATGCCTTTCGGCCTAATCAATGCCGGTGCTACATACCAATGCACCGCCACAACCCTTTTACACGACATGATGCACAAAGAAGTCGAAGTTTACGTCGACGAAATGATCGTGAAGTCAAAGGAGAAAAGTGGTCATATCACTAACCTCCGCAAGTTCTTCACTCGCCTACGACCATACAAAATGCGCCTCAATCCCCAAAAATGTACTTTTGGAGTCAAGTCCGGTAAACTACTAGGACATGTAGTGAGCCAAAGAGGCATCGAGGTCGACCCCTCGAAAGTCAAAGCAATTCTAGAAATGCAACCCCCGAAGAACCTCGACGAAATTCGAAATTTCTTGGGCCAAATCCAATACATCTCACGCTTCATTAGCAAACTCACCATGATATGTGAACCAGTTTTCAAGAAACTCAAGAAAACCGACCACGTTGAATGGGACGAAGAATGTCAAAAGGCATTTGACAAGGTCAAGGAATTGCTAACTAACCCACCAGCTCTACGACCACCCCAAAAGGATTTACCACTATCCTTATACCTTACAACAACCCCTACCGCCATGGGCGCCATGCTCGCTCAAGAGATAAACGGCGAAGAACACGCAATCTACTACATTAGCAAGAAATTTCTCGATTACGAAACTCGATATTCACCCGTCAAGAAGAGCTGTCTAGCATTGGTATGGTCATCCAAAAAACTCCGTCACTACATGCTAGCACACCAAACGAAGGTCTACTCAAAAATGGACCCCGTAAAGTACCTTTTTGAGAAACCTGTGCTTAGGGGACGAATGGTCAGATAGACACTGCTCCTAGCCGAATTCGACCTTAAGTACGTACCCCTCAAAGCAATCAAGGGACGAGCAGTCTCCGATTTCCTAGCTGAAAATGCAATCAACGAACAACCAATCATCGACACGACATCCCTTCCAGACGATGGGATTTACAACATCAACCAAGAACAATGGGAGTTATACTTCGACGGCTCCTCCAATTATCGAGGATGTGGAGTAGGAATACTTCTCATATCCCCGAATGGCGAACACACCCCCTTATCCATCAAACTAGATTTTGACGTTACAAACAACGCCGCAGAATACGAAGCGTGCTTGCACGGTCTCCAAGCAGCGCTTGTACTCAACGCCCGCAATATAAGAGTCTATGGGGACTCCTCCCTCATAATCAACCAAGTATCCGGAGCATGGAAGATACTTAATGAAAACCTGGCATTATACCAAAACAAAATACAAGAGCTCATAAACGAATTCTATCGCGTAGAAATCATACACCTCCCTCGCGAAGAAAACCAATTCGCCGACGCGTTATCCAAACTCGCGTCACTAATCAACATACCCCCGGGAATGGAAACACTACCCATTGTCGTGGAACGACGGAACGAACCCGCCTACATCTGTGACATTGAAACCGAGGAAGAACAAACCGACCCTTGGTACCAAGCAATCATCAACTACAAAACAAACGGTGAATACCCACCAAACATTGACAAACGGGCCAAGCGAGCCCAACGCCTATTATCATCACAATTCGTGATGGAAATGGGCAAACTACTCAAAAAGACGCCTCAAGGTACACTACTCTCGTGCGTCGACCACAAAAAGGGACACAAAATCATGTCCCAAGTACACGATGGCGAGTGCGGACCACACATGAACGCGCGAGCCATGTGCAAACAAATCATAAGGCTAGGATGGTACTGGACAACCATGGAAGCCGATTGCACAAAATATGTCAAACACTGCCATAATTGCCAAATTTTTGCAAACGTACAACACATCCCTCCTTCACCACTATACAGTTTAACCTCGCCATGGCCCTTCTCAACCTGCGGAATCGACGTCATAGGCAAAGTTCAACCCGTGGGAGCAGGAGGACACTGCTTCATCCTCGTGGCCATCGACTATTTCACCAAATGGGTCGAAGCCGCATCATACCGCACGCTAGGCACAAAAGAAGTTGCAAAATTCATACAAAACAACATCATTTGTCTCTATGGCATACCCCACGAGTTCATAAGCGACCAAGGCACACACTTCCAAGGAGAAGTTGAGCCACTTCTCCTCAAATACAAGATACAACGACACAAATCATCACCCTACCGACCACAAACTAACGGCGCGGTCGAGGCAGCAAACAAAACCATCGTATCAATCCTCAAAAAGATAATCGACACCTGCCACGACTGGCCCAACAAAATCCCATTTGCATTATGGGGATACCGCACAACCATCCGCACACCCACAGGTATGACACCCTATTTCCTAACCTACGGGATGGAAGCCGTTCAACCTGTAGAAATCGAGATGCAATCCCTTCGAATCCTCATGGAAGCAGACATTCCTGAAGCCGAATGGGCACGCGAACGATATGAACAACTTATCCTTTTAGACGAAAGACGGTTACATTCACTAAGTACAGTCCGAATGTACCAATCTCCCCTACAACGCGCCTACAACAAACGGGTCAAGCCACGAAACATCAAAGTGGGTGACCTAGTACTCAAATCAGTCCGAGCACCATTACCAGTCGACCCAAGAGGAAAATTCAAACCCAATTGGGCCAGACCGTACTTGGTCAAGGAAATCCTCCCTGGAGGAGCCGTGAAACTAACTGACCTTGACGGTCAGGACTTCCGATTACCAACAAATCTTGATCAACTCAAGAAATACTACCCCTAAACACAAACAATTTTGCAATGCATTTCAAAACAAAACTCACTCTCGCATGGGTGAACTACGCTCGGTTTGATTCCACACACTGTGGATACGTAGGCAGCTTTGCGAAGAGCTCAACCGAATCACACGAACTACGCCGGTTTGATTCCGTGAAACGCGGATACGTAGGCAGCTTGCCAAAAGTACAACCGAACTTCCTAGCACGCACGCCTAAAGCTTAAAAAGGTCAAGGGCGATGCACTCACAAAAGGACACGCTCAAAGCTTAAAAAAGTCGAGAGCACAGTCAACACAAAACAAAACAAAAATCCAAGTCCAAAGCTTAAAAAGGTCGAGGACTTAAGGACAAAACAATTCAAACATACGAATCCGAAGCTTAAAAAGGTCGAGGATTTTAAGACAAAATACGAATGTTCGAAGCTTAAAAAGGTCGAGAACATTTCAAAGCAAAACAAAAGAAAGCAACGAGACAAGACAAAAAGCAAATTAATTCTAATTTTATTACTTTATTTAGAATTTTCCGCGATTTAGAAATAAGCTAGGAACAAGCCTCCTTAGCCCTTTATTCGAATCTAAAACATGTATTTAAATAAAGGAAATTTTCTAAACAAAACAAAGCAAACTACTCAAGTCATCTTCTTACGCTTCGGATTAGCCTCTTCATCTTCAAGGGGCCGATCCGCCACAATCTTCGAACTAAGAACGGGAATAGATCTCTCAAAACCTGGGGGCTCGACCGGATCCTCGTCCTGCTCGACTGGGGGCTCCTCGATCCTTGGCCCTAGGCGATCTTTAACGGTCACCTTCGGTCCAAGCCTTTCCCGCGCCGGTCTCGAAATAGAAGCATCCACACCAACAGCACAAAGATCACCATAGTCTCTCCTTTCGCGCACCACCTCATACGCCAAGGAGGGCCCTGGCCCATTCTTTTCCCTCCTCCTTTGATTCTCCCGTTCCTGAGGATCATTGGAACGGTACCATCGTGTATAGAAGTCCGAAATACGACTAGACTCTATATGCTCCGGAACAGCCCAAGTAACACGGTCCGACCATCCTCGGATCCAAGCATCGATCATTTGGTTGTTTAGCACAACAACCCCTCCAACCTGAGTATCCTGCTCGGGTATGGTCTGAGCAAGCCCGATTTGCCTCTTCAAGCGAAGAGGATGAATCCACACCCCTCGTTCAAACCCGCACAACATCAACCCACGAGCCGCATTCGCAATGCATCGGCCGTAATCGCCGTAATACCCCACCAAGACACATACCAACGAATGGAGCTCTCCTTCACGAACCCCCGGTAGTAGTTTAACGAACGCTCCCGAAGGTCAGCCCATTCCATCTTTCGCGACGTCGTCGCCGCAGCCTTGAAGACACCACCAAGGGGGGGAGCTTTATACACACTTAGCCTCTCCATGAGCCAAATGTTGAGAATCCTAGCGCAACCCCTGTACGAGCTCAGACGATTAGCACAACGGTCGTCTAAGCCCAGTATGGTCTCCGCTAGAATCAACGCAGAAGGATCATATCCCCTTTCCATCTCTTCGACAACACGAGCATACCTCGCGTTTCCGAACACTCCATCTGGCATGGACCCCGCAAAAGCATAACGATGAACCAAACAAAAAGTAAGGGCCCTCCGCCTAGAACGGTCCGAAATACTAGTATCAACTTTATTCATGTATCGTTGACACAAGAGAAGCATGTTTACCTTGCCTCCCTCAAACAAACCTGCAGCCTGAGCATTTGTCATCCCAAGGAAGTTTCGCAGCATCCCGTTGTAACAAAGCTCACTCCTTACAACCACAGGAGTAGTCCGTTTCGACCATCCCGCAATGGCCGCAAACTCCTCTATCAAAGGACACACCTCTCCCCCGGGAAACCTAAACACATGCAAGCTAGGATCCCAATAATCTAAGCACGCATCTAGGAAGTCAAGATCGACTTTCATTTGGCGAAAGCCAATAAAAAACACCGGCACCATCGTCATACACCGCCTTTTTCATCGCCGGACTTAATGAGGAAGTCCACCTCTTCAAAAGAGCATCAAAATGCTCCACCATTTTCTTGAATACAAAAAACTTTAATAAATATACCTAATATACTTATGAAAGCAAAAACTTGTACTAAAAGAAAAGAAAAGAAAAGAAGTAATTGTGAATGAGGATTATGGCACGCACCCCCCCTCCTTATATACAAAACCGGTTACGGAATATGGAAACTCAGCATTACCAGCCACGCCGCCAAACCGCATAGCCCTATGCGGTTTGCTCCCCAAACCGCATAAGTCTATGCGGTTTGACCCCTAAACCGCATAAGGCTATGCGGTTCAAGGGGCGGGTTTTTCTCGCAACTTTCCTAATTTCGTCTTTCCTAAACACTACAATTTACACTGCCCTACGACATTCTCTTGTTGTTCCCCATGCAGCAACATTACACTTCACTTTAGCAAATACGATTCATACCACGAGTCAACACATAACATTTTCGACATTCATGCAAGCTCATTTCGCACTTAAAATGAACTTTTCGCAAACGCATTTTCACAATCTAAAATCAACATCAATGCATCCCACTCGGGAATCATTTCATCTTTCAAACAAGCTTACCGAACAGGTTCACAACTACAATCAAGTTCAACGTTCAAGCTACAACGACATGTACACAAAGGTTCATACAATCTTTATTACACAAGTTCACTCAGGATGACGACGACGATACTCGTCGAACTCGCGCCGAATCTGCGCCGTCTCAGCCCGGCTCTGACACAACTGAGCAGCCTGCTCAGCCCAAGCCATCCTCCACTTGTTGGCTATCCGCCATAACTTCTTATGAGCCTCCTTAGCCACCTGTGATACACAACACAAACACATTTCACATTTTTCTCCATTTTGCCTTAATTTCACTCAAATTAAGCCAAACTTCGGGGGAAATTTCAAAACAACAGCAATCAACCCCACTTTGCCTTAATTTCACTCAAATTAAGTCAAACTCGAAGGGGTAACACAAAAACACGCATCTCACTAGTTTGATCATCGTTATCACTCATACCTCGATCAAACTGGGGGCTCACATACATATACAACGACAAAGATACATACCTTCTTCACCCTGCCCGTCCAGCTGTCCATGCCCGCGTCAGTGGTCACCGGCAAGTACGACGGCAAAGTAAAGGTACGACGCACACCCGACTCGTCATACTCAACGGTGGTAGGAAAGTCACCAGGCTGCTCCGCCATCTCGGGATCAAATTCCTACAAAACAAGTTCAAAACGCACACGTCAGGGAAATTTTTCGCAAAAATTACCTTACGCACCCTCAAACGAAGCAAGCATACCTCAATCGGCCCACAAGCAAGCCGAGACTGAGCAAACTGGCCATAGCCTTCCCCAGGACAGAGAAGACTAACCGACTCTCCTTCCCCGTACAACGCCACCCGATCCTGAACGGAAACCCCTCGCTCAAACAGGACCCTCGGCGGATCCCTAGACACCACCGGAGCTGGCCACCCCGCCTGAAAGACCAAGCGCTCCCCAAGATACCAAACCGGCCCATACGGCGTCGCCAAGTACAGACGCTGGGTCTCTCGCACTGCAAACCGCGCCCCGATGCCTTCAGGAATGCCCGCATACTGGCCCCACGGAAACGGCACGAACTACAAACACAAACAAAAACAAACACTCACAAATACAATCATTTTAAGTACACGCTATTTAAAATGGTTCAAGCACAAACCTGATCAAACTGCATCCGGTTCAGACGATCCCGAACCTCGTCATACGACCAGTTAAACGCAAAGACGGTTACATCGCATCTTACACGCATCACGATATACCCGCTGAATCGCACAAAGATGCGGAGGCAGCAGAAAAGGAAAATGGCTAAGAATCCACGACTGCACACACAAGAAACAAAAACACGTTACAAAGACAACAAAGACGAAGACAAAAACAAGCAACGGTGCACCTAAAACAAAAATAGAATCAACACGTACCTCCATCAAGAATCCAGGCGAGACTAAGGACAGTCTCGACCCTATTGATTATAAAGGATACTTGTATTTAAAATCAGCTGATTAACGTATATCGGTAACGGTTGGCTTGCTAGAAAGTTTGACGTTACTGTCATATAGATACGTTTTTAGGAGGTTCGAGACTGTCATTCTTGATGGAGGTACGTGTTGATTCTATTTTTCTAAACTTCGATGGTAGAATCAACACGTACCCAAATTACGTTTTTAGGAGGTTCTTAGGCCTTCCATCGAAGTTTAGAAAGGTTATTTCTATTCTTTTGTAATTCATATTATTATCATTTTGTATAATCTTGGGCATGTTAATACGATTAACATTTTAGTAGCAATATCGTGTTTAATATTTCTACATATATAGCCCCCTACAGCCACTAAGGCAAACCGCATAACCTTATGCGGTTTGCTCCACGAACCGCATAAGGCTATGCGGTTCCTGCCCTTGGTTTTTATCGATTTTTTTCCCGTTTTACGCCTACTTTTGAATTCCTAACTCATCTTGGTGTGGAACCCGGGAACCGCGTCGAGGGACCCAACTCGGCGTCTTTCTTATGGTCGTGGAGGGTGGTTGACGTTGTGAGCTTAAGCTAGAGTTGTGAAGACCGTGGAGGGTCATTTGAGTGCAAAGGTTGAAAAAGCCCCCAGTTGTCGAGGATGAGAATTTGGTGGAATCTCATGACAACACGGAGCGGGATGTAGTGCAGGATTCGGTTGTGCTTTGCGTAAGCTGCCTACGTATCCACGAATGTGGAATCAAACCGGCGTAGTTCGATAGAGCTTTCGCTCAAAATGTGTTAACTCGAGTGAGTTAAATTCGAAGAATGCTTTTTCTCAAAGTATGTTAACTCGAGTGGTGAGTTAAATTTTTGGGAAAAGCTTGGACTTCGAAGATTCGAGATGTGTTTCAAGGATTTGAGATGCATTTTCGAAAGGCACATAATGCTTCTGCGAAAGCATGTGTTTAGAAAAGTGAAGTTTTGAGTGTTGAGTTAATTTTGAAAGGTGATTAGCTATTTTGAGGACGCATGTTTGAAAAAGCGTGTTTGAAATTAGTGTATCGGCTCGTGGGAGCGTTTTCAGAACTGAAAAGTTTTGAAAGGAGCGGTTTAAATGTAGCTAAATTGTTCGATTGGAAGAGGATTAACTCGATATCCGAGTCAATGTTTATGGGATGCTTAAAATGCCAAAAAGTTTAAAAAAACAGAAACGAATCGTATGCGTGACTCGATACTCAACATTGATAGGGATGTAAGTGACTGTGACACGCGCATCGGTAAAGCCCCCGGCTTGGTGACTCATGGTTGCTTCAGTGGCATGTTGTTACTCCTGCAAAATGAACAAGGTTAGACGAAAAAGTAGAGTCCTACCCCTAGGTCTAGGACAACTTTGTCTCGACGCCCTAGTTCTAGATGCCTCGATAAAGAAACAGTTTGCCTTGGATTTTTGTGGATTTTTGTGGATTTTTGTGAGGATGTCCTTGACTTTGGAAGCTTTAGACATAGGGATGTTTTGTGTAAAAGGGTTGGTTGAGCTCAAGTGAGCGGCCTACGTATCCGTGGGTACGGAATCAAACCTAGCGTAGTTCGAAAAGGATGTGTTTGTTTTGGTAAGGAGGTGTTTATGTGGGAAGATTCGTGTTTAAGGACCTGCTGGTCCATAAAGGGTGTTTATGTGTTTGACCTTGATACATTGCATCCTAAGGTAGGTTCTCCTTAGTTGATCTTGGCCGCTTGTTTGTCGCATCAAAGTCCAATTTGATGGAGGGAGGTGTTCGTGTTCGCCGTTTGGGAAAAGAGGAGTATTCCTATTCTCCAACCTCGATAATTGGATGAACCATCGAAGTATGTTGCTTCTTCATTGATGTTGTAAATTCTGTCATCGGGAAATGATGTAGTGTCGATGACGGGCTCCTTGGTGTCAAATTCGGCTCAGAGCAATGTCCACCGTGCCATATGTCCCTTTGGCACGGGTTCCTTGAAGAGGTTTTAGACTGGGTCCATTTTTGTAGTAGACCTTTGTTCACTTAGCCACTTTGACTTTCGGGCTTTCTTTTTGTTGTTTTTGTCCTTTTCTTAAAGACCTTGAGACTTGTTTCTTTTTTGATTTCTTGGAAACTTTGAGATTTGTTTCCTTTTGACTTTGCCCTTTTTGCCGTTGTTTTCACCTTTGATTGTATTCCCTTTTTATGTTTGAGAATTCGCCGGGCCCTTTGTGGCTTGGGCTCGAACTTCGACTTTGCTAGACCCTATGGTGGGAAGGTTGCATGTGATCATGTGTCTATCACGCCGGACTCCTCTGACAAGTTCGTTTGCTTATTAGGCACGCGATCGAGTACACGGAGGGCGATCCAGGAATACTCATACTTTTGGTCGCGATCAAATTGACCACTGTGGAGCTCCAAATTAATGGATCCTCCTCCAAAAGCAGCGGAGTAGTAGACGACAAGCAGACTAGTGAACCTTAAGTGTCTAGTCGCCGAAAACCTTTTGTTTTGTCTTGTACTTGATGTTGACTTGGACCTTCGTACCCGGCCTAGACCTCCTTCGGATAGCTACTCCTAGGATGCAATGTATGTCGGTGCAAAATATTTTTTTTTATGAGTGAAAAGGGTAAAAGGAAACTGGGTTGTAGGCAAACTTATTCCCTTATCGATTTGTTAAAATGTCGTACGTCGAAGACTCGATTATCCCAGTCTGACGGAGATTGACTCGATGCTTAAAAAAAACTCGACCCGTATTTAAAAGACTCGAAATGCTTGAGGAGATCCGCCAGATCGTCGATGGTGCTTGAGTGGACGCCTTGTCAGTTGATTCGTGATGTACGTGCCGTGGGTGCACGTCGATGCCCTTGGTGTCGAGACTCGATTAACGCATACTTTGGTTCGTCTTGTCTTTGAAATGATTTTGTTTTGGTGAAAGTGAAAAGGGCGTTTCGAGTTGCAATGTGTTCTCACATTTCGACTCTGTGCAAGAGATGATTCAAGGTAATGATGAGCTACTTGAACCGAGGGTGCTTTGAAAATGCGATGGAGACGGTAGTGCCCGTTTTCATGCATTTACTTAAGGAAGAGTTAGACCGAAGCGGCTAGAGCCACTTGGTCTGACATCGAAAGTTCTCGGGATTGAGTTTGCACATTCTCGGGTTTTGTGCTTTTGCGAAGAGAGGAAAGCCTGATCCTAGAAGGTTTTGGGCTAGTGAAAACCTTCGAAAAATGCTTATGTTGAAAGAAGAAAAAATCCTTGAGCCATTCGATTTGTTTTCGTGAAATTCCTCGAGAATGGGCTGACATTCTCGGGTTTGAAAAGAGTTTTGTGATAAAAAAGGGTTGTGATGACCGCGAGTCATGCAGCCGATTTTGAGCTAGAAATGTTTTGAAACGTTTCATGCTCGGCGATGTTTGGTGCTAGAAGGCTAGAAGTTTATGTTAACGGTGTGTTGCTAAGATCCTATTGGTGGATGCTCGAAATGGCGTTTAAGCTATTTGAGTCGAAGGTGTCAAAGTGCGATGAGGACGAGCTTGCTCGTCCACATGGATTTTGTCAAAGGAGAAATGGATCGAGGTGATTTGAGCCATTCGATCCGGTGTTAGAATCCACAAGATTGGGCTTGGCCATTCTTGGGTATGGCGAGGGATGCTGCTTACTGGGCTGGTTCGATAATGAGTCGTTTGAAAAGGTTTTGTTTAGAAAGGTTCGAAAAGGCCAAGGGCCGTGAGTTCGCTTTGAAAGACTCACCAAGAATGTGTCCTAATTCTTGGGTTAAGCTTTGTGAAAAAGCATGCGATAATTGGGTTAGGATAACCGTGGGTTATTTAATCCATTTATGTTTTTAAAGGCTTAGGGAAAGTGAGTTTTGTGTTGGGTTGCTCACGATGTTTGCAATGTATTTAACGATTGTTCATTCGTTAGTTCATTTTCATCGCATGAGTTTTTTATGCTGTGTTGTTTGATTGTTTTGTTTAATTTTTGTCTGTTGTTCATTGCTTATTTGTTTGTTTTTAGCTTGAGACTAGACGTAAGCAAACTTATTCGTATTATTCATTAAAGAAGAATTGTTTGACAAATCAGGAGAAGAGCTGAAGCTAGCCTTCGAAAGTCTAAGCTAAAACTAGAAGGTGGGTTGACAGATGACTCGACACCTAAAGGAGTAGATCCTAAGAGGATTTCTTCTTCTTCGCGTTTGCCAACGTTTTCGTCCCCGCCATCTTCCTTTTAAGTCGTGATGGTTTGCATTTTATAGGTGCATCCCCGCTTGTCAGTTCATCCCCAATGTCTGCGTTAGGGGTTGGATTGTTTGCGGGCGTGACCAAGTCTGCGAGATCTATGGGAGGAAGTGATCCTGTGAAGATCGTGGGGTTGTATGGAGGGTGATCTTTGTTGGATGTTTTGGGTTGTATGGTAAAAGAGTTAATCTTTTCGTCACCCTGGATCGTGGCTTGGTTGGACATAGGCCCTTCGTCTCCTTTATCGTTGAACAGAGCGTCAATGATTTGATTGTCGCTCGGTTTGATATTGTTGGAGCAGTTCATAATGGGAGGTGATCCCACGAAGATTGTGTGGTCGGCGAAAGGGTTGGCGTCGTTGAACGTTTGAGACGGTTTGTCGAGCTTTCCATGGTCGATGAGATCTTGGATGGCGTGCTTCAGTTTGAAGCAGTTTTCTGTGTCGTGGCCTTTGCCTCTGTGGTATGCACAGTAAGCATTTGGGTTCCAAAGTTTTGGCTTTTTGTCTTCGGGCGGCTCGCTAATAGGCCCGATTGGTTGTAGGTAGTTGTTTTCAACCAACCTATGGAATGCCCTAGTGTAAGGCATGAAGCTCCTGTAGCTTTTGGTTGCGTATGCGTCAAATTTGTCCATAGTGTAGTTTTCCTCACTCTTGGTCGCGCGAGGAGATTTTGGTGAGTTATCTTGGTAGGTATGGCCGGTGTATCTGGCCATCGTGCCGGTCTTAAGATCGTCTTCAATTTGAGCGCCGACCCGGATGAGTTGTTCGAAGTCTTGGATGTTGCTGTACCGCATGTATAATTGATACACGGGTCGCAGGTTGTTTATGAACTTAGGCACAAGTTCGTCCTCATGCGGGCGATTTGGAATTCGTGCGCTTAGCTTTTTCCATCGAGAGAGATACTCGGTGAAGCCTTCATTGTCCTGTTGGCCAAGGGCCTCGAGAGTGTGGATGGAGACGTGCTTGTCGGTCTTGTCCTTGATACGTTGCTCCAAACGCCTCATCTCGGTCTTGTGGTGGTTCAGTAGGCGTTCGAGGTCGTCGGTCAGCTTGGTGACTTGTTCACGGAGTGCGTTAACATCATCATTGCCAGCTATTTTGCGGGTGTAGGTTCGTTTCTTGTATGGGATGACTATGTGATTCTTAGTACGGCGAGTATCCAGCGGAGGCCTGTATTTCACTTCGTATATTAGTGACACCACTCGACCCACTAGACTCACGATCACTCTAAGCATTCATTTTAGCTCATTCCTTTGTTTAGAAAGACCTTTTATGTTTTGAAAAAGAAGGTTTTTGAAAAGGTTTTAGCTTAAGGAAGCTTTTGAGGCGAGGACGCATGCGCACGTCTCGTCTCGAAGTTGAAAGGTGTTAGCTTTGTCGAGCCCATTTAACGGTTCATCGTTAAGGGATGGATGAAAGGGGTTTGACTTGAGAGCGGTTAGCTAGTTGAGTTGACGATGTTGAAGTGGGTTGGTTTGTGAGAGGTGCATTCGGTTAGACCTACTAGGTTCAATGTTCATTTTAGGCGTTCATTTTTAGCTCATTTCATTGTTTTGAAAGACCTTTTAAGCTTGAAAAAGGAGATTTTCGAAGAGTTTTGGCTAAAGGGAAGCTTTTGAGACGAGGATGTGTGCGCACATCTCGTCTCGATGTTAAAAATTTTGCTTTGCACCCGTCGAACTAGTATCGGTGATTTGCCGAGGTGAGCTTGAGTTCGGATGTGTAAAAGAGAATGGATTCGACTCGAGAGCGGCTAGCAAGTCGAGTCGAGGATGTTAAAAGTGGAGTCTAGGCCGTGTGACCTAGAGGATTGAAATCCACGAGCTCGGGTTTTAGTCCTTGCTCGGGTTTTTGCTTGTTAGTGAAAGAGGGTATTTTAAGAAAGCTTGTTTCAAAAGTTCGCGATAGTTTTGTTTGAAAAGTGTTAGTTTGTTAGATGTTAGGTTCATTTATCTTTGAAAAGTTTAAGCGAGTTTTCGAAGATATGAATGCAAATGCTCGTTTTGAAAAAGACCATAGAGTGCATGGCCCCGAACTTGTACGTATGACATAAAAAGGGTGAAAAATGAGTCAGTCGGGTACACCTCCAACTACCTCGAGTACGCTTTGGCAGATACTTAACCCCTTCATTTCCTTACGCCGGGGCGATAGGGTTTCTGAAAGGAGCACTGGGGCGGTCGAGATAGCCGTTTACGGCAAGCCGTGGAGGGGCGAGAGGAAAGTTAGTTCGGCATGTGCTTTATCGAGTGGACAAGCCTGCATGTGGGAACCACCTCTCGAGGGTGCAAAGGGTGCCTAGATTCCAAAAGGAATGGACTCTAAACGAATGTGCATAGCTCAAATATGTATACTTGGATTGTTCAAGGCTTTCAAGTTTCACCTCTTTATTTTTAAAAAGAAAAAGCTAGTTTTAAGTTTTAAAAATAAAATGTCCCCAGCGGAGTCGCCAAACTGTGGAACCCGGGAACCGCGTCGAGGGACCCAACTCGGCGTCTTGCTTAAGGGCGGATTTTAAAGTTGAAAAAGATTAAGTTGGCAAAACCTTTAAGAACTGTTATGGAGTCGCCACCTAATTATCGCAGAAATTAGGAACCTGCTACCATGTTCTAAGTTAAAAACATGTCCTAGATTTTGGAGCATGCCGACACCCCTAGATCTAAGGTTGTGAAACCAGATTGGATTCGGGGTGAGGGTACTTTAGAAAAAGAGTTAATTCAAATAATGATTTATGAAAGCCTCGTCCTGACGCTTCAGATCTGGGCAGAGCTTCGCTTCTTGAACTTAAAAGGAGGATGAATTCAACACGGGATGGTGTGTTGAACTCAAGGATTTTAGTGCGTGAGGCTTTTGTGAATGTATTTAGGTGTATACCGTGCTAGAAGATATATTTTGTGGGACCCAAGTGTGGGCACTAAAACTAGGAAGAGAGGTTGTGAGAAGAGAGGTTTTCTTGTCTGGAAAACTTGTGTCAATAGGTAGTGCGAGGGGTTGTATATATAGGAGAATAGCCGAGCGAAAATAGGAAAGACAGGGAAAAAAGCCACACCAGGGGGTCGCATAGCTCTATGCGGTTTGGTGGGCAAACCGCATAGGCTTATGCGGTTTGCACCATGAGCCGCATAAGCTTATGCGGTTTGCTGGTGTGGTTTTAACTTCGAGATTTCGTATTTCCTTAATCCGGATTGCTAAATCTTGGAAATATTCGGCCAAATCTCTTTGCTTGTGCTCCAAGAAGACCTAGTATGATCTTCTAGAGAGTTGTTAAGGGCTTTGGAGTGCGGGCCAAAGGTGGGTTTGGTCTCGGTTTTGGGCCCGAGACCCGGAAAAATGAAAAGGGTGTATTTGCATAGATTTTGTGAGATAAGGTAAGACGTGAGGCTATATTTTGCGTAAGAGGAGGCTAAAGGGTAGTCCTAACCACCGGGCCTAAATTTAGGAATTTAGGAATGCTGAATTAGACCTTGTTAATGTAAAAGGACTAATTGTAGTGCAAATGCGAAGCTCATGCCAAATGAAGCGGGACAAGGACCTAGCTAGACTCCAAATGGACAAAATGAACGTTTATTTAAGTGTGATGTGAAGCGACCTAAATTATTTTAACATTTAAAACGACTCAAAATGAATTCGACATTAGTTAGAACCGTTTAGTTAGCGTTAAACATGCGTAATAAAAGTCCGTGATACATCACAGGGTTTTTGTTTGGGAGGGTACGGATATGGGTATCCACAGAAAACTGTGGAACCCGGGAACCGCGTCGAGGGACCCAACTCGGCGTCTTGCTTAAGGGCGGATTTTAAAGTTAAAAAAGATTAAGTTGGAAAAACCTTTAAGAACTGTTATGGAGTCGCCACCTAATTATCGCGGAAATTAGGAACCTCCTACCATGTTCTAAGTTAAAAACATGTCCTAGATTTTGGAGCACGTCGACACCCCTAGATCTAAGGTTGTGAAACCAGATTGGATTCGGGGTGAGGGTACTTTAGAAAAAGAGTTAATTCAAATAATGATTTATGAAAACTTTTTAGAAAAGCCTATGTAAAAATAGCCTCTACTAACCTAGAACAATCCTTGTAAGATGATATTTGAGCTAATGTTATCGCTACGTACAAGTGCGATAAGTTTGTAAAAGAATGCAGATGCAGATGCAAAAAGATTGATTAAAACCCTCAGTTTAGCATGTTTAACTTGTTAACGAATACGGTTCAGTTAAAGGTCGAATTCATTGTTTAAGTTGATTTTAATGCAAAATAAGAAGGTGCAAGATGCATGCAAATAAAATAAAGTTCAATTGTCCATTGGTTTATTTTATAAGGGTCGGTTGCTTATGCGACTTTGGCGTGTCATCGGATATGGAGTGTACCCGAAGTAAATAGAACACTTGGAGTGCAAGCGCGCTGGGTGCCAAAGCCGGAGGGGGCGCTAGAGTGTAGTCCCCTTTGTTAGTCCATAGAAAATAAGAAAAAGCTTTGATCCAAGTGGATCGGTACCTACCTTGTCCTGACGCTTCAGATCTGGGCAGAGCTTCGCTTCTTGAACTTAAAAGGAGGATGAATTCAACACGGGATGGTGTGTTGAACTCAAGGATTTTAGTGCGTGAGGCTTTTGTGAATGTATTTAGGTGTATACCGTGCTAGACGATATATTTTGTGGGACCCAAGTGTGGGCACTAAAACTAGGAAGAGAGGTTGTGAGAAGAGAGGTTTTCTTGTCTGGAAAACTTGTGTCAGTAGGTTGTGCGAGGGGTTGTATATATAGGAGAATAGCCGAGCGAAAATAGGAAAGATAGGGAAAAAAGCCACACCAGGGAGTCGCATAGCTCTATGCGGTTTGGTGGGCAAACCGCATAGGCTTATGCGGTTTGCACCATGAGCCGCATAAGCTTATGCGGTTTGCTGGTGTGGTTTTAACTTCGAGATTTCGTATTTCCTTAATCCGGATTGCTAAATCTTGGAAATATTCGGCCAAATCTCTTTGCTTGTGCTCCAAGAAGACCTAGTATGATCTTCTAGAGAGTTGTTGAGGGCTTTGGAGTGCGGGCCAAAGGTGGGTTTGGGCTCGGTTTTGGGCAGAGACCGGAAAAATGAAAAGGGTGTATTTGCATAGATTTTGTGAGATAAGGTAAGGCGTGAGGCTATATTTTGCGTAAGAGGAGGCTAAAGGGTAGTCCTAACCACCGGGCCTAAATTTAGGAATTTAGGAATCTTTGAATTAGACCTTTTTAATGTAAAAGGACTAATTGTAGTGCAAATCTGGCTCATGCCAAATGAAGCGGGACAAGGACCTAGCTAGACTCCAAATGGACAAAATGAGCGTTTATTTAAGTGTGATGTGAAGCGACCTAAATTATTTTAACATTTAAAAGCGAATCAAAATGAATTCGACATTAGTTAGAACCGCTTAGTTAGCGTTAAACATGCGTAATAAAAGTCCGTGATACATCACGGGGTTTTGTTTGGGAGAATGCGGATATGGGTATCCACAGAGCCCCGGCTTGGTGAGCTCGGACTAGAGCGAAAGTCAAACTCCACGACCATATCAGGACCATTCTGATCTCGATCTGATCGGCGGAACGAAGTGTGTGTCCATGGGTGAGGCGAAGACTTGAGCAAGGCTAAGCGGGGAGGGACGTGCGCATTTTAAGGACGTGGCGGTCCGTGCATACCTGTAAGGGCCTGCCGGCCTGCAGAGTGCCTTCGTCGTCGTGTTGCTGATGTCGTTGCTTGTGCTGATGCCGTCGTTGCTTGTGCTGATGCCGTCGTTGATGCTGATGCCGTTGCTGATGCTGATGCCGTTGTTGATGCTGATGCCGTTGCTGATGTCGTGCTGGATCTCGCCGAGGAGTGCAGGTGCTTAGTGTGGTATCTGCTGGAGAAGTACTAGTCTGCCGGGAAGGGTGTATAGGTATGGTCTCGCCGAGGAGCGTAGGTATGGTTGTAGTTGTTTGGTCTTGTGGAAGAATGATGGTGTTTCGTCTTGTAAGGGGTGCAGGTGTATATTCGCCGGGAATTATGGACCGAGGAAGGTGTATGTGCTCATGTATACTGCTCCGTGTAATTGCTTGGACTTTCTGGATGTGCTGATGTAGACGCTTGGTGTTTATGCTCCGAAGTTGAAGGATGACTCGTTCAGGATGTTTTGTAGAGGTGTATTTGCTAGGGAAGTCGAAGGATATGTCTTGGACTCCGTGGGAAATGTCTGTATAGGTGTGTGGACTCCATAGAAGTGATACTCCACAGGGACGTGTGAGGGGGTGTAAGGACTCGTGAAGAGCGTTCGTGTTTATGCTTCTGTACCGTGTATTAAATGCTTAATACACGCGTATGGCGGACTGTAGGTGACGCCTTAACCAAGGTATAGCTGGCGCGTACGAAGAAAAGTACTTAGGCTTGACGAGCCTAATATGGAGAGACAACGTGGAACAAAACATGACTCAGAAATTGCCTTGTTGACTAGTGATTCTTCCGGGGAATCTCTTATCAATTGGCAACTTCAAGCCTGAACTCATTCACACATGTCGCGGCTTCAAATCCGGAATAATTCGAATTCTGCGATTGTCTTCCGAAATCTTCATTTTTGCCTGCTTTGACCATGAGACGTGGTATCTGGTGATTCGTTTGGATTCATGTGATACTCATCTCTCTCGGACTTGGAATGCATGGTGCTTGGGATGCTTCTTGGACATGTTAGGGTGTTTGGACCTATGCTTGGGTGGTTGTTGTTTGATGCACACATGAAAGTGTTATGCTTTTAGCGTGCATGCTTGTGTCTGTAGCGGCCCTGGAGGTGTCGCTTAACCGTAGATGTTTATGTGGGTATTTATGGCAAGGGTGTCTTCAAAAATGCAAAAAATTATCCCATTTTTCGTTGTAAAGGTTTGATTCTTGATAGGAAGCGTCAGCCCCCAGTTTGACTGAGTTATGGTGTCGGTGTATGTGAGCCCCCAGTTTGACTGAGTTATGGTGTATAACGATAGTCAAACTATATAAGAGGCAATGGGTTGTATTAGGATAAGGGTGTTTTTGGATTACCCCCTCGAGTTTGACTAAGTTTTGCATGAAAACTAAGTCAAAATGTAGTGCAGGGTATGTATTAGGAGGAGGAGTTTTTGGATTACCCCCTCGAGTTTGACTAAGTTTTGAATGAAAACTGAGTCGAAGTGAAGAGTATGGTGTTTGGTTTTGAAATTTCCCCCGTAGTTTGGCTTAATTTGATTGAAATTAAGGCAAAATGGAGAATAATGTAGCGTGGGTGGAGTAGGAGTTGCGCTGAGATGGCTCGGGTTCAGCGTGACTTTGATGAGTACCGTCGTCTTCACCCTTAGTTGTCTAGGTGATCTTGTGTAATAAGGATTGTGTGAACCCTTCATTACATGACTGTTCGTTGTAGCTTGGCTTGGGCTTGTAGTTGCTTTTGTCGTCTTTCGCTTCCGTGCTGTGTTGTGCTTCCGTGGACCTGTATAGTTAGTAGGCTTGGGTTTGAAAGTGAAATGATTCCCGATTGGGATGTTTGGATTAAAATGTTTTTGATAAAAATCATTTTGTGAAAGATTCATTTTAGTTCTCGAAATGAGCTTTAAAAATGAACGCTTGAAATGTCGGTTGTAAGGCTTCGTGCAAGATGAAAGGGTGGATATGGGTATCCACACTTGGCCCTAATGCAACTCCAAGTACGTCCCGTGCCTGGGTTAAGGCGTCACCTACAGTCCGCCATACGCGTATATTAAGCATTTAATGTACGGCACAGAAGCAGAAGCACGAACGCTCTTCACGAGCATTACATCATTTTCCCCTCAACGGAAGGCAATCATATACAATTACGACTACATCGACACTCCTCGGCGAGTCCAAGCACAAGCACTTTCAGTATGCATCTAACTCCAAGCATTTCACTCTACATAGACACTCCTCGGCGAGCTCAAGCACAAGCATTACACGGACGCTCTTTCACGAGACCTACACTAGCACCTACATAAACACCCCTATACACCTCACGCATACCCGAACACCTTACAAGCATATGCACCCTGCACTTTAGCCTTTCCTACATTTCGACACATGCAATACGAAGACATTACAAGCAGCAGCACCAGGCATCCAACGACACCAAGCATATACAAAGGCACCATCAACGACAGTACAAAAAGCACGACGAAGACATCCAGCAGGCCGGCAGGCCCTTATAGCATGCACGGACCGCCAAGCCCTTAAAATGTGCACGCCCCTCCCCGTTTAGCCCAGTTCGAAGTCCTAGTCTCACCCATGGACACATGCTTCGTTCCGCTGACTGTATCGAGACTGTAATGGTCCGGATATGGTCGTGGAGTTTGACTAGCGCTCTAGTCCGAGCTCAGTCAAACTTGGGGCTCTGTGGATACCCATATCCGTACCCTCCCAAACAAAACCCTGTGATGTATCACGGACTTTTATTACGCATGTTTAACGTTGACTTAAACGGTTCTAACTAATGTCGAATTCATTTTGAGTCGTTTTGAAATGTTAAAATGATTTAGGTCGCTTCACATAACACTTAAATAAACGTTCATTTTGTCCATTTGGAGTCTAGCTAGGTCTTTGTCCCGCTTCATTTGGCATGAGCTTCGCATTTGCACTACAATTAGCCCTTTTACATTAACAAGGTCTAATTCAGCATTCCTAAATTCGTAAATTTAGGCCCGGTGGCTAAATCTCCCCTTTAGCCCCCACTTACACAAAATACGGCTTCACGTCTTACCTTATTTCACAAAAACTATGCAAGTACACCCTTTTCATTTTTCCGGGTCTCAGGCCAGAAACCGAGCCCAAACCCAGCCTTTGGCCCGCACTCCAAAGCCCTGAACATCACAAAGTATCTCAGAAATATCCCAGCTGTT
The DNA here is from genome assembly GCA_023091065.1 of Dianthus caryophyllus. Lineage (NCBI taxonomy): Eukaryota > Viridiplantae > Streptophyta > Magnoliopsida > Caryophyllales > Caryophyllaceae > Dianthus > Dianthus caryophyllus. The sequence continues at coordinate 25,666,910 of CM041520.1, read as the reverse complement.
TTCTTGAGCTACACGTTTGAGATTATCACGTAATCTTTCAAAGATATAATTCAACCGAAACTAGGAAACTAGGCTAAAACCACACCCTCAAACCGCATAAGCTTATGCGGTTTGGAGAGGCAACCGCATAAGCCTATGCGGTTTGCCTGGGCAACCGCATAAGCCTATGCGGTTTCTAGGCCTGGTTCTATCCCCGGATTTCCTAATTTCTCCGAGGTTTTTAGTATATATACACCCATATACCCCGACCTCAAACACACAATTTTACAACCAGAATACATCTTTCACACACAATTTCTCACATCTTACACACTTCTACACTCACAAAGCCTCAAGCACTCAAATCCTTGAGTTCAACACACCATCCCGTGTTGAATTCACCCTCCTTTTAAGTTCAAGAAGCGAAGCTCTGCCCAGATCTGAAGTGTCAGGACAAGGTAGGTACCGATCCACTTGGATCAAAGCTTTTTCTTATTTTCTATGGACTAACAAAGGGGTCTACACTTTCGCGCCCCCCTCTCAGGCTTTGGCACCAGTGACTTGCACTCCAAGTGTTCTATTTACTTGGTACACTCCATATCCGATGACACGCCAAAGTCGCATAAGCAACCGACCTTATAAAATAAACCAATGGACAATTGAACTTTATTTTATTTGCATGCATCTTGCACCTTCTTATTTTGCATTAAAATCAACTTAAACAATGAATTCGACCTTTAACTGAACCGTCTTCGTTAACAAGTTAAACATGCTAAACTGAGGGTTTTAATCAATCTTTTTGCATCTGCATCTGCATTCTTTTACAAACTTATCGCACTTGTACGTAGCGATAACATTAGCTCAAATATCATCTTACAAGGATTGTTCTAGGTCAGTAGAGGCTATTTTTACATAGGCTTTTCTAAAAGGTTTTCATAAATCATTATTTGAATTAACTCTTTTTCTAAAATACCCTCACCCTGAATCCAATCTGGTTTTACAAGCCTTAGATTTAGGGGTGTCGGCGTGCTTCAAAATCTAGGACATGTTTTTAACTTAGAACATGGTAGCAGGTTCCTAATTTCCGCGATAATTAGGTGGCGACTCCATAACAGTTCTTAAAGGTTTTTCCAACTTAATCTTTTTTAAATTTAAAATCCGCCCTTAAGCAAGACGCCGAGTTGGGTCCCTCGACGCGGTTCCCGGGTTCCACACGTCTACGTATACTTCAACCTCCTTGTGCATCATGTCGTGTAGAAGTGTGGTTGCGGTGCGTTGGTAAGCCACACCTACGTTGATTAGACCAATAGGCATGACCGTGTAGCAGTATGTGCCCCACGGAGTAATGAATGTGGTCTTGGCCATGTCTTCATGTCTTCACGGGCCATCTTGATTTGGTTGTATCCTGCATACCCATCCATGAAGGATAAAAGGGCATGATCGGCGGTGTTGTCAACTAGAACGTCTACGTGTGGTAATGGGAAGTCGTCTTTCGGGCTTGCCTTGTTTAGATCGCGAAAGTCGACGCATACTCATATCTTGCCGTTTTTCTTTAGAACTGGGACCATGTTTGAGACCCACTCTGAGTACTCGACGACTTGAATGAAGTCGGCTTGTAATTGTTTCTCAATTTCTTCCTTCACCATAAGGGACCATTGATACGTGCTATTTATGTAGACTTTATGCCCCCGGCTTAGTTGCATTTAGCTCACGTTTAGTTGAGTTTATTATGATTTTATGAGCTATTTGTTATATTTCTCGATACTGCTGCTTTTTACTTACATTTTGCAGGTTTTGGTGGTTTGAGCCAAAACCCGGAGCACTTGGAGCTAATTCGAGATTCGAGACTACAAGACCAAGCTCGAGCTCGCGTAGGAGCTCGGGATACAAAGAAAGACCAAGAGATTGAAAGGGCCACGAAGAAATAAAGGCCCAAGAAGGGGCTTTCAGCCCAAGTCAAAGGAAGAAGAGCTAGCCCAGGCTGAGCAGGTCGGCCGGTCAGGTGGACCGGCGGCCGGCCGGCCGGCTGCCATGCTTTGTCGCTCCGATTTTCCTATTTTCGAGTTTTAATATTTAGGGACTTATATAAATACCCAATTTGGGGAGAAACGAAATCATATGCTTTATTTTCTGGTTTTATTTTTAGGTTAAGTTGAGTTTTACTCTCTTTTACATAAAACATTCAAACTCAATTAGTTTAGTTCAAGATCGTTCTACTTTGTAACCGTCGGTACTCCGATTTAATCCAGGTTTATTTCAATTGCTTTTATTCATTCAATCGCTATGTCTTATTATTATTATTATTATTATTATTGTTATTATTTTGCCCTAGTTATGTCTAGCTAATTTCCTATTAGGGTTTAGGGTGATTGTGAGATTGATTCAGGAACATGTTTTAATTGCTAAATTGATTGAACTTGTGCAAGTTGACTTCTTCCTACACGTTTTTATTATCAATTGAATTTAGGGACGCCTTTATTGAATTGAACTTAGGTTGTTTCAGTTTAAGATCGAAAGCCGAATTGAAACTAGACTCACGCGTATTTGATAAGTTAAGTTTAGTAAGTTGCGAGAGCCCGCTAAATTTGCTTAAGGTTAATATTGACTCGAGAGAGCATGTTCCTAAACCTAGTCACTAGCATAGCTTCAATTGATTGTTATTTCCTTTTGAGTTGAGTTCCTGAATTAGTGTCACATTGATCCCGATGCCCTAATCTCCCTTTTATTTACTTTAGACCATCTTATTTGCTGTTCTTAGTTTAGACCCCTAAAACACCGATTTTATTGTCTTGAGACTGACCTAGTTTAGCTAAGCATCCTCTTGACTGTCTGTCTCTCTGTGGATTCGACCCTGCTTACCGCTAGCTTCTGTTAGTTGTTTGTCTAGGTTTTATTTTGATTAGGTGTGACGATTTAGCCTTGTCAATTTTGGCGCCGTTGCCGGGGAGACGGTTTGTTAGTTATTGTTTTTGCTTAGTTTAGGTTTTTCTCTTGTCTCAAGGAACTCTAGTTCCTTGAGACCGTTCTCATCGTTTTCTTGAGTTCTTTATGCGCAGGTCACCTTCAGGTTTAATCCCTTTCGATCCTGAACCTGAGCGTACCTTTCACCGTACGCGTAATTTCTTTAAGGAGATCGTTGAGGCTTACGCAACTGAGAGTGTGCAAAGTTCAGACGAGGAATCTCGTGCGGAACAATCGTCCTGCGAAGAGGACAATATACACATTGCTGTTGATATCGAGTAGCCTCTGACCATGCCAAAGCTTTACAGTCACTCGCTTCCTAATACGGAGTCCATACATGATGGATTCCAAATGCCCGCTACTTTGACGGGCAACTTTGAGATCCGCCCCGCCTTCTTAAACTTGGTGGAGCGGAATCAGTTTGGTGGTTATCCCACCGAGGATCCTGGTCGACACATGCAGGTTTTTACGGACTACTGTTCGACGATAAAGCAGGCTAGGATCACTCAGAATCAGATAAGGGAGATGCTGTTCCCTTTTTCGTTGAAAGATCGAGCTCGTGAGTGGATCACGGACCTTGACAAGGAGGCTGCTGGTATTACGGATTGGAGGGGGTTAGCTCCTGCTTTCTACTCGAAGTTTTATCCTCCTGAGCGCACCAATCAAATGCGCAGTCAGATTCAGGGCTTTAAGCAAACTTACGATGAGTCTTTAGCTGAAGCATGGGAGAGGTATAAGAAGCTGATTCGGGGTTGTCCTCATCATGGGTTGAACGATTGGCTCGTGATTATGACCTTTTATAACGGCTTATATGCTGAGAACCGTGCCATTCTTGATTCTGCTACGGAGGGACGTTTTGCTAATAACGTCGATGATGATAAGGCTTGGGGATTGATCGAGGAGATGGCGATCCATTCGTCTCATTTTGGGAAGCCGAGGGAAAATTCACGGTCCGCGCATAATGACCGTGATAAGGAGAGCATTAGCGCACTCACTAGTCAGCTTACTGTGCTGACTACGAAGATCGATATGCTGCAGGGGAGTGGTTCTTCTAGTGGCCACGTGAATGCTATTGCGGGGCACGATTTGGGTTATTCTACAGGGTATGCTGCACCCTACGAGCAGGTTTACGCTTATCAAGCCTACAATCAAAACCTGCCCTACCAGAACCAACCTGGTTACGATCGCTCGCTCCTATCATATCGTAACCAAAATGTACTTAACCCGACCATCCAACCACCCTAAAATGCTCCCTACATCCCTCCTCACAAAAATTTCCAACCACCCCCACCCAATTACCAAAAACCACCCTATACACCACCACCTCAACCTACACCGGGACCCGATCTTTTGGCCGAGACTAAGGCTATGATGTTGCAAATGCAACAAATGATGATGAGTATGAAAAAGTCGCAGGAGGCCATGCTGGGCCAAATGCAAAAGGATGGGCAGGCCAAAGACGCAGCAATAAAGATGTTGGAGAATCAAGTGGCTCAACTTGCTGCTTCACAAGCGTCGCGTCAACCGGGTTCGTTGCCGTCGCAAGGTAATCCCCCTAATGCTCCTCCTGATACAGCATGTGCCATAACATTGAGGAACGGCACGTCTTACGATGATCCGAGGATCGAGGTCGCATGACCGATCGGCCGGCCGTCTAACCTACTGGACTCGCCGCGGGGAAGAATGATGCGAGTATTGTTTCTGGTGATCCTGTTGCTACTCCCTCGCCCCCGATTCAAATCAAGCTTCCATTTCCGGGTCGACAACGAGGTGCAGGGCCCGAGGCTAAGTTCCAGAAGTTCTTCGAGATCGTCAAAACTCTACAGGTAAATGTTCCTTTCATTGACCTTATCACTCAAATTCCCGCGTACGCTAAGTTTTTGAAGGAAGTCTTAGCTAGGAAGCGTACGCTAGACGATGTCTCGACTGTTGCTTTTGTGGAGGAGGCTAGTACTCGGCTGCAGGGTAGTAAACCCCCAATGCTTAGTGACCCCGGGACCTTTTCTATCCCCTGCTCCATTGGTAAGTTTGTGGTTAAGAATGCCTTATGCGACCTAGGAGCTAGTGTTAGTGTCATCCCCTATTCCATGTGTCAAAAGATGAATATGACAGCTTTGGGACCCACTAGCATCACTTTGCAGATGGCCGACCGTTCCGTTAAGCGTCCCTTAGGTATCCTACAAGATGTCCCCGTACAGGTTGGAAACTTCTTTATCCCTGTCGACTTTGTAGTTCTGGATATGCCTGAGGATGTCCACGTCCCGATTATTTTGGGTAGACCTTTCCTGCATACTGCAGGTGCTGTTATCGATGTGGGTAATAAGACCCTGACGTTCTCGGTGGGGGGGTGAAAAGCTTACTTACACGCAGTCTAGTACCTCGCGGTCCCCTATGCGTCTAGAGTCGGTTTGTTCTATTAATGCTATACCTCCGTCTCACTCTACTGGAGACACTTCGGAGGTCGTTTCTGTTGTCTCCCCGTGTGCAGGTTCTTTACAGGATAGCTGCAAGGATGGTTTGGGGGAGAGAAAGCTGCTCAAAGCCGACATTTACGATGCTAGTAATGGGGATAGAGGACCCACGGTCGAGCCGCTTGGAACGTGCGGGATATTTAGAGAGCCATTTCGAGATGGAGTCCCCTGCGTGATGGATTATGCTGCTCTGCCGCAAGATGGTCGAGTTCTATAGCGATCTAATGCTGTTTCGCCAAGTGAAGCTGTTGCGAATGGCCAACGTCCTTGGCCTAATTACACTTGATTTTTGAGCTTTAAAGAGTCGTGCGGGACTATAAACCAGCGCTTCCGGGAGGCAACCCGATGACGTTGTATTTTTTATTGTACTTTCCTTTGGTTTGGTTTGTTTTTATGACATTTCACGTTTTGTTGAGCGCGCGAGGATGAGGGTATTATTGTGTGATTTTAGTGCGCAGGTACTTTACGATTTCTGGAACTTCGAAATTTTGAGCGTGCTCACGAGGAAGGCATCCCAGCCGGCCTACCAGCTGCCGGGCCCGAACCGGGGCCGTAGCTTAAATTTGAAGCAAAGGAGAAAAAACGCAAAAAATTAAAAAAAGTGCACCAGAGCCGGCCAGCCGGCCGCCGGTCTGAAGGCCCCCATGCTCAGCCTTTCTGATTCGCTTCTTCTCGTATGCTGCTCCGAAGTACTACATAGCTGAACTGATTTGGATGCATATATTTAATTTCAAATAAAATTTAAATTTTGTTTTATTTTAAAACCCTTATAATTTTAATTTAAATTAATTCCGTACAAAACTTCTAGGCCCCACCTTTTTGAAAATCCCTTTGAAGTCGATTTCAAAAATGATAATCTAGCAGTATTTCTATATTAATTCAAAATATTTCATTTGTAAATATAAAACGTGTATATCTTTTAATCTCTCCACTCTATCTAACAACTTTATAATAATTCAAAAATTCAATTTTTTTTTTGAAAAGTCTTATTCTACCAAAACAAAATGTCATTATCGAAACTTGTAAAATCTTTTTATCCTCTCTAACTGCCTTGCCTAACTGCGAGAAGTTATCCACTCTATCCAAGTTTCGGGACGAAACTTTTCTTAAGGGGGTAGGTTTGTAACACCCGGTGTTATAATAAATTTAATTCTTTTAATTCCTTTAATTAAATTCATCATTTTCCTTATAATAAAAATGCGTCTGAATTTTTTCGTCAAATAATACTAAATTTCTTAAATCCAAATTTAAAATTTTTGAAAAATAAAATAAAATATATTATATTTAGAATTCAAAAAGAAACACAATTCAAAATTTTATAAAAAGCAACCACAAGACTAAAATCGTCTTTCAAATTTCAAAAAGGTTAAGTCTTGTTAACTATTCACCAACAAAAAAGTAAAACCTTTTATTCATAAAATTCAATTTCGAACATTTTTCATTTTCGAATAAAAATGAACCCTTATACTTTTCCCGTCTTTGAAATTCAAATCAACGATTTCAAACACGCACGCAAACCAAGATGAAGTGTATTGAAGAAGACTCAACTTTAATTTATGTCATTCCAACATAATGATTTTTCATCGTTATGTTTCCTTAACTATAAATAAAGTTTAATCTTTATTAATTCAATTATCAAATTACTATTTCATTTCTATTAAAGTAACTTTTTTCTAAATTATCGAAATTATGAGTCACACCTAATTTAAATTAATTAACTTTTTGACGGTTGAATATAATTATTTAAATCTATAACATTCAATAAAAAAAATTAAGTATTTCGACCTAGGAAAATTTTATTCGAACTTTCAAGATTTAAAACTCGATTTTGTTTTTAGTGCCCTTTCGAAAATTATTTTTATTTTTATTTTCGATTTTATTTCAAAACACTATTTTAAGATCATATCTTTTATTTTGAAACTTTTCGCGAGCGCGCAAATCGAAAATTTCGAAAATAAAAATCGAACCCGAATTTTTTTTTACTTGAACCGAGATAATTGGGCACCAAAGTCCAAGTCTATTCTCATCCATTTTTCTTTACTTACACAAATCTAAATTTTCTTACACACCTAAACTTATCATCATCATTCTTAATTAGCTAATGAAAATTTAAAGTTTATACCCTTTAATAACAATACTTATACAAATACAATACTACTACATTAATACTACCATTTTCATTACCATCACATTTAAATTTTTTCTAAAGTAGTAAATAAAATATTTTAGTCTTAGAATTGTAAAATGAATATATTTCGAAAAATCGTCAAAAGCGCACACATTAACTTTTACCGTTTTTCTTAGCCGATTTATTTCGTAACACGTTTTTCGAGAAACGAAACATTTTAAAAACATCGGGGAGACAATTTCTTAGCCAAATAGTAAGTTAGACTTTTGTGTCCAATTATGATCATTACATCAAAATTTCATTTTAATTAAACATTAAATTAAATTAAAAGTTAACCTTATCACCTTAAGTCATCTAACCTAATTATTTCTAACTTATCCTACAAAATGTTACAAGGACAAAAATCAACACTACTTGCTCCTCAAATTGCCGAGCACTTCCTCTCACTTTCTCTGCTTTATTTTCTTTCATTTTCCTTCCTAAAACCTTTTAAATAAAACCCTAATATTATCTCTAATATTTCCTAAGTATTCTATTTAATTAGTGGGTCTTTGGAAGCTAACATTCTTGGGTATTTTGGGTGAAGAAAATTATTCCGATCTAAAATTTATTTTAGATCCCCAACGATTAACCACCTAATTTAAGGTGCCGCCGCACAAGCTAAATTTTGCATTATTTAATTAGGCTTATATTTATTTGTGAATAATAAATATGTTTTTATAATATATATGTTTGATTTATGTGCTTGTATGTTTAACTGGAGTATAAGTAATGATAATAAATAAATAATGTTTAAAATAGATATGTTGTAGTAATATGAAAATATGTTTAGTTTAATTAGTTTTGAGCATTTTAAATTATTGTACATATTATTTGCATGCTTATGTGAGTCTTTGTTATGTTATAATCATATAAAAAAATATGTTAAATATTAACAATGAGTTTAAAGTAAAGAAAAATCGAAAATACAATTTATGTACATAAATACATACTCACGGCATTTCCCCTTTTTTTTAATAAATTTTTACTTTTAATTTTTGTAAATAATATGTTATGTTAAGTTGTGTTAAAATGATTGTTATTATGTTATAAAAATTAATTTAGGAAAATAAATTATTAATTGTTAAATGTGCAAATTGTGTTCTTGACTTTAAATATGGTGTTCTTGATGTTCATGAGTTTCTTCATATGTTCTTGAATTAGTAGCTCATTTTGATTCATAATGATTTTATGTTTGTTACTTCGTATTATTTATTGTTTTAATTTACTAGTAAGTAATTATAATACTAAATATATAACTTAAACAATCAAAATCTTTAATGTAACAACCCGGTTTTTCGTGACTTAATTAAACAAGGCGGAAAATTAATTAAGTACTTTATATATATAACAAAACCGGATGTTATCGTATTACAACTCAAAATACATTATCAGAATTATAGATAAACATGGTCATTAAAATACAATCTCTCGAAATACAAAAGTAGACCTTCAATCCCCTGGTGTAGATCGACAATTAAGCCTCGGGGTACCTACGCAATTAATCAGAATTTTAATCCCGCACACGCTAAGCCACATAAACCCGTACCGGTAAACATATAGCAATCACATAGACCAACGTAATTAAATCAATACAGATATGCATACAACAATGCAGTTCATAAAACGTAACATAAAATAATTCATTTAGCATAGCAATTAAATCATCAAATCATCTCAATCCATATAACATCGTAGTATATATATAAAACTTAAATCATAGCAATCTAGATATTGCATAAGCCGAAATCAATTCAATAAACAGATATGTGTGAACAATCATGCAATATCTCACGTAGCACGAGGGATAGTCGACTCTTCTCAAATCACAATATCAATAAAACTCACGAGTCTTGACTATAGAGCGGCTCGTGTACTTTCATAGTCAATCACCCATATAATTTCCTATCAAAGTGCACTAGTTACTCAAGCTCGTAAATCAGATCAAACACTAAGTAGCGTACATTATAACTACCTAACATCCAACGCAATATGGATAATGTATGATGGAACCCGCCATGAACCACATAAGGACGGAAACATGCGTTAACCCCATAAAGACGTTACGCGCAGTAGCTGAAGGGGCCGGAAACATCAACGGACAAGTCAGACAAGCTAAAGATATCAAGCAGGTAATAAGGAGGATCAGTCCCTTGTCGTTTGTATGCATACACCACCCTATTGGTGCGACTATTACACTACGACAGATCCCTCGGATGGGACGGTCATTTTCCATTACCTCATATGGGCCCGTGAACGAATCGCTACCCAGGGCGAAAATCACGTTAAATAACGACTAGGAGAGTCATTAAATGTACCACTAGCATCACATAAGTGTGATAGTGTTCCCATATGCGGCTACCTTACTAACCTTGACCCTATAGTGTTTAACATCGCAGACACCCGAGTATTTAACAAGTACTTCATTTGTCATTTTCTCGTTCCTTTATTACTTACGTGGTAGTTCATACTAATCAATATCGTCGAACTTGTATAATGAAAATTTAATTCTAACAGTTCTTCTGGTAAACGGAAGCACATAAAAAGCTTAAATATTTATTTTGAGTCCGTTCGTATACTTTAAAGAACTAATCAGTTATTTCGTTCAGCGTGTAACACCCCGTGTTAATTTAATTCAATAGTTAGCCATCAATTTCTAATTTCAAACCTTAAATCAATTCTTAATCATTTAACCTTACAAAATCACAATTTTTACAAAACTTTCATTTTGTAAAATTTCTCGACTTCTTTAATACTTTTTAAAATTTTTGAATAATGAAATAAATAATTTAATCTTAGAATTTAAAAGTAGAAATATTTCAAAAAATCGTCAAACGCGCACACATTAACTTTTATCGCTTTTGACGCCCGACTTTTTAAAACTGACCAAATTCGTGAAAAACATTTTAAAACACAAATTAAACATTTTCTTAACCCAAATAGTGTAGGAGACTTTTCCAACCAATGAGAATTTAGGTGTTTCCTAATTTCATTTAAAATTAAACTTTAATTAATAACTTTATTTCCTAATTCATTTAACCTAAATTTTTACAACTTATTCCATAATTCACAAAGGCAAAAATACATCATTTTCTTCTCCATTTGGCCGGCCACTTTAGCTTCATTTTCTCCCTTTGATTTTCTTCCATTTTATTACAAAAACCTCTTAAATAAAAACACTAATATTATTCTAATAATCTCTAGTATATTTTAGCTAATTAGTGGGTACTTGGAGCTTAATATTTACGGGTTTTATTTGAAGGTGAAGACGGGTTTGAGGGTGAAGACTTAGACTTGGATAATATAGTCGATCCGGAAAACCAATAAACTTACCGATCAAAGGTGACTAACTATGTCTTGTATTATCTTTTTAGTAAATTAATTTGTTTTGTTATTCTAATTTTATAATTATGATTTTTATGTTAAATATGTTAAACATCATGTTTATATGCTTGTATGTTTATGTGTTGAATAAATAATGATAATAACTAAATATATAGTTTACTAGTAATGTTATAATAAAATGATATCATGTTTAGCTAAATTAATTTTGAGCATTTTTAATTTATATTCATATGATTTTTATGTTTATTTATGTTTTAGTGAAGTAGTAATGTTATATAAAAATTATGTGAAATATTAGAAATGAGTTTAAAGTGATTAAAATCAAAAAATGAAAATTTATAAATATATATGTAAACCCACGGTTTTCTTAAATTTTTTAAATAAATTTTCACTTTTAATTTTTGTAAATAATATGTTAAATTAAGTTAGTTAAAATGGATGTTACTATGTGAAAAGAATTAAATTAGGAAAATAAATTATAAGTTATTAAAATCAAAATTAGTGTTCTTGAGTTTTATTAAGATCTTCATGAGTGTTCTTATTTTCTCCATGTTGATGTTCATCTTTATTACTCATTTTGATCTTATTTTAATTTATGTTTGTTAATAATTTATGTTTATGTTTAGTTATTGTTTATATATATTGTTAGTATTATACTATAAATCAACTAAAACATTATAAATCATTTAGATTAAAAAGTTAGAAATTTAAAGTGTTGAAAAACACTATTCATAATTATAAATAAAAAGTTTAGTAAATTTCATTTTAGTTTAAACCGTTTTAGTATAATTAGAATAATTAAAATATAAAGACTTTAAGCTAAAAACCGATAAAATCGAAAAATGAAAATTTGAACATCCACCTTAGTGCTCACGGCATTTGTGATGTTTTTAGGCTATAAATTGTTTTTATCACTTTTTAGTTTATTGTTAATATAATTTAATTATTAGTTAATAAGTTAAATTTAAGAAATTAAAAGAAATAAATCAATTTTGACATATATAATAAGTCACACGACATTAGCCTTTAAATTTGACTAAATTTGACCAAAACGAAATTATCACTAAGTCACTAAAGTTAAATAGTAATTAGAATTGAATTTTTGTATAAATTGTTTTAGTTATAAATGAAATACGATAAACCGATAAAAATATGTAACCGTTATAAAAATGAACAAAATCGTGTGTTACTGCCTTTGCTATTTGGACTGTTGATCTTGGACTTACGGACTTAAATAAATCATCCACGATACTATTATCTTTTAAAATGAAAATCGCTAAATTTAGTTAATAGACGACTAAATTTAACTAAGTCTCATTTTATAATAAATATCATTATCACCTTTTATAAAATGAACTTAACGTTTTTAAAACTAGAATTTTAGAGTATTTTCATAAATGACTAAATGCTAAATGAACTTAACGTTTTTAAAACTATGATTTTCGAATATTTTCATAAATGACTAAATACAAACCGAACCTAACATTTTTAAAACTAGACTTTAAAATATTTTCAAAAATCGCCTAAGTACAAAACGAACCTAACGACTTTGAAACTAGAAATTTGTACTTAGGAAATAAAAACAAGTTTAGTATTATACTTAAAATATCTTAAGTATAAAAATACGTATAGATATAAAAATACGTACAAGTATAGGAATACGTATAAGTATAAAAATACGTATAGAATACGAAGTATAGAAATACGAATACGTATAAAAATACGTATAAAATACGAAGTATAAAAATACGGATACGTATAAAAATACGTATAAAATACGATGAATAGTGACCAATGAATAGTGTCAAGTGAATAGTGATTTATGAATAGTGAAAAGTGAATAGTGAAATACTGAAAATAATTGAAAATTTTACTATGTATAGAAAATTTAAAATGAAGAAGTAAATAACCTAAAGTGTTTGAAAAACACATAAATAAAATTGGACATACTAATAAATGTTTCAATTTAGAAACTTGAAAACATTAATAATTAACAACACTTCAAATAATAAACGAATGTGTTATGTGATCATATGAAACCTACAAATACTTAAACGTTTGACGCTGAGACTAGGAGAGTCTAGTAACATGTGATATGTAAATATCAAATAAATAATAAATCATGAGTATGTTTAAATAAAAGGTCAAGCTTGGGCCTCAGTTATGAAAACGTCAATCGTAAGTGAAGTGGGGTTAAGATAGTCTTGTGCGGATACCACTATCTCGGTCTCTGGCTTGGGTCATATCGAATAGTGTGGTTTAAGCCGGCAGCCTTATTGCTTAGTGCATCCTGCCCATGCCGTTACGCCTTAAGTCGTATAGCCAATGCCGTACAAGATAATGAAAAATTCAACTCTTAGTGGGTCAGGCTTTAGGAAATAGTCGTTTTATCCTGAGTTAAGGTGCTCTATGAATAGCATAGCCTACTCTTAAATTGGATATTAGTGTATGCATACTAGACTAGGGTTTTATTCCCCTATTTCGCTAAAGTTACCAGGGCCACCGTGACATTATGTGCTTATGCGCTTTGCGGTTCTGTCTCCTTGCCGTGTTTCGTTCTTAGTGGGCGCGACACTTGCATTCGCTCTTACCCTGCGTAAAGATTACTTGACGAGATTGTATCTGAAGTTCGAATCATTTCGAACACTAGAGGATGAGATGCAAGTATTATAGTATTCGGCGTGGTTTACGAGTCGAGTAAGCCTCTGCACTATGGAAGTGAGATGCAATCGATCAGAGTACAAAGGCCTACTCAGTGGTCAGGCTCGTAAGCAGTATGTGTTGTTTGTTGTATGACTGAATGAGAACGAGTGTGTACCATCTTCGAAAATTAAAGACCACAACTTTCTGAAATGAATCGAGTCTGTATGATGATTATGATACATTATATATGTTTGTATGCGATCTGATATCGCTTTGTAATCCTGTTGAATATTGTGACACTATTGCTATGCTATTACCTGTTATCTGCTTTCCTAATTGAATAACATGCCTATATGATTTATCGTTCTAAATCGCATGTTTATTATGACTAATATGTCTTTACATGCTATATGTTTTAAGCATGTTTATCGTTTTATCATACTATTATAGTTATAAAGCGATAGTAATAAACCAAAGTAATTGAAATCGAGGGTAAGTATCGAGGGTAAGTATGAGCATAGCTAGTCACTGTCCGCTCAGCGGGCATCCCCCCATAGTTTATTGTGCAGGACGCTCATGGACCAGGAGCTGAATTTTGGATGGGGCCATGAGACGCTTTTATGCTTTACTTTTATTGTTTTCTGAGAGATATGTAATATATAACGCTACTCTTTTAACTACCGTATTTAGAGTTGTATTATTCAACTCTCGAACGAGGATGTAACATTTTGGGTTTATGTATAATTAATGACTCCGGTTTAAGACTTAATTAATTTCCGCCTTAGTAATTAAAGTCGACTAAAAACCAGGTTATTCTGATTAATTATCAGTGACTGACTCGTGACCGTAACATGAATTGCCTAATGCGATTTATGTTTACCTAACGAGAGACACCTGGGCCAGACATTCATATTGTATGTCAGGCATAGACTAATAGGACCAAATAATAAATTAGATTTTTCTTGTATTAGATCACTTAAATAATAAACTTCAAATCGCTTTAAAGTGTGAGGATGGGTAGAAACCTTTAGGACCGACCATAGGCTTAGTGCTTTTAAATATCAAATTACTTCCCTCAAAATAAAATACACTAACTCGCGTATGCTTGCTACTTGCTGAAGTGACTGACTAAACTAATAACTATCCTCGGATGTAAAATTTAAATAATAATTCAACTCCCGAGGATTGAAGCGTCAAAGGAGTACCAGACGGCACGGAGTGAAGACATCTGTTAAATTCGTAACCAATTCCACAAAAATACATTCTCCCTCTCTCCTACTTTCATATCCTTCCTAAGAAAATGTACTAGATACATTTTAAAATCCTAAAACCGATGTAACCAAAAATTACATCTCAAGGAAATAAAATACCTAACTTCTGTGCTTACTTGCATAACTGCCGTTATTGCATTTACTTTCAAGTAAAAGCTATCAATGACAAGCATGTCTTCTAACCTCTCGCAATACTAATAATTCCTTCACGTCTTAATTCTTTCAGAATGGCTGCACCTCCAATGACAGACGAGGAAAGACACCTCCTGGCAGAAGAATCTTTGATCCGTTTGGCAGAAATAGCCACGGACAACGCAAACCGCCAACATCATCCAAGCGCATTTGATCGTGTTTCCCGCCATCGTCCTCAAGAGTACTCGGGTTCTGCTGACCCTATCGATCTCACGAACTGGCTGGAGGAAATGAAGAAACTCATGGATCTGACAAGGACGCCTCCAGAAGATAGGGTCAACATAGCCGCCTTTTACCTGAAGGCCGAGGCAAATGACTGGTGGAACGTGGTCAGGACCAATGAGCCTGACGCCACGTTCACATGGTACGAGTTCACAGCAAAAATCAAGGAGAAGTACTTTGGGTATGAGCTCAGGTGTCAGAAAGAGGAAGAATTCATAAGTCTCAGAATGGTAGACATGACACTCCAGGAATACACTGAGAAATTCCAACGGCTGGCAAAATTCGGGGCTGCGATCGCTCCCAACGATAGGGCCATGACACAGAGGTACCTGCGCAATATGTCTAATGATCTGCGTACCCACATGAGCAGCAACACCTACGCTACTTTTGCCGCAGCCTACGAGTGTGCGTGCAGGGTATGGGCTTCCTTAGAGTTGGAAAAAGCCGAGGAGAAAAAGAAGAAGAAGGTGTTTGTGCCATCTGTGGCACAGTCGAGCTATATTCAGAAGCCGAACTACCAACGCCCGATTCAGCAGAGGCCAAATTTTCAGAGGTCTGCGTTCCAAAACAGGGTTCCTGCTGGGAACAACGAGAGAACCATGGTTGCAGGAAGGGCTCCTCAACCTAGAGCCTTACCGGGAAATTGTCGTATGTGTCACAAGGCACTACATGAGGGTAGAAGCGGTGCAGCGGTCGGTAATTACTGCTACAAATGCAAGAAGGTTGGGCACAAGGCAAACGTATGCCCTAATAATCTGAACACGGCGCCGATTGCGGGTGTACCACAATCTGTTGTGGTACAAGGTCGAGTTTATGTCCTCACAGAAGCTGAGGCAGAGGAGTCACCTGAGGCTGACGTCATCACTGGTATTTTTCTTATAAACTCTGTAAACGCTGTGGTTTTGTTTGACACTGGGGCATCATTGTCCTTTATATCTTCTAAATTTATTCATAAAGCTAACCTCACAAATTCCGAACCAATCCACGCAAATATTTCCTTACCAAACGGAAAAATTTTCAAATGCTCAAAAATTTTCAAAGATACTCCAATCACAATCCATAAAACAATCTTCCCTTCCGACCTTATCCTTTTTGACATGCCGGAGTTCGACGTCATTCTGGGGATCGATTGGTTGACTAAGTATCATGCGTTGTTCGAGTGCCGAGATCGGAAAATTCGCGAAGCATCCTACGGGGACTAAAGTCACGTGTCGTAAGACTTCGCCATTTAAGGGGGCAAAATTAATCTCGGTTCTGCAACTACAACGGTTAGAAAGAAAAGGGCATCAAGTATACTTATGCAGTGTCAATGAAGTAAAGGAAAGCGTGAAAATTGAAGATATTCACGTAGTGCGGGAATTCCCTGATGTCTTTCCAGACGATTTACCAGGCTTGCCACCGCACGTGATGTCGAAGTTCTCTATCGACCTTGCACCAGGCACGGCCCCAATCTCAAAGGCACCTTATAGGATGGCACCGGTAGAACTACAGGAGTTGAAGAAACAACTTGAGGAGATGATTGAGAAGGGTTTCATAAGACCAAGTGTCTCACCTTGGGGAGCACCGGTCCTCTTTGTGAAAAAGAAGGACGGCAGTATGAGACTCTGCATAGACTACAGGGAATTGAACAAGGTAACCATTAAGAACCGCTACCCTTTGCCCAGAATCGACGATCTCTTTGATCAACTAAAAGGCGCGGGAGTGTTTTCTAAGATCGACCTGAGGTCAGGTTACCATCAGATTGCAGTGAGAGAATCAGACATCCAAAAGGCGCTTTGAAGCGAATGCGGTCATTATGAATTCAAGGTTATGCCTTTCGGTTTGACAAATGCACCAGCAGTGTTCATGGATCAAATGAACAGAACCTTCCACGAGTACTTAGACATATGCGTGGTTGTATTCATTGATGATATCCTGATTTATTCCAAGACCGGGGCAGAACACGAAGAACACCTACGTATCATTCTGGGGATACTACAGAGATATAAGTGGTATGCAAAACTATCCAAGTGCGAGTTTTGGCTTGAAAAGGTAGCATTCCTGGGTCACGTCATCTCGAAGGATGGAGTGATGGTAGATCCTGCAAAGATAGACGCAGTAAAAGAATGGAAGGCTCCCACGAATATAACTGAAATACGCAGCTTCCTTGGATTGGCAGGATACTACAGGAGGTTTGTTCCAGATTTCTCTAAGGTTGCACGACCCATGACGAAGTTGCTACAGAAGGAATCTAAGTTCATATGGAGTGAGGAATGCGAGAATGCTTTCCAAGAACTCAAGACAAGGCTTACCACAGCGCCAGTCTTAGCTCTTCCTACAGATGGAGACGAGTATGAAGTCTACAGTGACGCCTCACTGAATGGCCTGGGTTGCGTACTGATGCAACAAGGGAAGGTCATTGCTTACGCATCAAGGCAATTGAAAGTCCATGAAAGAAACTACCCCACTCATGACCTAGAGTTGGCGGTAGTGGTGTTTGCTTTGAAAATCAAGGCGTCATTACCTCTACGGAGTGAGTATCAAGTTCTATCTGCACCACAAGAGCCTGAAGTATATCTTCACACAGAAAGAACTCAACATGAGACAACGCCGGTGGTTAGAACTGATCAAAGACTACAAGATTGAACTACTGTATCACGAGGGTAAGGCAAACGTCGTTGGTGACGCTCTGAGTAGAAAGACTACGCATACCCTTAACAACATTTGGGAAATTCTACCGGTATTGTCCGAGACTTCAAAAGAATGAACTTAGAGTTGGTTCAGTCGGATGATGCTGACTTAAACGCAATGATCGCAGAGCCGGAGTTATATCACGAGATTAGAGCTCTACAATGGGAAGATGAGGAACTCGTGAAAATCAGGGGGGAGATTCCTTCAGGAAACCGAGAAGGGTTTGAGATTAAATCTGATGGGAGTTTGAGATTCAAAGAAAGGTGGTGCGTGCCCGACGTACCAGTATTGAAAAGAAGGATCCTTGACGAGGCACACAGTACACGATACTCAATACATCCAGGATCAGATAAAATGTACCAGGACTTAAAGCTGAAGTTTTGGTGGGTTCGAATGAAAGCAGAAATTGCAGAGTATGTTGCAAGGTGTCTAATCTGCCAGAAGGTGAAATTTGAACATCAGCGACCCGGGGGACTACTACAACCTTTGGACATTCCATTGGGGAAATGGGACTCCATTTCCATGGATTTCATAACAGGGTTGCCAAAAACTCACCGAGGAAATAATGCAATCTGGGTGATTGTGGACCGCTTGACCAAGTCGGCCCATTTTCTACCAATCAAGGACACCTGGAGCCTTGAAGAGTTAGCTAAGGCATATGAGAAGGAGGTGATCCGATTACACGGCGTACCGCTGGACATTATTTCGGATAGGGATCCGAGATTCACCTCTCATTTCTGGGAGAAACTACAAGCAGCATTGGGAAGCCAACTGAAGATGAGTACCGCTTTCCACCCTGCGACCGATGGTCAAACTGAGCGAACTATTCAAACGGTTGAAGACATGCTCAGGGCATGTGCTTTAGAGTTCAACGAGAATGGGAGAAAAGTCTACCTTTGATTGAATTCTCCTACAATAATAGCTTTCATGCAAGTTTGGGTTGTGCTCCATTCGAGGCACTCTACGGAGAAAGTGTCGAGTCTTGGCCTCTGTTGGGACGATGCTAGTGATAATGTGGGAGGCGGTCCACGGGTTATTCAGACCAGATCGAACACATCAAGATCATTCGTGAACGTCTACAAGCGGCACAAGACCGTCAAAAGATGTATGCCAACAAACATCGTCGACCAATCGAGTTCGAGGTTGGTGATCATGTCTTCTTGAAAGTATCACCCATGAAAGGGGTCCGACGCTTTGGATTGAAGGGAAAGTTGAGTCCTAAATACGTAGGACCCTATGAGATTACCGACAGAATTGGTGAGGTAGCTTATCGCCTAGCGCTACCCCCCAACCTCTCCAAGGTCCACAACGTGTTCCATGTTTCTCAACTAAGGCGATACAGGAGTGACCCAAGTCATATCATTACTCCTGACGTAATCGCAGTTGAGCCTAACCTACTTTACTCCGAGAGACCTGTCAAGATTCTAGCACGAGAAACCAAGAGGTTAAGGCGGAAGACGGTTTCCTTAGTAAAGGTGCTATGGAAAGGTCAATTGACCGAACAAGCAACTTGGGAGACCGAAGCCTCTATGAAGGAGAAATATCCCGAGCTGTTTACCTCAGGTGAAAATCCTATTCTTCATTCAAGTTTCGGGACCAAACTTTTCTAAGGGGGGAGGTTTGTAACACCCCGTGTTAATTTAATTCAATAGTTAGCCATCAATTTCTAATTTCAAACCTTAAATCAATTCTTAATCATTTAACCTTACAAAATCACAATTTTTACAAAACTTTCATTTTGTAAAATTTCTCGACTTCTTTAATACTTTTTAAAATTTTTGAATAATGAAATAAATAATTTAATCTTAGAATTTAAAAGTAGAAATATTTCGAAAAATCGTCAAACGCGCACACATTAACTTTTATCGCTTTTGACGCCCGACTTTTTAAAACTGACCAAATTCGTGAAAAACATTTTAAAACACAAATTAAACATTTTCTTAACCCAAATAGTGTAGGAGACTTTTCCAACCAATGAGAATTTAGGTGTTTCCTAATTTCATTTAAAATTAAACTTTAATTAATAACTTTATTTCCTAATTCATTTAACCTAAATTTTTACAACTTATTCCATAATTCACAAAGGCAAAAATACATCATTTTCTTCTCCATTTGGCCGGCCACTTTAGCTTCATTTTCTCCCTTTGATTTTCTTCCATTTTATTACAAAAACCTCTTAAATAAAAACACTAATATTATTCTAATAATCTCTAGTATATTTTAGCTAATTAGTGGGTACTTGGAGCTTAATATTTACGGGTTTTATTTGAAGGTGAAGACGGGTTTGAGGGTGAAGACTTAGACTTGGATAATATAGTCGATCCGGAAAACCAATAAACTTACCGATCAAAGGTGACTAACTATGTCTTGTATTATCTTTTTAGTAAATTAATTTGTTTTGTTATTCTAATTTTATAATTATGATTTTTATGTTAAATATGTTAAACATCATGTTTATATGCTTGTATGTTTATGTGTTGAATAAATAATGATAATAACTAAATATATAGTTTACTAGTAATGTTATAATAAAATGATATCATGTTTAGCTAAATTAATTTTGAGCATTTTTAATTTATATTCATATGATTTTTATGTTTATTTATGTTTTAGTGAAGTAGTAATGTTATATAAAAATTATGTGAAATATTAGAAATGAGTTTAAAGTGATTAAAATCAAAAATGATAATTTATAAATATATATGTAAACCCACGGTTTTCTTAAATTTTTTAAATAAATTTTCACTTTTAATTTTTGTAAATAATATGTTAAATTAAGTTAGTTAAAATGGATGTTACTATGTGAAAAGAATTAAATTAGGAAAATAAATTATAAGTTATTAAAATCAAAATTAGTGTTCTTGAGTTTTATTAAGATCTTCATGAGTGTTCTTATTTTCTCCATGTTGATGTTCATCTTTATTACTCATTTTGATCTTATTTTAATTTATGTTTGTTAATAATTTATGTTTATGTTTAGTTATTGTTTATATATATTGTTAGTATTATACTATAAATCAACTAAAACATTATAAATCATTTAGATTAAAAAGTTAGAAATTTAAAGTGTTGAAAAACACTATTCATAATTATAAATAAAAAGTTTAGTAAATTTCATTTTAGTTTAAACCGTTTTAGTATAATTAGAATAATTAAAATATAAAGACTTTAAGCTAAAAACCGATAAAATCGAAAAATGAAAATTTGAACATCCACCTTAGTGCTCACGGCATTTGTGATGTTTTTAGGCTATAAATTGTTTTTATCACTTTTTAGTTTATTGTTAATATAATTTAATTATTAGTTAATAAGTTAGATTTAAGAAATTAAAAGAAATAAATCAATTTTGACATATATAATAAGTCACACGACATTAGCCTTTAAATTTGACTAAATTTGACCAAAACGAAATTATCACCAAGTCACTAAAGTTAAATAGTAATTAGAATTGAATTTTTGTATAAATTGTTTTAGTTATAAATGAAATACGATAAACCGATAAAAATATGTAACCGTTATAAAAATGAACAAAATCGTGTGTTACTGCCTTTGCTATTTGGACTGTTGATCTTGGACTTACGGACTTAAATAAATCATCCACGATACTATTATCTTTTAAAATGAAAATCGCTAAATTTAGTTAATAGACGACTAAATTTAACTAAGTCTCATTTTATAATAAATATCATTATCACCTTTTATAAAATGAACTTAACGTTTTTAAAACTAGAATTTTAGAGTATTTTCATAAATGACTAAATGCTAAATGAACTTAACGTTTTTAAAACTATGATTTTCGAATATTTTCATAAATGACTAAATACAAACCGAACCTAACATTTTTAAAACTAGACTTTAAAATATTTTCAAAAATCGCCTAAGTACAAAACGAACCTAACGACTTTGAAACTAGAAATTTGTACTTAGGAAATAAAAACAAGTTTAGTATTATACTTAAAATATCTTAAGTATAAAAATACGTATAGATATAAAAATACGTACAAGTATAGGAATACGTATAAGTATAAAAATACGTAAAGAATACTAGTATAGAAATACGAATACGTATAAAAATCATTATAAAATCTGAAGTATAAAAATACGGATACGTATAAAAATACGTATAAAATACGATGAATAGTGACCAATGAATAGTGTCAAGTGAATAGTGATTTATGAATAGTGAAAAGTGAATAGTGAAATACTGAAAATAATTGAAAATTTTACTATGTATAGAAAATTTAAAATGAAGAAGTAAATAACCTAAAGTGTTTGAAAAACACATAAATAAAATTGGACATACTAATAAATGTTTCAATTTAGAAACTTGAAAACATTAATAATTAACAACACTTCAAATAATAAACGAATGTGTTATGTGATCATATGAAACCTACAAATACTTAAACGTTTGTGGCAGGCTAGGAGAGTCACAGTAGCATGTGATATGTAAATATCAAATAAATAATAAATCATGAGTATGTTTAAATAAAAGGTCGAGCTTGGGCCTCGATTGAAAGCGTCGATCGTAAGTGAAGTGGGGTTAAGATAGTCTTGTGCGGATACCACTATCTCGGTCTCGGCGGGTCATATCGAATAGTGTGGTTTAAGCCGGCACCTTATTGCTTAGTGCATCCCTGCGCCCATTCTGGCGCCTTAAGTCGTATAGCCAATGCCGTCTGAGATAATGAAAAATTCAACTCTTAGTGGGTCAGCTTTAGGAAATAGTCGTTTTATCACGAGTTAAGGTCTTATGAATAGCATAAATTACTCTTAAATTGGATATTAGTGTATGCATACTAGACTAGGGTTTTATTCCCTATTTCGCTAAAGTTACCAGGGCCACCGTGACATTATGTGCTTATGCGCTTTGCGATTCTGTCTCCTTGCCGTGTTTAGTTCTTAGTGGGCGCGACACTTGCATTCGCTCTTACCTGCGTAAAGATTACTTGACGAGATTGTATCGAAGTTCAATCATTTCGAACACTAGAGGATGAGATGCAAGTATTATAGTATTCGGCGTGGTTTTACGAGTCGAGTAAGCCTCTGCACTATGGAAGTGAGATCTGATCGATCGAGTACAAAGGCCTACTCGGTGGTCAGGCTCGTAGCGATATGTGTTGTTTGTTGTATGGTGAATGAGAGCAGTGTGTACCATCTTGAAAATTAAAGACCACAACTTTCGAAATGAATCAGTCAGATGATGATTATGATACATTATATATGTTTGTATGCGATCCGATATCGCTTTGTAATCCTGTTGAATATTGTGACACTATTGCTATGCTATTACCCATTATCTCGCTTTCCTAATTGAATAACATGCCTATATGATTTATCGTTCTAAATCGCATGTTTATTATGACTAATATGTCTTTACACTTTATATGTTTTAAGCATGTTTATCGCTTTATCATACTATTATAGTTATAAAGCGATAGTAATAAACCAAAGTAATTGAAATCGAGGGTAAGTATGAGCATAGCTAGTCATTTGTCCATTCAATGAGATCCCCATAGTTTATTGTGCGGGACGCCATGGACCAGAGGCTGGATTTTGGATAGGTAGTAGAGACGCTTTTATGCTTTACTTTTATTGTTTTCTGAGAGATATGTAATATATAACGCTACTCTTTTAACTACCGTATTTAGAGTTGTATTATTCAACTCTCGAACGAGGATGTAACATTTTGGGTTTATGTATAATTAATGACTCCGGTTTAAGACTTAATTAATTTCCGCCTTAGTAATTAAAGTCGACTAAAAACCAGGTTGTTACACAGCGCCCCAAACATGTCATTATTAGCATTAATGTTACGTAAATATAACTCGTTCAAACAACTATTTAGAGTTCCTAAAGCTCCTTGTAAAGCTTGTTGGAAAACCGGTGTCGGACTTGATTAATCGCTGGAGAACCCCAAACAATAGAATCTATCATAAATCAATCTACAAGGGAATTCATGACCCACCAAATTATGAACATCCACTTAAACACACTTAAAACACTGTCAAATAACCCATAAAACTAGTCTAGAAGGGTATAAATATGAAATCTATAATCAATTTTTATTCAGGGCAATTAAATTAGACACCTCCCAACTATGGTAGCCTCATCTAATCTAATTAGAATTAATTACAATGGTTAATACACCACACCCACATACACAACTCATGTTCTTCCCATTGCAGGTACCATTTCTAGGTCAATTCAAGCCAACATTACGAACGTCGACCTTTTCTCACAACAATATATTTAGCTGTCGACGGGTTCCGCTTGAGAGCTGGCCACTGCTGCATCAGCAGTGCCTTTTTGTTCGGCCGAAGATGCTTCTGACTCAGCACTGACTTTAACAGCTGCAGCTACATTTCCTTCACCTTTCATGGTATCGGATTTGCTTTCGACTGTGGTTGCAACATTTCCCGTCTGATCAATATTGCCACCATTATCATCTTTATTGTCCTCAGCGGCCTTCTTTTCACCAATTTCCTCGGTCTTTTGGTCGATGTTATCACCATTATTGGCTTTACGACCTTCATCTTTGTCGCTTAACGGTTTTCCACTGTCACTCTTGTCAACAATTTCTGAAGTCTCTTTTTCCTTAGATGAGCTATCAGTAGGATAAGTTATACATTTTGGTGGAGGGTTAGAGGCAGCATTACTTTCTTCGGACTTAGATTTTCCAATACCATTAGACTCCATCCCGCCAGATGGAGGTGCCGGGCTCTGAGGAAGAATGGTCCTGAGAGGAGGAGATGTGTGGTCATGCTGACCCTCGTATGTGGTTATTACAACTTTAGGATCATACGACGCCCTCTCCACATGTTTCTTCACAGGGCAGCCAGCTGTGGAGCACCGATAATAACTCCTACATCATCAGAAAGTAGATATATCATCTCCATTCTCGCGCGACACGCATATTGCAACTGTGTATGAGATTGTAACGACCAGAACAAAACAGCTACTGTAACGACTACTAAAGATGTTTATCAAACATTAGATATACACTAAACACTACTAAATCCCTCAAACATTGATCCATTGCAGGATTAAAGGTAGACTTAAGAGTAAAATGCAGTGATTCGTGATAGATTCATTGATGTAACAAAGTTGATGTCAACTTCTATTGTGTCACAACATTACTCGTTTTTGACGCATATCTACGCTTTTATCTTGTAGGTGAAAATACTTAACAAGGATGTGAAATATCCACGTTCAAGTGACATAAGATTAGATGGCAAAATTGAAGAAGAAAGTGACAAAAGATTGGGAAGATAAGCTGTTTTGTCCTCACAAGCAGAAACCGAATTGCACTTTAGTGACCACAGCGGAATCTTGGAAAGAAATTTAAACTTTCTTTACCAAGTGTCTTGAAGTTCACATATAATTACATGATTAATTCTGTTCATACCTGGGATTTGGATTGCCCTTGACCATCTTCTGTCCATATTTCCGCCACCTGAACCCATCATTTACGATATCAACCTCGCTAACTGTTTGAATGACGTGGCGTGATTCAAGACCAGGTTTCACGACAGGGATATCGGCACCATCAACTCCTTTCTTCCTGTTGTTCATATATGGATGAATTCTACATGCGTTAGCACTTAAGCAGCTACAATGAAAGCAAGCATATAAACCAGTTCATCACTTCAACATACCGTCTTTTGGGGGTCAAATTATCATTAGGTTCATCCCTTCTTTGACTTACAGGTGTAATTGAAAGAGGCTGAGTATTATCAGGTACAGCAATTATCACAGTCTCGCACCCATCCATTGGTCGAACGTCATCAGTCGTAGGAGATTGCTTAAGTGATTGTTTATCTTCGAATCAGAGAACATAAAAAGGTGAGCAGCAAAAAGAAGTGACCAGCAAAAACATAGATTGTTCCAATTATGGATTTGATGGCAAAATGATTTTTCAATTTGACAATTACCTTTTCCAAATGTTTAAACAAAATGTAAAACTTTTGAAGATAGTTTATACTTTATATTGCCCAAAAATACTGGTCAATTTAAACATAGGATGATCAAATTCTAAGCACAAATTCTTGTTTAAGACGGGTAACCCGTCTTAAACCAAGAAACGGGTCAAATACCCCACAAAAGACAAAGGACAAGTGGGGGAGAAAGTTGTTCTCCCCCACTAGTTCTTTGTCTTTTTCCCCCCTATTTGACCCGTTTCTCCCAAGAAACGGGTAACCCGTTTTAAGGGAGACCAACACAATTCTAAGAAAACAAGTTACAGTCTGAATTCTACCTTCCTCAACTGCTGATTGACGGCATTCCGGTATTGGTGCCCGAACAGACAAAGGTGAAAGAACCGACCCTTCATGTTCGGCATGAGGTTTACCATGCTCATGGTTTCCCAGGTAAGTCACATCCGTAATCCGCCCATCATGGGTGCGCTCAACTTGTTTTTTCACAAAGCAGTTTGGATACGAACATTTGTAATAGCTTCTTATATACTCATTGCCTTTGACATTTTTCTGCCCATATTTTCTCCAGTTGTAACCATCGTCTGACGGTTTCTCTGGAGTCATCGCATTGTGTAATTCTCGATCTGCACGTGAAGTAGGAACTATGGAGGTAAATGTCTGTGGCAAGCTCTCCATAGCTATAGTCACTGGATTTTCTTCTTTCGTAACCATTGATTGAGCGAAACAGCTGGTTCTCCAGCCGCCAAACACTATACTTCCTGTACAATAATTGAGCCTAGTACACAAATAGTACGTTTTGTTTGATGCTCATAAACTGCACATCCGTAATGTTAACGGGTTTAATTAGGTGACACAGATCATACTAACACAATCTAATAAATTTGTAAATCAATAGATGATATTCATTCTGATATGAAATTCTTTAATCCTTAAACACATCTTACGACAGCAAATTTTCGTAAGTGGTCTACATACAGATTGAAAAATACAGTATGTACCGACTACCGACAACACAATGTGTGAAGCTATCCCATGAACACAATGTGTGAAGCTATAATCAATAATCAATATCAATTCATCAAATCCCGAACTAACAAACCATTTCTTTTGTTTAAACAGATGTGTTGTTCTACACATAGCTACAAACACAGTCTATTAATAGTTAAATACCCCCACCTCTCGATCCCACAGAGAAGAAAATTGTGCTACACCCAATACAATCCTACCTTACCGCCCTGCATCCTTTTCATCGACAACAAAAGCAATATCAAAGTATGAGCGCAAATCCACGAAGCCAAACGAGAAGGTAAAATTCACGCAGTCCATCACATTCCGAATATTTTCTTCCCTAAATCCACCAACAGAAGCCAATCACATACAACCTACCTCAAAACTTCCACATAGGCTACATGTCACATGCCAAACACTCTGAACTTCAACATTTTAATTTGACGTTTTCACAAAATAGCCATGTACGACATCCTGGCGCCATAACTCCTATGTATGACACTTGCGACATGAACCCCGTTTGATATCATCCCATCTTAAATCTAATTGAAAACTTAAGAGAAAAACTCCCCTCCTTTCCACTGATCTTCAACAGCTCATCCCAGATTTTTTTTTTTAAGTCCGTCAATTACCAAAAATATCGTTTATTTAACAACTAAAACCATAATTCCGACCACAAAGTTTACATGAGTTGCAAATTACCCATTTTTTCGTAAAATAAATAAATACTCCGTATTTTTTACAGGGCTTCAGACCAAAATTCGAAGGAACTCAACATAACACAAATGTTAAGCTGAAAATATTTCATATACAGTGTTTTACTGAGTAAATTCATAGAAAGAAATTAAAAATTCCACAAATCCAAGTAAGGAACCCATAATTGGTGATCATTTTCCCACAAATGTGATGTACCCACTTTCCCAGAAAAAACAACTCCATGAAACCAAACAAATTTCATACCAAAAAGGGAACAAAACAGAACATAAAATAATCTAAATTAAAAAAGCAAAACACGAACTCCAACAACGCAAATATTCTTCAGATTAATTAAATCGGGGGGTTTTTTTTTCCCCCAAGACATCTTACTAAAACAAATCAAACTGAAAATTAAGGTGAAATTTCATTTACTTTTTTTTTTTTAACGTTGGTCTAACGGTACACGTTAGAAGAATCATAATTAAATCAGCATATCCCCCTCAATAAAATAACAATCAATGATCAAATAATCGAAACATCAACCAAAAAAAAAAGTTAGAACTTTGAAACTCACCCAGGTAGTAGAAGCTAACAAAAGATTGAATTTTGGGGCAAATTAAGGGAAACAAATTCAGGGTTTTGTGGGTTTGTGAAGAAAAATAAAGGGTAGGGTCAAAGGTGGAGCAAAAAACCTCGAGAATGGTGTGATTTTGAGAAAACTAGAGTGAAGAAATAACAACAGAAAAATAAAGGGAAATAAAAAAATTCAGGTGGAATTTTTTTTATGGAATATTGAGGTTTTAGAAAAAAAAAAAAAAAATTAAAAATGAGGATGGTTTGTAGTCGTAGGATGTGAAACTGTCAAGTCAAAGAAATGAAGGTGGCCGTTGGATTTAGTGTTATGTGCCCATTATTTTAGCTTTGCTTTTGCTTCTGTCTGCTGACCAATGCTTCTTGGTTGTTGCTGCACGACTTAATATTGGTCTAATTTTTTACGTTTGACCTTTTATTACGAAGTACGGAGTATGAGATTAAAGCTTGTTTTGTATATTTACCAAGTTTACTATGGAACGGTCTTACGTTAAATTAATGTGAAAATAATACAAATTACAATTAAAAAAGGTACAAAACATAAAATAGATCTATTAAAATCACTAACGGAATTACTAAAAAATATAGTCATAATTAACAATAAAAAGGGTACAAAAAGTATGAAAATGATTACGATAATATATTACTACAATTATCACTGTAAATGGTAGAAATGAAGGAATTATGTCTACTGTCTTACACATGGCCGTCTTAGAAATTTTAGAGGCCCTGTGCAAATTTTTTCCTGTAAGGCCCAGAAAAAGATAAGAAAATAATAAAATAATTTTGTTAGAACTGATCTAAAGTGATAGTTTCAATTTAGTAAATTGATGAAAAAAAAGACTTAGAGAGAGAAGGTAGTGTGAGAAGCTCTTATCTTTTCTTTCCTAAAATCAATTTTGCATCATCTATTTTGCCATGGCTAAAAAGAAGGTTGTAAAATCAATTCCTAAGTCTACTACGCCGATTGTTACTTAAGCAATTACAAATTACAAAGCTGGAATTACTGGGAACACTATTAAACGTAACTCTAATGTAGAGTCCTCCGCAGCGGGCTAATAGAATTAGGTGCACGAGACCGACTCACAAGCAAGTGAGATTCCATCCCAAAACCAATTGGTGATGGGAGGAGTAGCCCACTTAGTTATAAATTAATCCCTTCACTTTAATTCTACCGATGTGGGACAATGCTCCTCACACACATATGGGAAGAGACCTCAACAATCTCCCCCTTTCACATGTGTGTCGAAACACCCCCTCACTTGGCGCTACTCCGCACCCGACACAACCCCGTGTCGTGTCGACCAGGCTACTCCGCACGATGCTACTCCGCATCTCTAGTCAACCAAGGGAGAGAGTCCAACGGTGGTGCTACTCCGCAACCACGACGCTACTCCGCGTCATCCCGAGCACCGTCACCACATCGCACCTTGCGGTCCCAAGTTGAACCATCGGCTCTGATACCACTTGTAGAGTCCTCCGCAGCGGGCTAATAGAATTAGGTGCACAAGACCGACTCACAAGCAAGTGAAGTTCCATCCCAAAACCAATTGGTGATGGGAGGAGTAGCCCACTTACTTATAAATTAATCCCTATTGTAACACCCCGACTTTTCCTAATATTAATTGTTTGTCTCAATAATATTCGTAATTCATTTCTCTTGATTTTTCTCATTTTTAGCTCGAGAAATTCAGTTCTCTTGTCGCGTGGATAAATTTCTGTCAATCGTCGAACTTAAATACGGAGTAATTTAGCTAAAAACGGTGTAACTTCCTCATACGAACTCCGATTCAGGTGATTCAAAAGGCTAAACTGCGTATTTTTTCGACGCCGTTGCAACTGCCAAATTTTCAGAAGCTAGTTTGGACCGGCCCAACTTGGACCGAGCTGAAACTCCTTTGCACGGATAGGGTTTAGGGTTTGGATAGATTTTTGAGCAAGGCATCATAATATCTTGTTATCTCCTAATCAAAGCAAGATTATAATTCTGATTTCTACCCTAATCTCTCATTCCTCTCATTCCATCCACATTCATTTCTCCTTTCTCTCTCAAAATATCTCTCCATTATCATTCAAACTCCATTGTTTCTCTTCCAAGCTTCCATCCTATTCATCCTAAACCTTTCCTAGTCAATTCCCTCGGTATATGATCTCTTTTAACTCTTTTATTTTTTTGATTTTGCATTATTTTATATGTGTTTATGGTGTTGTTCTTATGTATTGTATGATTTATGTGTGCCCTAATCAATAGGAGAGAATTGGAGATAAAACCCCAAGTTCGGATTTCTCTGACCCAGGTTCACTAAACGGAAGATCGCCGGAGATCCGACCGTCCGATTTTGCCGAAATGTTTACAGCATATTCCTGACTCTTGGGGCTACCTTTTCACCGTTCAGAATTTCATTTGGAGCTCTGGATCGTCTGTTATCGCGTCTGGACAGAAGGGTTGAAAACTGTGCTTTTCTTTGGCTTGTTTGGAAAAGGTAACTAGGTGTAGCCCTAGACATATTTTGACTTGTGTGAGACCATGTGATTAATTAAGGATGTTTGATTGTGTTATGAATGTGAAGATATGAACCTTGGGTTGGATGTGCTATGAAATTATGTTCTTTGGTTTTAATTGTGTTGGTCTCACACTATTGTGTCTAATGGAACGAATTTGGATGTTTGTCATATTGAATTTGGGTTATATTGTTATTAAATTGATTAAAGATGATCACTTTGGGAATTATAATGGTTTATTATGGCTACTCTTGAGTTCTTATAGTTATTACTCCGTATTTAACATGTTGAATATGGTTAGTGTTGAGATTGGTTACAAAAGGGGTCAATTATGTTGTAGTTGTGTATATGATGGACATTGTGATGATTTTGAATAAAGGATGATTGATTTGTTGTTGATTGTAAGTTGATTCAGGTTATTGAATTGACTTGTTTGATTGCTTGAGTTGAGTGTGCGTACGGGTACTGTTCTGGCACGTACGTGAGGAGCTACGACGTCTTTTGTAGGACGGATACCGCCCATGATCCCCTCGGCTATTCTTGTTGCTTAGTTAGAGCGACTATGGGTTCTCAACCATGTTGGTTAGAGACTATGGTTTATATAATGTCGTCACCGTTCTTGTTGCTCGGTGGGATTTGGCCAAATTTAGACTATGAGATTGAGGAACTTCTTGTTGCTGTTCCGCCATAGGGTTTGGATGATTCTTGTTGCTTCATCCGGGGTGATTCTTATTGCTTCACCCAGTGCTCTGTGCTTACTCTTGCAGGTTGTTGTTGTTGTCTGTCATCTTGTTGTTGACAGTTTGAGCTTGTGCATCTAAATTGGACTAGTCATTGTCAGGTTGTATTGGTTATGTATGTTTACAGGTTTTTGAGTGACGGTTGGTTGAGTGTGGTAGCTAGTGAGTTGGCTTGAGGTTGCTTTGTGGTTACTATACCTTTGGGTTGTTTGTTGTATTGTTGTCTATTTTGGTTATGTTGAAATATGACTGGGGAGCACCTAGTTACTCCCCACTGATTGTGGCTGTTACATGTTTTTGTGGCAGGTATGCGCGGGGACGGGTATTTGTGTGAGGAAGCCGTGAGGAATGACCTCGTAGCTAGCCTTAGATGCTTGGATTGATTTTATTAGACTTGTGTTTAGACTTTATCGTTTTCTTATGGTTGTATATTGGAATTTTGGATGTACGGGGTATTTACTCCCCACTTCTAGGCCTCAAGGCCTACCTTTTTATCGTTGGTTAGTTGGTTTTGTGAGTAATGATCCGGATTCCACGGTATTTCCGCCACCGTGGCTCGCTTTTATTTTCTTTTATTTCATTAATCCTTTTTATTTCTTTATTTTATTTTGTTGAAAAATCCGGGTTGTTACAGTTGGTATCAGAGCGAATACGCTCCCAACTCTCTTAGGTGAGTGAGTAGGATTTGACCTAGAACACCGAGTGAGAGTGTTGGGTAGACACATTAGGGGGTCTACGTTATTTGTGCATGTGTATGAGTAGTTGTGTGAATGGTGGTCTTAGGATTTCCACCATTAGATCATATGTTTGCTTTGGATGCAGGTACAGGAATGACGGAGTCATGCGAGGTCGGGTGTCGACTCGATAAATCTCTACATTTAAAATTTTCTAGTCCTGCCTCTAAATTAGTCTTTAAAAGCTTTTGATTTGATTTAATCGTCGTTTTTAAATTTATTTCATTATTTCAAAATGTTTCACTCTGATAATTGCTTTTTTATGTACTACTTGGTTTCTTTGCTTTCATCATACTCACCATTCTAAACTAAATCCTTTATACTTTTATTTTCTTACCAAATCATGTTATCCTTCATTTTTAAATATCGACAAAAAGGGGAGTATTTTGCATTCCGTTTTAATACACTTGTATGACCCTTTCTTTTTAATGTTATTCATTTGAGAGTTCTGTTTTATCGAAAATTTTAGTCTATTTATGCCTTGTCGATCCCTTGTTTTAACTTTTCGATTTATTCGTTTCTTCAACTTTAATCATTTGATTATTCTACTTAAAAATCTTCCTCTTTCATTTGACCTTTCGAAATATCTAGAAATTTAACTCTTAAAGTCTTTGATTCGTACTGATTGATCAGCTGGAGCAAGAAACTTGAAGCCGAATTGCGAATGTATGGTCCTACCATCAGAGCACGCAGCGGAAGCTCCTAATCTAAGTCACCTACCGTATTCGTAGGGACGTCTTTCAGCTTGTTAGCTACGCTTGCCCTTAGTATATCCTTCTAGTTCTTGATCTTATTATATAGTTGCTTTAAAACTATCAGCTCGTGATTACAGTTTGAGTTTCTTTTTCCCCAATAAAATTTCTTAATATGTTCATCCTTTTTTTTTTTCAATAGACCGTGCTGAAATAATTTCTAAACTCTTTTATTTCAAGAATGTTTTCAGTCAGTACTATTAACAAAACCTATTTTTGTATATATGTGCTATAATGGTTTGTTTATCCTTCTTGTACTTTCTTATTTTGTAACTATGTTAAGGAAAATTTTAATCAGTATTGTTTTGCTTTTCCATTCATTTTTTTAAACGCGTCAATACATTTTGATGGCTTTTACTCAATCAAATTTGAAATGACTGACACTTATCTATTGCATCCACTTTTGATCAAAACCTCTTTGTTATCCCAAACCTTATTTTATTAAGTTTTCTAATTTGAGCATTTAGTTTATTTAAATATTATTTATTCTACTTCTTGGTATTTTAGTAGCTTAATTTTTTTTCTAAAATCGCTGTCATTTTGAAACTCAACTTTGAGACTTCTCCTTTCAATCGTATCTTTTAATCATATTCTATATCTGTCAAACTTTTTGGGAATTACCTTTTCGTCTCTCCTCCATAACGAAACCAATCTGTGTTCTTTGTTAGAAACGAGTCTTATGCCTTCATTTGTGAACTCTTAAAGAATATTTCTATTTTTTTCATCGTTTCATTTTAAAAAAATTCCTTTTGTCTAATTGGTGGTTGTTGAGCATTCTTGCAAAAGATTTGTTATGTCATATTTTTACTTAATTCGTTTCATTTTTTCTTTTCTTTCTTATTCATCATAACTCGTCTCTTTTATATCATGACCCTGTCGATCACCTTTTAGTCTTGTCATTCGGGTCTTATGTTATTCTATTCCTTAGGTTTCCCTCTAGTGGCTACTTCAGTTCTATTGCCTTTCAGCCGACTTTTAAGACATCGATCTTCTATTATTCTCCATCCCTCTCCATAGCTAATCACGTTCTCAATTTTGTAAAAACTCTTGATGTATTAACATCAATCTTGTCCTTGATAAATTTCTATAATCGTAATCCTTGGCATCTAGCCGTAAGGTGCTTCACCCTTATCTAGCTCGAGATTTGATTCCTAGGTTGTCGCTGTTCTGAGAGTCTTAGATGTTGGAGCTTAGTGGATTAGTAGCTAATGGTGGGTGTTCGGTTAGGTGGCGCACATGGTTGGTCGTGGTGGCCTGAGTGGATTCCTAGTTTTGTGACTTCTAGCTAGAGCTTTGCGAGGTAGCTTAATCGTTGCGAGATAATATTTGTAAGTTATAGCCTTCGTGAGTAAAAGCTTAATATGCGATGAGTAGAGGTAAAGGAGGTGATGGTATCTATGTAGGTAGTATTGTAACACCCCGACTTTTCCCCTTTTATTTAAATAATTCATTTCGTTAAATTCGTATTTCATTCCTCTTAATTTTGTTATTTTTGGCTCGTGGAATAAGCGAGACTGTAGTCAGAACTTAAAAACGGAGTAATTAGCTTAAAAACGGTGTAATTTCCTCATACGGACTCCGATTCAGGCGATTCAAAAGGCTAAACTGCGTATTTTTTCGACGCCGTCGCAACTGCCAAACTTTCGACAGACAAAAACCGCGGACGACCCGCGAGCGACCCGCGAGCAACCCGCGGGCAACACTGCTTTATGCGGGCTGTTTAGTTTTCGATCCGTAACTTGTCCTAACCTATATTATACGTATTATAACTTCTCCTAAGCCCTAATTACCTCATTATTTTCATCATTCAACATTCTAAACATCAAAGCCCTCTCTTCTCTCTCCTTGTTCCTCATCAATTCTCACACACAACTTGATTCATGGAAACTCATCAAGATTCATCCTTTTCAACCCTAATTCAATTCCTATCATTCTTCCTTCGGTAATCTTTCGTTCTTTCTTTGTTCTTAGTATAATTTTGATAGTTTAGTGATCATTCCTTATTGTTAGGGTTTAATTTCTTATATTTTGTGTATGAATTATGTGTGTGGTCAAAGGAGGAGGTGAATTCATGGAGGAAGCCACCATCCACATCGAGGAGGAAGGCTATGCTTGATTTTTGTGCTTCAATAAGGTAACTAGGTGTAGCCTTAGTGATATTTTGACTCGTGTGAGACCATATGATTGATTGAGGATGATTTGATTGTTGTTATGTATGTAAAGGTATGAACTATGGGTTGGTTGTGCTATGGAATCATGTTCTTTGGTGCTTATTTGTGTTGGCCTCACACTAATATGTCTTATGGAATGAATTGGGGTGATTGTTATATTGAATTTGGGTTATGTTGTTATTAAGTTGATTTAAAGATGATAATTTTGAGAAGTATAATGGTTTATTATGGCTACTCTTGAGGTCTTATGGTTACTTCTCGTATTTAACATGTTGATTATGGTTAGTGTTGAGAATGGTTACAAAAAGGAATAACTATGTTGTGATTGAGTTTAAGATGGATGTTGTGGTGATTTTGAGTAAAGGGATAATTAATTGATGTTGATTTTGAGTTGATTCAGGTTATTGGATTGACTTGTGTTGGTTATGAGTTGATTCAGGTTATTGAATTGACTTGATTGATTGCTTGAGTTAAGTGTGCGTCACGGTGCGGTTATGGCTCGTGCGTGAGGAGATACGACGTCTTTTGTAGGACGGATGCCGCCTTTGGGTTCTCAACCGGTTATGGTTAGAGACTATGGTAAGTTGTATGTCGTCACCGGTTATGGTGAGGTTTGGCCAAATTAAGACAAAGGAGGTATCACCGGTTAGGGTGAGGTCCATTTTAAAAGGGAATTCACGGTTATGTGGTTCCGCCATAGGGTTTGGAGGTATCACCGGTTAGGGTGAGGTCCGGGTGATTCACGGTTATGTGGTTACCCGCCTCCGTGCTTTCTCTTGCGTTGTTGATTGTTTATTGTTACTTTGTTGATGACAGGTTGAGCTTAATTAACTATAATAAATCAGTTATAATTGGGTTGTATGATTTGTAAGATGGTTGTTGTCTTATACTTTGATTATAGGCCATAGGCCAGTTGAGTTGGTTAATTGACGAGTTAGCTTGAGGTTGACCTGTGTTGATCATGCACTTGGGTTGTATTATTGTTTACTTTGATTATGTTGAAATATGACTGGGGAGCACCTAGTTACTCCCCACTGATTGTGGCTGTTACTTTCTTGTGGCAGGTTAGCGCGGGTTCGGGTTTTGAAGTGTGAGAAGCCGTGAGGATTGACCCCGTAGCTAGCTTTTGTTGAGGAACTTTGATTAGACTTGGTTTAGATCATGCATTAGACTTGTCGTTGGTTTTTCGTACTTATGTACTTTGGAGGTTTTGGATTGTAAGGGGTATTTACTCCCCACTTCTAGGCCTCAAGGCCTACCTTTTTATCGTTCGTTTAGTTGTATAGTGAGTAATGATCCGGATTCCACGGTGTTTCCGCCACCGTGGCTCGTTTTCATTTCCTTTTCTTTTATAAATCCCTTTTATTTCTTTATTTTATTTTGTTGGAAAATCCGGGTTGTTACAGTTGGTATCAGAGCGAATACGCTCCCAACTCTCTTAGTCGAGTGAGTAGGTTTGACTTAGAACACCGAGTGAGAGCGTTGGGTAGACACACTAGGGGGTTTGCGTTGTTTTGTATGCGTTTGAGTAGTTTCTTGAAGGGGCATGCTTAGTAAAATGCCGCTATCACCTATGCTTTTGTTTTGCAGATGACCAGGAACGGAGGGGAGCTAACAACAACTTGCAATGCATCCGCCGACTCAAGGATGCTATAGTGATACTGGTGCCTCTTTGTCATTCATTTCCCCATCATTGATCGAGAAAGCTTAGCTCACTTCCTCTAATTTCGTGGATACTCTTATTACTCTTCCACGAGAAAACACTGTTCCATGTTAATTTCTATTCTTGGGTGTCCCTACTTCTTTTAGGGAGATCCGTCCTAGCTGCTTACCTTGTGCGTACTAGTAGTCTGAGTGTGCGCTTGTCTTGGAGGTCTTGGCGTGGTTTGGTGGAGTCGACCTAGGCTAGGAGAGCTATCCTTTCATTTGTTGGGGTGAGTAGAGTTAGTCGTCCATAGAATAGGAATCGTTAGGAGTAGTTTTTTCCTCATTTGTTTTGGGTGTCGTTTTGTTCTCAAGTTTCGAGGACTAAACTTCTTTTTAGGTGAGATCAGAACACCCCGACTTTTCCCTTTTTTTTAAATAATTCATTTCGTTAAATTCGTATTTCATTCCTCTTAATTTTGTTATTTTTGGCTCGTGGAATAAGCGAGTAGTCGAAACTTAAAAGCGGAGTAATTAGCTTAAAAGCGGTGTAATTTCCTCATACGGACTCCGATTCAGGCGATTCAAAAGGCTAAATCACAGATTTTTCGACGCCGTCGCAACTGCCAAACTTTCGACAGACAAAAACCGCGGACGACCCGCGAGCGACCCGCGAGCAACCCGCGGGCAACACTGCTTTATGCGGGCTGTTTAGTTTTCGATCCGTAACTTGTCCTAACCTATATTATACGTATTATAACTTCTCCTAAGCCCTAATTACCTCATTATTTTCATCATTCAACATTCTAAACATCAAAGCCCTCTCTTCTCTCTCCTTGTTCCTCATCAATTCTCACACACAACTTGATTCATGGAAACTCATCAAGATTCATCCTTTTCAACCCTAATTCAATTCCTATCATTCTTCCTTCGGTAATCTTTCGTTCTTTCTTTGTTCTTAGTATAATTTTGATAGTTTAGTGATCATTCCTTATTGTTAGGGTTTAATTTCTTATATTTTGTGTATGAATTATGTGTGTGGTCAAAGGAGGAGGTGAATTCATGGAGGAAGCCACCATCCACATCGAGGAGGAAGGCTATGCTTGATTTTTGTGCTTCAATAAGGTAACTAGGTGTAGCCTTAGTGATATTTTGACTCGTGTGAGACCATATGATTGATTGAGGATGATTTGATTGTTGTTATGTATGTAAAGCTATGAACTTTGGGTTGATTGTGCTATGAAATCATGTTCTTTGGTCTTATTTGTGTTGGTCTCACACTAATATGTCTTATGGAATGAATTGGGGTGATTGTTATATTGAATTTGGGTTATGTTGTTATTAAGTTGATTTAAAGATGATAATTTTGGGAATTATAATGGTTTATTATGGCTACTCTTGAGTTCTTATGGTTACTACTCCGTATTTAACATGTTGATTATGGTTAGTGTTGAGAATGGTTACAAAAAGGAATAACTATGTTGTGATTGAGTTTAAGATGGATGTTGTGGTGATTTTGAGTAAAGGGATAATTAATTGATGTTGATTTTGAGTTGATTCGTGTTATTGGTTTGACTTGTGTTGGTTATGAGTTAATTCGGGTTTTTGAATTGACTTGTTTGATTGCTTGAGTTAGGTGTGCGTACGGGTACGGTTATGGCTCGTGCGAGAGGAGATACGACGTCTTTTGTAGGACGGATGCCGCCTTTGGGTCCTCAACCGGTTATGGTTAGAGACTATGGTAAGTTGTATGTCGTCACCGGTTATGGTGAGGTTTGGCCAAATTAAGACAAAGGAGGTATCACCGGTTAGGGTGAGGTCCATTTTAAAAGGGAATTCACGGTTATGTGGTTCCGCCATAGGGGTTGGAGGTATCACCTGTTAGGGTGAGGTCCTGGTGATTCACGGTTATGTGGTTACCCGATTCTCCGTGCTTTCTCTTGCGTTGTTGATTGTTTATTGTTACTTTGTTGATGACAAAGTTGAGCTTAATTAACTATAATAAATCGCTTATAATTGGGTTGTATGATTTGTAAGATGGTTGTTGTCTTATACTTTGATTATAGGCCATAGGCCGATTGAGTTAGTTAATTGACGAGTTAGCTTGAGGTTGACTGTGTTGATCATGCACTTGGGTTGTATTATTGTTTACTTTGATTATGTTGAAATATGACTGGGGAGCACCTAGTTACTCCCCACTGATTGTCATTACTTTCTTGTGGCAGGTTAGCGCGGGTTCGGGTTTTGAAGTGTGAGAAGCCGTGAGGATTGACCCCGTAGCTAGCTTTTGTTGAGGAACTTTGATTAGACTTGGTTTAGATCATGCATTAGACTTGTCGTTGGTTTTTCGTACTTATGTACTTTGGAGGTTTTGGATTGTAAGGGGTATTTACTCCCCACTTCTAGGCCTCAAGGCCTACCTTTTTATTGTTCGTTTAGTTGTATAGTGAGTAATGATCCGGATTCCACGGTGTTTCCGCCACCGTGGCTCGTTTTCATTTCCTTTTCTTTTATAAATCCCTTTTATTTCTTTATTTTATTTTGTTGGAAAATCCGGGTTGTTACAAGTATTTTTGAGGATTCGATTATGATGGTATATGGGGTGTGATAATCATGAGTTAGTGAGAATTGGGAAGTGATATTGTGGTGAGCAATGATAATCGGCTTTGAGGAAAACTTAAAAGGTTATAGTGAGCACGATAAAACTTTGGGGTTTGTACTTTAAAGGATAATGTTGGAATGACAAGTGTGCATCTTGTGGTTTTGTGTATGTGTTAGGAATAAGGAAATTCATTAATGGGAGGAGAGAATTCGAGGTCGGTAAGGTAGTGACTTCGAGGAAGGTATGGATAGACTTGTGTATGGAACCAATGGGTTGAGAGTAGTAAGCTTTTGACGTCACATTTTGATAGTTACTGGATAATATACTTTTGATTTGGGGTTGAGACGATATGGTATGACATAATTATGGTTATTTCATTGTGGAGAGTGTGGATAGATATGAGAAGCGATATAGACTTGAGCTTGGATCACGTTATGATTGAGGGTATGAGGTTTGTCTTTGGCATTGATTTGAGGATTAGTTTGTGCGGCAATTGTATTGTTGACGTTAGTTAGGATGTCCACGGTTTTAAAATGCGTTTGGAGTGTGTTAAGATTTTGGATTGAGTTACTATGTTGAGTTGATATGGACATACGAAGCTAATAACAGTTAATTTGGGTTGGTCGAGCATACGATGTATCTATGGTATACAAGTTTACATAAACTAGCGTGTCTATGCCCCTGTGATCAAGGTGAGTAGAGTTAGCGATTCTTATCTTGAGGATCATAGGAGTAGGTAGATTTCTTAATCTTTTGGGGGTATTCTTTCGTTCTCAAGTTTCGAGGACGAAACTTCTTTTTAGGTGGTGAGATTGTAACACCCCGACTTTTCCTAATATTAATTGTTCGTCTCAATAATATTCGTAATTCATTTCTCTTGATTTTTCTCATTTTTAGCTCGAGAAATTCAGTTCTCTTGTCGCGTGGATAAGCTACTCTGTCGTCAGAACTTAAATACGGAGTAATTTAGCTAAAAACGGTGTAACTTCCTCATACGAACTCCGATTCAGGTGATTCAAAAGGCTAAACTGCGTATTTTTTCGACGCCGTTGCAACTGCCAAATTTTCAGAAGCTAGTTTGGACCGGCCCAACTTGGACCGAGCTGAAACTCCTTTGCACGGATAGGGTTTAGGGTTTGGATAGATTTTTGAGCAAGGCATCATAATATCTTGTTATCTCCTAATCAAAGCAAGATTATAATTCTGATTTCTACCCTAATCTCTCATTCCTCTCATTCCATCCACATTCATTTCTCCTTTCTCTCTCAAAATATCTCTCCATTATCATTCAAACTCCATTGTTTCTCTTCCAAGCTTCCATCCTATTCATCCTAAACCTTTCCTAGTCAATTCCCTCGGTATATGATCTCTTTTAACTCTTTTATTTTTTTGATTTTGCATTATTTTATATGTGTTTATGGTGTTGTTCTTATGTATTGTATGATTTATGTGTGCCCTAATCAATAGGAGAGAATTGGAGATAAAACCCCAAGTTCGGATTTCTCTGACCCAGGTTCACTAAACGGAAGATCGCCGGAGATCCGACCGTCCGATTTTGCCGAAATTTTTACAGCATATTCCTGACTCTTGGGGCTACCTTTTCACCGTTCAGAATTTCATTTAGAGCTCTGGATCGTCTGTTATCGCGTCTGGACAGAAGGGTTGAAAACTGTGCTTTTCTTTGGCTTGTTTGGAAAAGGTAACTAGGTGTAGCCCTAGACATATTTTGACTTGTGTGAGACCATGTGATTAATTAAGGATGTTTGATTGTGTTATGAATGTGAAGATATGAACCTTGGGTTGGATGTGCTATGAAATTATGTTCTTTGGTTTTAATTGTGTTGGTCTCACACTATTGTGTCTAATGGAACGAATTTGGATGTTTGTCATATTGAATTTGGGTTATATTGTTATTAAATTGATTAAAGATGATCACTTTGGGAATTATAATGGTTTATTATGGCTACTCTTGAGTTCTTATAGTTATTACTCCGTATTTAACATGTTGAATATGGTTAGTGTTGAGATTGGTTACAAAAGGGGTCAATTATGTTGTAGTTGTGTATATGATGGACATTGTGATGATTTTGAATAAAGGATGATTGATTTGTTGTTGATTGTAAGTTGATTCAGGTTATTGAATTGACTTGTTTGATTGCTTGAGTTGAGTGTGCGTACGGGTACTGTTCTGGCACGTACGTGAGGAGCTACGACGTCTTTTGTAGGACGGATACCGCCCATGATCCCCTCGGCTATTCTTGTTGCTTAGTTAGAGCGACTATGGGTTCTCAACCATGTTGGTTAGAGACTATGGTTTATATAATGTCGTCACCGTTCTTGTTGCTCGGTGGGATTTGGCCAAATTTAGACTATGAGATTGAGGAACTTCTTGTTGCTGTTCCGCCATAGGGTTTGGATGATTCTTGTTGCTTCATCCGGGGTGATTCTTGTTGCTTCACCCAGTGCTCTGTGCTTACTCTTGCAGGTTGTTGTTGTTGTCTGTCATCTTGTTGTTGACAGTTTGAGCTTGTGCATCTAAATTGGACTAGTCATTGTCAGGTTGTATTGGTTATGTATGTTTACAGGTTTTTGAGTGACGGTTGGTTGAGTGTGGTAGCTAGTGAGTTGGCTTGAGGTTGCTTTGTGGTTACTATACCTTTGGGTTGTTTGTTGTATTGTTGTCTATTTTGGTTATGTTGAAATATGACTGGGGAGCACCTAGTTACTCCCCACTGATTGTGGCTGTTACATGTTTTTGTGGCAGGTATGCGCGGGGACGGGTATTTGTGTGAGGAAGCCGTGAGGAATGACCTCGTAGCTAGCCTTAGATGCTTGGATTGATTTTATTAGACTTGTGTTTAGACTTTATCGTTTTCTTATGGTTGTATATTGGAATTTTGGATGTACGGGGTATTTACTCCCCACTTCTAGGCCTCAAGGCCTACCTTTTTATCGTTGGTTAGTTGGTTTTGTGAGTAATGATCCGGATTCCACGGTGTTTCCGCCACCGTGGCTCGCTTTTATTTTCTTTTATTTCATTAATCCTTTTTATTTCTTTATTTTATTTTGTTGAAAAATCCGGGTTGTTACACCTTCACTTTAATTCTACCGATGTGGGACAATGCTCCTCACACACATATGGGAAGAGACCTCAACATCTAATAAGGGTTCTTCTGCCAATTTGGGGGAAAAGGGTATTGTTACCTATATCCCTAACTTGCCGACATTGGAGGCTCTAAATTTTGATGATCTTGATGGAATTCCTGAGATAGGAGATTCTGAGGGACCAGTGGAAGGTTAGACTGTTGTGAATGAGGCGGTTGAGGCGGAGGTGGGCTGGACTATGGTAGGTAAAGATGATACTCCTATTCTCAAACTAGATGTGACTGACGTTGCGGGTGAACTGCAATACTGGTCGACTGCTGTGATTTGTTATGTGTTGGGTACTAACCCTCCACCTGAGATATTGACTGGCTTTATTAAGAGGATTTGGGGGCGTTTTGAGTATGATGGGATATCGTTCATGCCTAATGGGATATCGTTCATCCTAATGGGATGTTCTTGGTTCAATTTAAGACGGTGGAAGTTCGGGATGAAGTGATTAAT
Organism: Dianthus caryophyllus; assembly: GCA_023091065.1. Classification (NCBI taxonomy): domain Eukaryota; kingdom Viridiplantae; phylum Streptophyta; class Magnoliopsida; order Caryophyllales; family Caryophyllaceae; genus Dianthus; species Dianthus caryophyllus. The sequence goes on along the minus strand of CM041520.1, from coordinate 25,624,006 downwards.
TCGAGATTCCAACTGTTTGATGGTAAACCTATGGTGGTGAAGGCTTGGACTGAAGATGCGCGGTTGGTGAAAGAAGAGGTAACTGAGATCCCCACCTGGATTCGATTGTATGCGTTGGATTTAAAGTTTTGGGGTAAGAATTGTTTGGCCAAGATTGCTGGGCTTATTGGTGAGCAAATCAGGAATGATTCAGCAACAACACTTAAAACAAGGGTTGGATTTGCCCGGTGTATGGTGAAGGTTTCTATGAAGCAACAATTCCCGGAACTCGTGACATTTTATGATGAGAAAGGGGTATTGAGGACGATTAGGGTGGTTTATGAATGGAAGCATGTTTTGTGTGGCCATTCCAAGGCTTATGGGCATTCTTCTAATGAGTTTCGGAAGAAAGACAAGCAGGTATGGCAGCCAAAACAGCCACCAGTTGTGTAGTTGTGTAGGTCTTTGAGCTACCTAAAGTGATTGTCCTACCTCAGAAGGCTGGTATGGAGCGTGGAGAATGTTCTACACATACGCCAGTTGTGACTAATCAAGGTTAGCTTGAGCAGGTATGACTCAATTCAAGGAAGGAGGGGGGAAGTCCTAGGCAGGCTACGTTTCTTGAGGTGTTGAACAACGCCATAGAAATGTCTGTTTCCAAAATGGGTCCTCCGCGCATATTTGGAAATGGCTAGGGTGTGTGGATGGAATGTACGGGGCCTCAATAGTCTAGCCAAGCAGAAGGATATTAAAACATAAGGAGATGGTTGGACTTTGTGGCCTCGTAGAGACTAGGGTCAAGGCTCAGTCTCTTAATAAGGTAGTTACTATGTTTGATAATAATTGGAAGATTGTTACTAATATTTCTCGGCATGATGGGGGACAGATTTGGGTTGTTTGGCAACCGCAAATGTTCTCTATTGACATAGTGAACATGACTGACCAAGCTATTCATTGTGACTGTGTCAGTTTGGCTGATGGGGGCAGATTTTGCTCACTTTTGTGTATGGCTTTAATGATTTAGTAGGCAGGAAGGACTTTTCGGACCTAATTGTGCATGTAAAACTAATTGTAAAATAAAATTGCATAAATTAAATTACGATAATTTAAATTACAATAATTAAAAATAGACCTTTTAAGAGGTCTTTAGAGGAGCTTCAAATACTCAATATAGAGTACCTCCTTCCTTAATCCACCCTAGAATTTATACCAACTTATTATACTATATAATAAGGGTATAAAATTGATCAACAATTGATCAAAAATATCCCCAAATAGACGGCCAAAATGAAGAAACAATAGCTAATTTTTGAGTTGATTTTTGTGACTTTTTAAAGTGTATATTCATGCAAATTCAATGAGTATATGAGGGTATATATAGACAATAATAAGTGGAAGAATTAGGCAAAATGTTTGACTCAAAAATTGACCAAAAAAATGCTCCTTAGACTATGTTTATTGGTAGGTTTGGTTAACCTACCTTTAACTAGGTTTAGAATTAAAATATTAATTTTTATTTTCTAAATCTACCTCAAACCTACTTCACTTTTGTAACACTTTATTGGTAGGTTTACAAAATATACATACCTAACTTATTTTTATTCAGATTGAATCATATTCTAAAAACTTACTTTTTTAATTTTGAGCTTTAGTAAATTTTGAAAAAAAAATAATATTAAAAAAATTTCACATAATATATTTGGATTAATTAAATTTAAATTATAAATAAAAAACAAACATTGCTAAAATTAATAAGGTAACAAAAGTATGTCAAGATTGGTCTTTAATCGTAGGGAATGATTTAATATGAACAATTATATATATTTTATATTATTTTGTTTTACAAATTTCAAAATATAAGCAATTTTTAGGAATATACAAAATGTTTTAATGTTAGAACCAATCAAATCATGCCATTTGTACTAGGTTTAGAAGTTTTAAAGTAGGTCTAAATTGGACCTAGTTGAAATTAGGTTTAGAATTTTATTTTAGTTTTCCTTTTTTTTTCTAACCTTTTTTTTCTAAACCTAGTTGTACACCTAGTTGCAAACCTACCAATAAACATGGTCATAGAGAGCTCAATTTGGCCGGCCAAACATGGCCCATTTGGGTCATGTTTGATCCATTTAATTTGGGTCCATTTAATATTAATTAATTTGTAACACCCCGTGTTTTTGTAACACAATATTATAAAAGAACTTAATTCCTTAAATTAAATTCATCCTTTTTCCTTATAATAAAAATGCGTCTGAATTTTTTTCGCCAAATAATACTAAATTTCACAAGTCCAAATTTTAAATTTTGAAAAATAAAATATGTTGTATTATCTTTAGAATTCAAAAAGAAATACAATTCAAAATTTTATAAAAATCAACACAAAATTTATATCGCCTTTCAAATTTCAACAATAGTTAAGTCATGTTTACTATTCACAAAAATAAAAGTAAAACCTTTTATTCATAAAACTCAATTTCGGACATTTTTGATTTTCGAATAAAAATGAACCCTTATATTTTTCCCGTCTTTGACATTCAAGTCAACGATTTCAAACACGCAAATTAAAGTCAACCATCTTATCCTCTTCCATTTTTCTTCTTAAATTTTGTAAAGCAAACTTAACATCAAAATAATAATCATTTTGATTATTATTAATAAATCATATTATATTAATATCTAATTACTATTTCGTTTCTATTTAACTAACATTTTCGCTTAATTTTGAAATTTCAAGTTATACCTAATTTAAACTGATTAACTTTTTGACGGTTGATTATAATTATTTAAATCTACAACATTCAACGAACAAAATAAGTATTTCGACCTAGTAAATTTTTATTCAAAGTTTCGAGGACTTAAGACTCAATTTTTGTTTTAGTCTCCTTTCGAAGGTTATTTTTATTTTTATTTTCGATCTTATTTCAAAACATTATTTTAAGATCGTATCTTTTATTTCGAGCTTCTCGCGTGCGCGCAAATCGAAAATTTCGAAAACGAAAATCGAGCCCGATTTTGTTCAAGTTGGCCGAGCTACTTGGATTTTTTAAGTCCAAGTTTATCATCTTCCATTTTCATGACTTACACAAGTCACATTTCATCTTACACACCTAGTTTTTTTTCATCATCACTTTTATTAGCTTATTTTAATTTAAAGTTTATACATGTTAATAACAAATACATACTAAATACTTTACAAATACAAGAAGGTTACTACTTGTTTTCATTTTCACACAAACACTTGCAATATTTCATAAAATCATTTTTAAAATGTTATCTAAAATAAAATAAAATTTAATAGTATAGTTGAATTTCTATAGTAATTATATATTTTGCGATCATTTAAAATCACTTTTAGCGAAAACTTTCGTTTTGAAAAATTTATCGACTTCCTCAGCTTTTAAATATTTTCTTGAATAGTAAATAAAATATTTTAGTCTTAGAATTCAAAAGTAGAGATATTTCGAAAAATCGTCAAACGCGCACACTTTAACTTTTACCGTCTTTCTTACGAATTATTTCGTAACGCGTTTTTCGAAAAATGAAACATTTTAAAAATATCGGGGGGACAAATTCTTAGCCAAATAGTGTCTTGGTCATTTAAGTCAAAAGTGATGATGAGTTTTAATTTCTTTTAATTAAACTTTATATAACAAAAACCTAATATTTATCACCTAAACATACTAACTTATCTTACAAGTTTTATGAGAGCAAAAATCACTTCTCATCCCCTCCAATATTGTCGTGCACTTGCTCCCTCTTTTCTCCCTTTTGTTTTCTTTCATTTTCTTTTCCAAAAACCAATTAAATAAAACCCTAATATTATTTCTAATAATTACTAAGTATTCTAGTTAATTAGTGGGTATATTAGGAGCTAACTTCATGGACTATTTTGGGTGAAGAACTTGAGTATTATGGGTGAAGAAAAATCCGATCTAAAATTTATTTTAGATCCCCGACGATTAACATCAAATTTAAGGTGCCCCCGCACACTAGTTTATTTTCAAGTATTATGATATAGTTTGTGTTTGAAATTATAAATAAATTGTTATAATATGTATATATTGATTTGGTGCTAATTTATCATATGTGTGTTTTGTATGTTTAATTGAAGTATAATAAAATGATAATAAGTAATAATTTTATAAGTATATTTGTTGTAGTTATTATGAAAAGCATGTTAGTATCATTTTTATCATACACTTTAAAATGTTGTTTATGTGTTCTATTTATGTTTTATGAGTTTTAAATATATATAAGTTTATATGTAAAATTATGTTAAATCTGAACTATGAGTTTAAAATATGAAAAATCGAAAATATAAATTTTGTAAAAAAAAATATATATGTCACGGTTTTATTACAATTTTTGTACCTATTTTTAGTTTTAATTTTTGTAAATAACATATTATGTTAGTTTAGATTAATTAGACCTATTAGTAATTTTTGAGAAATTTAAATGATAATATGAATTTTTAAGTTTTTGATGTTCATATGAAACTCATGTGTGTTCTTATTGTTCTTGATGATCTTCATGTGTTCTTGATATTTTGGCATGTTTTGATTTATAATGTTTTTATGTTTGTTGTTATTTATTGTTTTTATTAACTAGTAAGTAATTAAAAAACTAAATATATAAGTTAAACAAGCTAAATCTTTAAAATATAAAAGTTAGAAATTTAAAGTGTTATAAAACACTATTCACAAATAAAATAAAACTTTGAATCAAAGTTACATATTAGTTTAAATCACTTTAGTATAGTTTAAATAATTAGTATATAAAAACTTTAAGTCAAAAACCGATTAAATAGAAAATGAAAATAAAACACCTAATTACGTTAAGTGCCACGGTTTTAGGACCAATTTTGAACTTAAAATAAAATTTGTCACTTTTTATTTTTATCACTATAGTAATTTAATTAGTTAACTAACGAGTTATAAATAAAAACAAAAAGAAAATAAATTGATAAAATAAAAAGGGGCCACGACATTTTTGAATAAAATGGGTCTATTTTGATCCAAATGAATTTATCACTAAGTCATTAAATTTGAATAGTTAATAGGATTAAATTTGATTATGAAATGAATCGTTAATAAAAAGAATCGACGAAACCGATAAAAATAATGTTACATATATTAAAATGAATAAATTCGAGTGTTACTACCTTTGCATAAATATGGACTTGGACATACGGACTAAATAAATAAACCACGACAGCATCGCTAAAAATGGAAACCGCTAAAAAGTTAGTTGAGTATATGACTAAACATAACAAAGTTCCACTTTTAAAATATAATTATTTATCACTAAATACAAAATGAACTTAACAACTTCGAAACTAAATCTATACTTAGTAAATAAAATATAAATTTTACATTTAGGAAAAATATCTAAATTTTCTATAAAGGCTAAGTATAGAAGATTTAAAAGGAACTAATAATTAGAAAACATAGTTACATTAACTAAATCTTTTAACTTAATCAAATAAAATACTTACACTTGAACAAAATGAATTAGTTACTTAAAACTATTTAAGTTACTCGAAATAAAGAACTTTAAAGTAAACTAGGTAACGAGAATAAATATTTAATAGAAAATGATGAATAGTAACCGTGATGAATAGTAAAATGATGAATAGTAACCGTCGTGAATAGTAAAATAATGAATAGTAAAAATATTTAAAGTTTACGAACGGACTCAAAATAAATATTTAAGTTTTCTATGTGCTTCCGTTTACCTGAAGAACTGTTAGAATTAAACTTTCATTGTACAAGTTCGACGATGATATAATTAGTAAGAATTGTCACCTAAGTTTTGAACGATAAAAGAAATAATGAATTAAGAGTTAAATACTTAGAGTAAACTCTCGTCACATGTTTAGAATAATTGTCGCGCCACCCTTGTGAATTGACCTATTGTTGACTTCATTTTGACTATCCACTCTAACTTGGGAACCCTTAGACTCTCTACGGTTGTTTGGGTTGAATCCGATAATGAGGGATTTATTCCTCATACTCGATATTCCTTCGACAACTTAGGATTTGAGTTAAAAGGCACGGCCTGACATGAGATTAAACCCTTCGATTATAACGTTGTATGATTAGTACTCGGGTGTCTGCGATGTTAAACGCTATAGGGTCAGGGTTGGTAAGGTAGCCGCATATGGGGACACTTGGCACCCTCAGTATTGCCAGTGGTAATTTAACGGCTCTCCTAGTCGTTATTTAACGTGATTTTCGCCCTCGGTATCGATTCGTTCACGGGCCCATATGAGGTAATTGGAAAATGACCATTCCCATCCGGGAATCTGTCGTAGTGTAATAGTCGCACCAATAGGGTGGTGTTTGCATACAAAAGACAAGGGACTGATCCTCCTTATTACCTGCTTGATATCTTTAGCATTTAAAGTCCGTTGATGTCACCGGCACGCTATCGCGCGTTAACGTCTTTATGGTGTTAATGCATGTTTCCATCCTTACTGGTTTGTTGACTCATGGTGGGTTTCATCTTAGATTATCCATATTGCGTTGGATGTTAGGTAGTTATTATGTACGCTACTTAGTGTTTGATCTGATTTACGAGCTTGAGTAACTAGTGCACTTTGATAGGAAATCATATGGGTGATTGACTATGAAAGTACACAAGCCGCTCTATAGTCAAGACTCGTGAGTTTTATTGATATTGTGATTTGAGAAGGGTCGACTATCCCTCGTGCTATGTGAAATATTGCATATGATTGTTCACAAATATCTATTTATTGAATTGATTTCGGCTATTGTAATATCTTGATTTCTATGATTTAAGTTTTATATACATATACTATGATATTATGAATTGAGATGATTTGGTGAATTATTTGCCATGCTAAGTGTATTATTTTACGTTACGTTTTATGAACTGCATTGTTGTATGCATATCTGTATTGATTCAATTACGTTGGTCTGTGTGATTGCTAAATGTTTACCGGTATGGGTTGATGTGGCTTAGCGTGTGCGGGATTAAAAGTCTAATAAATTGTGTAGGTACCCCGAGGCTTAGTTGTCGATCTACACCAGGGGATTTAAGGTCTACTTTTGTATTTCGAGAGATTTTATTTTAATGACCATGTTTATCTATAACTCTGATTATGTATTTTGAGTTGTAATACGATAACATCCGGTTTTGTTATATATATAAAGTACTTAATTAATTTTCCGCCTTGTTTAATTAAGTCACGAAAAACCGAGTTGTTACGTAATCCATTTAACACTTAAATGTATTAATTAATTATAATTAAATATACTTAACAATTAAATAGTATAAATGACAATTATATCAATATATAATTTATCACTTTGGACTCTAATATACTCCATTCTATTAACCTATAAATCGTATTAGTCACTAATCTTTTATTAATGACAAATAACCCTTTGTAAATTAACATTTAATTACTAATTCACAATATCACAAAATCTTTTTTATTCAATTATCGTATAATAGAATAATAATACTCTAGCTCCGTCTCATAAATTATTACCTCTTGACTAAACTCTTAGTCTTAATATTAAGTGCTTAGTTATATCATATCAAATATAAATAACTAGTTTATGTTGGTCTTCCTCCTATTAGGTGTGACCGAAAGGGATCAGTTGATTACCGCCGTCACACGACAGTAACGTCAAACTCTAGCAAGCCAAGCGTTACCGATATACGTTAATCAACTGACTTGTAATAAGCCTTATTCCCTTTTATTCCTTTAATGAGATTTATTTAATATTCGCGATATTGTGGATGACACTAACTCCAACACGGGGCAACCCCTCATCCTAGACCCATGGAGGTTCACCCGGGACCGGAGGCATCAAGGTCATACTGTACGGTCAATAGTCACTAGAAGACAAAGATGAAGATAAGTATAAATAAGAGGTCAAACCCTAAAATACATTCATTCACACATACACACAAAAACAAGTTAAATAAATTTTCTCTCTTTAAGTTTATTTATTCATTTCTTCTCACATAAAAGCTGACTTGAGCGTCGGAGGGTTTCTCCCTAGAACCTAGGGGCTATGTTTGTTGAATGTTTCAGGCCGAGAGAGAAAGAAAGCACAATCAACGACATGAGACCCCACAACATTAATCCCGAGACAACATCATACCAAGGAGTAATTTCATGTATTTAGCTACCCTAGCTTTTTACCCGAAATAATAATAATAATAATAATAATAATAATAATAATAATAATAATAATAATACTACTACTACTACTACTACTACTAATAGTAGTAGTAATACTAATAGTAGTAGTAGTAGTAGTAGTAATAATCTATATATCTATATAACTATACTAAAAGAATGCCATAAGGAAGTACTAAAATTGAGCCAAAATTCTTGAAGTGTAATTAAGGAATGAATTTTGTAAATTGACAAAAATTTTCTAACAAGATTTAAAGTTTATACATATGGTAATGTAGTACTCCCACCAAACATGTGTATTTGTAACTACGGAATAAAATAATAGATTATATAAGAGATATTCAATTAAGGTTTACAGTTGAATAATGTACTCCACTATACATGGTAACACTATCTTTTTTCATATATAAAAGGGACTCATTTTCCACACATATAATATAATGAGAGTATGAACAACATACATGTATGTTACTCCCTCCATCTCGGTGATTTATTTACATTTACTTTATACACATTTATCGATGTGAGGAGAAAAGTAGAAAAAAACTAATAAAATAATAATATAAGTACAAATAGGGTCCTGCTTGCTTAAAATTGTTAAATGTAATTGGTTAAGAGAGTGGGCTCCACCTCCCACATGGGTCAAGAACATTAATGGAAAGTGTAATTAAATGACCCATACACCCTAAAATAGAAAGTGTAAACAAATGACCGGGACAGAGGGAATATTAAAATTGGTTCTCATGTATCAACAACATCACTATAAAGTAAGATTAATAGGAAATTATACTCCGTACATGTTAATTTTATGTACGAAGTAGTTATATACGGGGTAATTGACACTTTGATTATAATTGTTATCTATATAAATTAATATAGATAATATATGCAAAATAATTAAATGAAATGGAGTTATATTGTAAATGTAAGAAAATTTACTTTATTTATAATTTAAACGAAAAGTGCATGCCATTATGAAGTACCAAATTCCAGTCAAATACCTTTAATATAAGTAAGGAACAAATATCATATATTAAACAAACAATATTCTATAACACTTGAGGGTTTTAATTTATAAAATTATTGATGACTCTAAGAATCGTTTTCGTTAGAAAAGTGTGATTGTAAAAAAATTATTTGTTCAAAAGTCATGTTACATAGTGATTTTGTGTTAAATAAAGTTGAAATATATATTTGCTATTGATGTTATCTAATATTTTCTAAATAAAATTATGGATAAGTGCAATAATAATATTACATTACACACTTTTAAATATGATTTATATGCCCGTGTTTACACGGGTGTTATACTAGTAATAATAATAATACAACAACAACAACAACAACAACAACAACAACAACAACAACAACAACAACAATTACTCGCAGTAATGTTTTTATTTTTAGGTTTTTAAGTTGTCTAAAAACTTTCTTAAGCTTTCTAAAGTTTTTTTTTTAAGTGTTTGATAAGATAAGTAAAAAAAAGACGTGGAAAATAGACCCTAAGAGGTCATAACAAGATGAAAATAGGAAATGTACTACTGTGTACAGAATATAAGATTATAACCGTCACTAATTCAGGTATATAAAGTAAGACTATTTCACAATAATAAACCAACTTATAGTGGTCTTTCATAATTGTTTCAACCTATTGATTAATTCTAAATAAACTAATATTTTCACCTCATCTACTAATAGTATATTATCCTCATTTTTAAAAAACTGTTTTAAGCAAAACGATTATATGTTTTCTCCTTCTTTTCTCGATAAAATTAATGAAAGGGTGAAAGCAAGTGGCTTATAGTTTTCTTTTGAGTTATTTGTCAGACATCACCCTTAGTTTACATCATTTTGTAAAGCGGTACCTTTAGTGCTTTTTTTCTTTTTTTAAAACGCAGTACCTTTAATTTTTCAACTTCTATTAAATCATACCAAACTAAACTTCCGTCCATTTTTAACATTTATGTATCAACTGTTGGGGCCATTACTAACTAATTATACTTATTGTTTGGATTGCTTTACTTACTTACACTCACATACCCTCCTTTACCCCTTTATTTACCCTATTCATTACCTCATTCAACAACCTCTTCTTTTTCCTTTTCCTTCTCTGCTTTTGACTTCCCTTTCAACCACACTCACAGACCTCCTTTACTCTCTCTTTTATCTTTCAGACTAGCATTGACGAGGCTTGAAAACGACAACGGCAAGTCTTGGGCATGTGTTTTTTTGTCATTTTTTCCGTCCTATTGATTCCTTATATTGCAGACTTTTGTCCAAAATTCGGCTTGAATGTATTTGACTCCATTTGAGATATGAGAAGTAAATGAAATTGATTTAGGGAGAATTCTAGGTGGCATTGAATTTTTGTAATTAAATAATACTTAAACCTCCTTAAACCCTAATTTTTTATTGATAAAATGATATAATAATAGTTGGTGGATTTGAAATCCTATTTTTTTATTGATGAATGATATAATAATACTTGAACCTCGTTCTTCTACTATTGAACTTCTCTTCTAAGATTTTTGTTTTCTTCAATAATTGGTTAATAACTTGTGTTTGCCACTTCCTCATTTCGTCAACTCATCTGAAAAATGTACACCCACATGTGGTTGTGCCAGAATTATAACGATTGCAAGCAATAAACTTTCTTTTAGGGTTTTTGCAAGCAATAGTTGCCTCAGAGATTGATTGCTCAACGCTGTTCAAAAGTTGAAAAAAGGGAGGAGTTGAAGAAGATTGAGAGGGTTTGATATCACGTTGACAAATTAATGAGATAAATATAAGGGTTCTCTGACTTTGAAGGGAAAAGAAGAATAAAAGGCCAAATTGACGCCAACAACTAACGGTAGTCGGAAAATGGTAAAAATTGACGGAAGTTCTAGTTTATTATGGTTTAACAAAAGTCGACAAATTACTGCATTATAAAATGAGGTAAACTAAAGGTGTTGTCCAACAAATACTCTTCTATTTTCTTGAAACAATCGGTTACAAATCGAGACTGTATAATATTAAAAGATGAAGGGAAAAAAAAGTAATTTATTTAAAGTTAATCAAAAGATTTGATAATCCCTTAATGGTGCATTTGGGAACGAGGATTTGATTTGAAATGTTGAATTTGGCCAAAATTAGGTGTTTGGGAACTTGGAGAATTTGGATTTTTGAGTGAAATCCAACCCAAATTCATCCCTTAAGAAAACTAGCTAGCATCTAATGACACCCTTTACGGTGTCATTTCAAATTCTAACTCACACAACTAGTAATTTGATTTTTAAACTCTCTATTTGAAATGTCTAATTCTAAATCCTAAATTTGAAATCAAATTTGACTTCCCAAACACTACCTAATATGTTTATTTTTCCTGTGAAATTCCTAAAAATTACAAACTTTCCCATCGTACTTTAGGTCCCTATTTACTTCGATACTCTTATGGATGCAATTAGAGCTGTCAAGATCTGACCCGACCCGATAAACCGCCCGTAACCAATCTGTAAATGACCCGAAGTAAATCCGGCTTTTTCGACCCGAACCCAAAATCTACCCGAACCTGAAATGACCCGAAAATAATGGGTCAAAACCCGACCCGTAGCGGGTCAACCCGTTCAGTCAAAAAAACTACGTTCTAAGATATAAAAAGTCATTACCAATTTATATTTACATGGAAAATTCATATTTCAAATCAGTTGAAACATTTGACACCTAGGGGTGTAAATGATCAGAGCCGGCTCGGCGAGCACTCAGAATCAAATCGGTCAAAGCTCGGCTCGAGCTCGGTCAAACTGATCTCGAGCCCGAGTCTGAGCCGAGTTAGGCTAATTCCGAGCCAATTCCGAGCTTAGTAAAGCTCGGATCGGAAGCTCGAATTTGGAATCGTTTTCATTTTTATATATAATTTAGTCTATGTATATACATTAAATTTTGCTACAAGTATATATATTTTTTATTTGTAATATCATTTGATCAATTTTTTAATAAAATATATTAATAAAATGGTTATATGGATATTTATTTTAATGGAAATTGAAAAAAAAAACATTGAAAATAATATCCAACAAAGCTCGAATTGGGCTCGAGTCGAGCTCGAGACTTCTTCTGAGCCGATTCCGAGCTTTGAATTTTTGAGCTCGGTAAATTCAGTGCCGATTCCGAGCCCGAGAAAATTTTTCCGAGCCGATTCCGAGCCCACATGAGCTCGGTATCAGATCGGCCCAGTTACACCCCTCCTAATAAATTACTCATAATTGAAATTTTTTACTTAAAACATAATCTTTATTATTTAATAATTTTATAATAAATCATTTAAATTGCTTTTCGTTGGACGTTATGTCTTTACTTATGAACTAGTTTGCGTGCCCGGCCCCGCCCGGGCCATATGTCATTATCTTTTAAATTTATTCTTATATAAAATACAACGTATGATTATGTATATTTGTCTAATTATTTATTTATCACTTATGATACAATTTAATTTAAATATGTACTTCCTCCATTTTTTTCAATTCTATACATTTGGTTTTTGGACACTGTTCACAAGTAAGGAGAATCTTCGATATATCGTCCAATATATGAAATAAAAAATAGTAATGTGAGATCTTGTTTTAATTGCATTTTCAAGAGCATTATTAATATTTAAATTTTATAATTTTCGGAATTATGTAACTAAAGATATAAACAAAAGAAATCGTGCATCGACGTACGTGCAAAAATCAAATGTACAGAATTGAAAAAAATGGAGGAAGTAGTGTTTGATATATTAATTTTTCGAAAATATGTATACTAATTTGATACATAAAATTCAAAACTATTCGTCAATTTGTATTTTATTGGAAACATGAGTATTTACAAAAATTACATACCGAGTCATAAAGATATAATTTATACTTCCATAGTTACTACTATTAATTTAATTATTCTTGTTCTTATTATTACTTTCACTATTATTGTTATTACTATTGTTAATTACTATTATAGGCAGTTATAGTATTATTACAATCAATTTCACTACCCACACTGTTATTACCACTAATTTCACAGTGTTACTTGCAATTTATATTATATTCTATTATTATTTTTGGAAGAAGTCAGCTCAAATTTCATTTCATCCTTTAAAGAGAGTACATCAAGACCTGTTTAGGGCATTTACAATAATACTCTCGTCCTCACTCAAATTGTTCAACATACGAATACATACATCAGACTTAATTAACTTCACAATATGCTCCATAGTCCGACAGTCATCATTAAAGATCCGTCTATTGCGTTCAAGCCATATGTGATAGATGGTAGCAATCAGTACACATCCAAACCACTTCGCCCTCCATTTCTTTGTCCTGAGCAAATGACCTGCATACTTTTATCTCAAAACAGAGACTTCGAACTCGTCTACGAAAACCCATCCAACAAAGTAGATGTTGAATCAAACTGTGGGACAGTGCACATTCGAAAAACAGATGTGCATGACTCTCCGCGGCAGCTCTACACAACACATAATGATTCACCAATATCATCCCTCGTTTACACAAGTTATCAACCGTGGGTAGTCGACCTTGCACAGCCAAGGAGCTAATGATAGTGTGCTTAGGGAGATTAACTGAACTCCATACAATAGAGGACCAACTAACTTTTGGGTTGCAATGTCGAAAGAAATCATAAGCGTGAGTCACTCTACCATTCCAAGCCTTTAACATCAGCCGAGCTTGACCAACATTACCTACCTGCTGCACTAGCGCATCTCGCACATTAAGTATATCTTTCCAGCCTTCTGAGTCAGTCACATTCGGCTGCATAGTCCAAAGATCTGAATTCCGCAGCTTGTAACGTTCAAGCCAAGTGAGCCAAATACTTTTCTTGCCCAATTCAAGGGCTAACAGATACCTGCAAACAAGAGCTTTGTGTAGATACCCAAATCTGTACCTCCCGCCAAAAACCCAGTGATGTAACAATGGACTTTATTGCATGCTTTTACGTTGACTTAAATGGTTCTAACTATGACGAATTCGAGTTAAATGTTTTAAAATGCAAATGAGGTTTCTTTATGGGTCATCACTCTTAGTGTCCTTAGGTCTAGAGTCTAGTTTGTCTCAAGTTCAGGTCCTAATCGGCATGCGCACACCCCTTTTTAAACACCTTAGTCTAATTGATCCTTTTACATTAACAAGGTTCAATTTGATCCTCCTAAATCCCTAAATTTAGGCTCAGTCTCTAAAACCACCTTTTAGGATTGGCAAACACCCAGGATAGTCTCACGGAATGTCCTATTTCACAAAATGCTACAAAATACACCCTTTTTACATTTTCAGGGCTCGGGCCCAGAACCGAGCCCAGTCCCATCCTTGGCCCACTTCCCTAGGCTCAAGAACTCACCCACATAAACCCTAGAAGATCATATATGGTCTACTTGGAGCACATGCAAAGAGATAGCAAAGGATATTTCGAAGATATTGTAAATCGGATTAAGGAAATACGAAATCTGGAGACATTGCCCGCCTGAGTATCCGAAATAGGCCTTGCGGCTCATAGGGCAAGCCGCAAGAGCCCTTGCGATTACCCTAGCAAATCGCAAGACCTCTTGCTGTTTGCACAGCGGGTTTTTTTCCCAGTTTTTCCTAAATATCTTCGGCTATTCCACTATAAATACAACCCTTTGCTCGACCCTTCAACATAAGTTTTCCACACAAGATAAACACCTCTCCTCTCAACCTTTCCTCCTAGGTTTTAGCACACTCATATACACACACAAAAGCCTCATGCATAAACACCCTTTGAATTCTTCATTTTCCTAGTGTTGAATTCTTCCCTTTGAAGCGAAGCGCTGCCGGTTTCCTGACTTGAGACAGGTATGTCTTAATCCTAACATGGATTAAGGTTTTCTTTACTTCTTTGACTAGCAAGGGCCTACATTAGGCTCACCCCGACTTTGGTACGCAAGTCTGCTTTTCATAAGGCGGCCATGCACCTCGAATACACACCCTATTCGTAACACCTTTCCAAAGTCGCTTAAACAACTGACCTCTCTAAAATAAATCAATGGACAATTGAACTTTATTTTATTGTATGCATTTAGCAAATCCTCACCTTGCATCTAAATCACTTAAAATGAATTCGTCATTAAACTGAACTATTTTCGTTAATAAGTTAAGCATGCTTAACTGAGGGTTTTAAACAATCTCTTTTGCATTATTTTTACAACTTGTATCGCACTTGTACGTAGTGAATTACTTAGACTCATGTATGATTATTTGCATTGTTCTCAAGTCTAGTAGAGGCTATCTTTTGATAGGCTTTTCCAAAAAGATCTTTCATAAAAACATTATTTTGAACTATACTTTAGAAAAGTACCCTCACCCGAATCCGAATCTGGTTTCACAATAGCCTTAGACGGATGGGTGTCGACGTGCCTTGAACTCTAAGACGTGTCTTTGAGCATGAGGACACGGAGGCGGGTTCTAAATTTCCCTCATAATTTAGTGGCGGCTCCAAAACAGTTTTTAAAGGTTTTTTGTACTTAATCTTTTTAATTTTACGCCCTTAGCAAGACGTCGAGTGGTTCCATGTCTAATCCCGGTACCTACAGTTGGGGACTCCGCTGGGGACAGGTTTTGTTTTTAAAACTAAAAATTAGCTTTTTCTTTTTAAAAATAAAAACGAGACTTGAACGACTTGAGAACAATCAACATACATGAGCTATGCATATCCGTTAGAGTCGAATCTAGTCGGATTCACACACGAACACCCCGAGAGGTGGTTCCAAACGCAGGCATCGTCCATTCGACGAGGCACGTACTGGACTAACCTTCCTCTCACCCCTCCACGGCTTGCCGTAGCAAACTGATTTGACCGCCCCAGGGCTTCCTTCGTATCCTACACGTTATACTGTGTGGGCGAAGGGCTAAAAGCACCTGCCAAAGCGTACTCAAATCAGTTGGAGGCGTACAAGACTTGACCAAACGACCAAGAGTCATACGTACGAGTGCGAGGCTATACAATATAGTCTTTTTCAAAATTCATTTGCATATTTTCGAAAAGTCGCTTTAAGTTTTCAAAAATAATGAACCTAACAACTAACATCTAACATTTTACAACTAACATATAACATTTTACAACTAACATCTAACGTTTTATAACTAACATCTAACGTTTTATAACTAACATCTAACATTTTACAACTAACATCTAACATTTTACAACTAACATCTAACATTTTTACAAACAAGACTCCCGCGAATTTTTGAAATGAACATTTTTCAAATTTCCTTTTACACAACTATCAAAACCCGAGTCAAGGTTTACAACCCGAGCTCGTGGATTTTCTCTCACAAATTTTTTTTGAAATAAACATCTTTCAAAACTTCATTTTGCAAAAACAAGCAAAAACCCGAGCAAGCTTCAAAACCCTAGCTCGTGGACTTTATTCCTTAGGTCACAAAACCCACTTTCCCTAAGCCTTTGAAAACATAAATGGATTAAATAACCCACGGTTATCCTAACCCATTTATCGCATGCTTTTTCACAAAGCATGACCCAAGAATGAGAACACATTCTTGGTGAGCCTTTCAAAGCAAACCCCACAGCCTTTGAAACATAAATAGATTAAATAACTCACGGTTATCCTAACCTATTTATCGCATGCTTTTTCACAAAGCATAACCCAAGAATTAGAACACATTCTTGGTGAGTTTTTCAAAGCGAACTCACGGCCCTTGGCCTTTTCGAACCTTTCTAAACAAAATCTTTTCAAACGACTCATTGTCAAATCAGCCCAATGAGTAGCATCCCTCGCCAAACCCAAGAATGGCCAAGCCCAATCTTGTGGATTCTAACATCGGATCGAATGGCTCAAACCACCTCGATCCATTTCTCCCTTGACAAAATCCAGGTGGACGAGCAAGCTTGTCCTCATCGCATTTTTACACCTTCGACTCGAATAGCTTAAACGCCATTTCGAGCATCCACCAATAGGATCGTAGCAACACACCACCAAACATCGTCGAGCATGAAACGTTTTAAAACATTTCTAGCTCAAAATCGGCCGCATGACTCGCGGTCATCACAACCCTTTTATCACAAAACTCATTTCAAACCCGAGAATGTCAGCCCATTCTCGAGGAATTTCACAAAAACAAATTGAACGGCCCAAGGCCTTTTCTTTTTTATACCTCTTTCAATATAAGCATTTTTCGAAAGTTTTGACTAGCCCAAAACCTTCTAGGATCAGACACTCCTCTTTTTCCAAAAGCACAAAACCCGGGAATGAGCAAGCTCAATCCCGAGGACTTTTGATGTTGGACCAAGTGGCTCTAGCCGCTTCGGTCTAACTTTTCCTTAGGCACGTGCATAAAAACGAGCACTACCGTTTCCATCGCATTTTCGAAGCACCCTCGGTTCAAGTAGCTCATCACTACCTCGAATCGCTCTTGCACAGAGTTGAAATGTGGCAACACATTTCAACTCGAAAAACCCTTTCACTCCCATCAAAACAAAATCGTTTCAAAGACAAGACGAATCAAATTATGTGTTAATCAAGTCTCGACACCAAGGGCATCGACGTGTACCTACGGCACGTACATCACGAAGCAACCGACGAGGCGTCCACTCAAGCACCATCGACGATCTGGCGGATCTCCTCAAGCAATTCGAGTCTTTTAAATACGGGTCGAGTTTTTAAGCATCTAGTCAAACTCCGTCAGTCTAGAATAATCGAGTCTTCGACGCACGACTTTTTAACAAATCAATAAAGGAATAAGTTTGCCCATAACCCAGTTTCCTTTTACCCATTTTACTCACATTTCTTATACAAAACCATTTTGCACCGACATACATTGCATCCTAGGAGTAGCTATCCGGAGGAGGTCTAGGCCGGGTACGAAGGTCCAAGCCCATATCAAGCACAAGACAAAAATCAAAAGGTTTTCGACGACTAGACACTTAAGGTTCGGTAGTATGCTTGTGGTCTACTACTCCGCTGCCTTTGGAGGAGGATCCATTAATTTGGAGCTCCACAGTGGTCATGAATTTGATCGCGACCAAAAGTATGAGTATTCCTGGATCGCCCTCCGTGTACTCGATCGCGTGCCTAATAAGCAAACGAACTTGTCAGAGGATTCCGGCGTGATAGACACATGATCACATGCAACCTCCCCACCGCAAGGTTTAGCAAAGTCGAAGCTCGAGCCCAGACCACAAAGGGCCCGACGAATTCTCAAGGGGAATACAATCAAAAGTGAAAACAACGGCAAAAAGAGCAAAGTCAGAAGGAAACAAATCTCAAAGTTTTCAAGAAATCAAGAAGGAAACAAGTCTCAAAGTTTCCAAGAAATCAAAAAGGAAACAAGTCTCAAAGTCCTTAAGAAAAGGGACAAAACAACAAAAAGAAAGCCCGAAAGTCAAGTGGCTAAGTGAACAAAGGTCTACTCAAAAATGGACCCAGTCTAATACCTCTCCAAGGGACCCGTGCCAAAAGGACATATGGCACGATGGACATTGCTCTGAGCCGAATTTGACACCAAGGAGCCCGTTATCGACACTACCTCATTTCCCGACAGCGGAATTTACAACATCAATGAAGAAGCGACATACTTCGATGGTTCATCCAATTATCGAGGTTGGAGAATAGGAATACTCCTCTTTTCCCGAACGGCGAACACGAACACCTCCCTCCATCAAATTGGACTTTGATGTGACAAACAAGCGGCCAAGATCAACTAAGGAGAACCTACCTTTAGGATGCAATGTATCAAGGTCAATCACATAAACACCCTTTTGGACCGGCGGGTCCTTAAACACGCACCTTCCCATACAATATACCTTTTGGACCGGCGGGTCCTTAAACACGCACCTTTTAAAAAAAAAAAACCCTCAATGGACCGGCGGGTCCCTAAACACGCACCTTTTTACACCCAAAAACACCCTTCTTGGACCGGCGGGTCCTTAAACACACACCTTTTCACATAAACAAACACATTTCACAAACACACCCTTTGGAACTACGCTAGGTTTGATTCCGTACCCACGGATACGTAGGCCGCTCACCCGAGCTCAACCAACCATTCTACACAAAATATCCCTATGTCTAAAGCTTCCAAAGTCAAGGACATCCTCACAAAAATCCACGAAAATCCACAAAAATCAAAGGCAAACTGTTTCCTTATCGAGACGTTAAAATGAATACGTCGAGACAAAGTTGTCCTAGACGTAAGAGTAGGACTCTGCCTTTTTCTAACCTTGTTCGTTTTGCAGGAACAACGACGGGCCACTGAAGCAACCATGCGTCACCAAGCCGGGGGCCTTACCAATGCACGTGTCATAGTCACATACATCCCTATCATTGTCGAGTCTCGAGTCACGCATACGATTCACCTTCGTCTTTGAAACACTTCAAACACTCGTTTTCTTAACACGTTTCATCGTTGTCTTTGAAACATTTCATAGAGCACCTTTCAAAAATTAACTCAGTACTCGAGTTAACGCACTTTGAAAAGAACTCATTTAACACCCGAGTTAGTACCCATTAGGAAGCACTTTCTAAAAATTAGCTCAACTCAATACTTTTCAAACAAAAACACGTCTTTAAACACTTTTCGAAAACAGCATTTTCAAGATCTACTTTTGAAAAAGCAGCATTTTCAAATTCTTCTGTTGCAAAAACAGCATTTTCAAAATCTCCTTTACGAAAACGACATTTTCAAAAAACTTCTTTCGAACAAAAGGCATTTCAAAAAGCGCGAAAGCGTTTTCAAAAACTTTCTTTCTTTGAGTATTAACTATGCAGGTACAAGTAAGGGACGAAGAAGACATCAAGCACGGCACAAGCAGACATTCACGATGCTCAGAATGCAGTCAAGCCCATGGAGTACGCCCGACGACACTGGATGCACGCTACCCCAAGATGTCCAACCGCACAAGACACACTCTATCCAACGGCATTGGATACAGTTTATCCAACAACATTGGGTACACCACGCTCTACGAAACTGGATCCAACAGTTCAAGACACAATCAATCCAAAGACGTTGATACACCTTACCTGATGGTACTAGATGCGTTGTGCCCAAGCCAAACAACAAATGAACAACCTTCATTCACTCTTTGCAACAAACATTCCCGGTGGAAATAACCCATCCCTTTCCACCAAACCTCAAAATTGGGGGCTTACCTACGATATTCCCAATATCTACAGATAACACATTCACCTCCTCAGACTAGGAAGCCACACATACACCTCCTTAGACTAGGAAGCCACACAAGCGTCATGGTCGACTCATGCACCATGAGTGCGATGTACATTACACACCTACAACGAAGACTGGGGGCTGACACTCCACTTTAAGATTACACTCCTGTACGAAGTACAACAAAATAGATATATCCTTCACGGACGTCCCAAGATTTTACAAGCCGAAGCAAAAAACCTACCTCGATAGTATGCCCTACCTTGATAGGGGACACCCTCATAACAATAACACCCCAGAAGCAAAAGCGAGTCAAATTCACAATTCGATTCAGCTCAAACACCCCCCCGCGCCGGCATGCCTTTAAACATGCAATACCGAACTACGCTGGTCTGATTCCACACACCGTGGATACGTAGGCAGCTTTGCAAAAGGCACGACCAACACCCCACACTAAAACATCATTTCATTCAAGGACGGAAGTAACATTTCCAGTTTGACTTAATTTTACACCAAAACTTAACCAAACTAAGAGGGCAAAATTAAAAGCATAGTCACAATCTTGACTGTACTTTTACGCCAAAGCATGGTCCTAATTACAAACAAGACTTTGATTTAGCTTTGTACTAAAGCTTCGTCAAAGAAAGCCAACACCAAAAGCCAACACCACTTTGCCTTAATTCCAACCAATTTAAACCAAACTCGAGGGGGTAATCCAAAAACTTTTTCCCCTAATACACATCCATCACCACACTTTGACTCAGTTTTCATGCAAAACTTCGTCAAACTCGAGGGGGTAATCCAAAAACACTTTCTCCCAACACAATTATACCAAGCACATGCTCTTCACTTTGACTCAGTTTCATATCAAACTTAGTCAAACTTGAGGGGGTAACTCAAAAACACTTTCACTCGAACAACCTTATCACCAAGTCTGACCATCATTATACACTCTAACTCGGTCAAACTAGAAACTAACACCATACACCCCTCAAGCTTCCGTCAACGACACCATACACCCCTCAAGCTTCCGTCAACGAAAAATAAGGTAATTTTTCGCGAAATGACGCCTGAAGAAGAACAAATCACGCCCTCAAGTTTCAGTCAACGAAAAATAAGGTAATTTTTCGCATGACGCCTGAAGAAATCACGCATCTACGTGTGGAACCCGGGAACCGCGTCGAGGGACCCAACTCGGCGTCTTGCTTAAGGGCGGATTTTAAAGTTAAAAAAGATTAAGTTGGAAAAACCTTTAAGAACTGTTATGGAGTCGCCACCTAATTATCGCGGAAATTAGGAACCTGCTACCATGTTCTAAGTTAAAAACATGTCCTAGATTTTGGAGCACGCCGACACCCCTAGATCTAAGACTTGTGAAACCAGATTGGATTCGGGGTGAGGGTACTTTAGAAAAAGAGTTAATTCAAATAATGATTTATAAAAACCTTTTAGAAAAGCCTATGTAAAAATAGCCTCTACTAACCTAGAACAATCCTTGTAAGATGATATTTGAGCTAATGTTATCGCTACGCACAAGTGCGATAAGTTTGTAAAAGAATGCAGATGCAGATGCAAAAAGATTGATTAAAACCCTCAGTTTAGCATGTTTAACTTGTTAACGAATACGGTTCAGTTAAAGGTCGAATTCATTGTTTAAGTTGATTTTAATGCAAAATAAGAAGGTGCAAGATGCATGCAAATAAAATAAAGTTCAATTGTCCATTGGTTTATTTTATAAGGTCGGTTGCTTATGCGACTTTGGCGTGTCATCGGATATAGAGTGTACCCGAAGTAAATAGAACACTTCGAGTGCAAGCGCGCTGGGTGCCAAAGCCGGGGCTAAAGTGTAGACCCTTTGTTAGTCCATAGAAAATAAGAAAAATCTTTGATCCAAGGGGATCAGTACCTTCCTTGTCCTGACGCTTCAGATCTGGGCAGAGCTTCGCTTCTTGAACTTAAAAGGAGGATGAATTCAACACGGGATGGTGTGTTGAACTCAAGGATTTGAGTGCTTGAGGCTTTGAGAGGGTTGAAGGGTGTATGATGTGAGAAATTGTGTGTGAAAGATGTATTCTGGTTGTGAATTGTTGTTCTGAGGTCGGGGTATATGGGTGTATATATACTAAAAACCTCGGAGAAATTAGGAAACCCGGGGATAAAAACAGGCCAGGAAATCGCATAGCCTTATGCGGTTGCCAGGGCAAACCGCATAGGCTTATGCGGTTGCCCACCCAAACCGCATAAGCTTATGCGGTTCGAAGGTGTGGCTTTTAGCGTAGTTTCCTAGTTTCGGTTGAATTATATCTTTGAAAGATTACGTGATAATCTCAAACGTGTAGCTCAAGAAAACAGCTGGGATATCTCTGAGATATTTTGATGTTTAGGGCTTTGGAGTGCGGGCCAAAGGCTGGGTTTGGGCTCGATTTTGGGCCCGAGACCCGTGAAAGTGAAAAGGGTGTATTTGCATAGTTTTTGTGAAATAAGGTAAGACGTGAAGCCGTATTTTGTGTAAGAGGGGGCTAAAGGGAAGATTTAGCCACCGGGCCTAAATTTAGGAATTTAGGAATGCTGAATTAGACCTTGTTAATGTAAAAGGGCTAATTGTAGTGCAAATGTGAAGCTCATGCCAAATGAAGCAGGACAAGGACCTAGCTAGACTCAAAATGGACAAGATGAACGTTTATTTAAGTGTGATGTGAAGCGACCTAAATCATTTTAACATTTAAAACGACTCAAAATGAATTCGACATTAGTTAGAACCGTTTAAGTCAGCGTTAAAGCATGCGTAATAAAAGTCCGTGTTACATCACAGGGTTTTGTTTGGGAGGGTACGGATATGGGTATCCACAGAGCCCCCAGTTTGACTGAGTTCGGACTAGAGCGCTAGTCAAACTCCACGACCATATCCGGACCATTACAGTCTCGATCAATGAACGGAAGCATGTGTCCATGGGTGAGACGAGGACTTGAACCGGCTAAGCGGGGAGGGCGTACACATTTTAAGGACTTGGCGGTCGTGCATGCTATAAGAACTGCCTTCTTTGAATGTCTTCGTCGCGCTTGTTGTCGTTTGTTGGTGCCTTTGTATATGCTTGGTATCGTCGGATGTCTGGTGCTGGTGCTTGTAACGTCTTCGTATTGCATGTGTAAAAGGGCTAAAGTGCAGGGGTGCATGTGCTTGTAAGATGTTTGGGAATGCGTGAGGTGTATAATTGAATAGGGGTGTTTATGTAGGTGTTAGTGTAGGTCTCGTGGAAGAGCGTCTGTGTAATGCTTGTGCTTGAACTCGCCGAGGAGCGTCTATGTAGAGTGAAATGCTTGGAGTTAGGTGTATATTGCAGAGTGCTTGTGCTTGGGCTCGCCGAGGAGTGTCTATGTAGTCGTAATTGCATATGATTGCCTTCCGTTGAGGAGAAAATGATGTAATGCTCGTGAAGATCGTTCGTGCTTCTGCTTCTGTACCGTACATTAAATGCTTAATATACGCGTATGGCGGACTGTAGGTGACGCCTTAACCCAAGCACGGGACGTACTTGGAGTTGTATTAGGGCCAAGATGAATTAGGAATCGAAAAGTAGGCGTAAAACGAGAAAAATCCGAGAAAAACCAAGGGCTGAAACCGCATAGCCTTATGCGGTGCATGGGGCAAACCGCATAAGCTTATGCGGTTTCCCCTG
Organism: Dianthus caryophyllus; assembly: GCA_023091065.1. NCBI lineage: Eukaryota > Viridiplantae > Streptophyta > Magnoliopsida > Caryophyllales > Caryophyllaceae > Dianthus > Dianthus caryophyllus. Next base: position 25,600,007 of record CM041520.1, on the reverse strand, counting down.
AGGGCTGTAGGGGGTTATAAAGGCACGAGAGCACCGTATGTTACTCATTTCATTCTTTTTCGGTTTTCATACTCCAAAAACACCATTTTTCGATTTCTCAACCGTTTTTGCTCGTTTTTCTTGCGTTGCCTTGCTATGGAACCAGGTATTGCTCCATTTTAACTTACTTTTACGTTATTTGTTGTTGTAATTAGCTAGTTTTGCCTTGAAGTGTTGAAAAGACGGGTTTTGCATGAAAACCCGATTTTTGCTTGAAATTTGCCGTTTGAATGCTTGAAATTGACGCCATTGTGTTGCATTATGCCATGTGAGCATGTATGTGTGAATTGATTGTGATTTGGACCGTCTTTGTGTGAAAAACGTCCAAATTAGGTTTCGGGCCCGAAAACGAACCCGGATTTTCCGACCCGAAATTTCAATTAAATTTCGGTGTAGGATGCCCATAGTGTGTATAGCATGCCTATAGCGTTAGTTTTGCGGAAATGTCGAGCTAAGGCCTTCAAATCGCCGTCTTAAGTCGTAGTTATACGGAGTAATTAAGGCGAATTGGGGGTTTTTGATCGGAGTGACCAAAATGCAATTGCTTGTAATGGGTTGTTGTTGGGGACTATTGTGGCGCATAGAAACCATAAAGTTGTAATTTTGAGGTGTAGAGAACGGTTTTCGACTTAATTATGAATTAGGCCTAAAAATGCTCTGTAGGGCGTATAGTGTAATGTGTCAAGGGATGTATATGTATTATATGCGTATTATTTGTTTGTATTTGTGTATGTGTATGCCAAGTTGTATGCTTGCATGTATTATAGCTGTATGTATTGGTTGTGCTTGGTTGCAGGAGAGGATTCTAGTCGCGTTACGAGATCGAAATCTCGTAGGAGTGCTAGTTCGAGGACCGAGGGAGCCTCTAGCTCGAGTGGTTTGAGGCGTACGCGTAGTGAGAGGGATGCTGACCCTCGTGACTTGCGCACGAGACGTGGTCAGTCACGAGGTAGAGGTCGCGGGAGGAATGTCCCTGTGCCTGATCCTGAGGATGAGCTTGCTCAAGAGCTGGTGGATGAGCTGGAAGCCGAGATGGATGTTGAGGAGGAGGCTGAGGAGGTCGAGGAGGCTGTGCCTAGAGCGAGTAGCTCTAGGCCGCGAAGGTCGCGCGTGAACAGGGCCTTTGCCAAGGGTTGGGATGACCATAACCTTCTACTTGCTCCGGAGAGACACGTTTTCTATCGAGCGACGATGGGTTGGCAGAAAGGCTCGATGAGGACTTTCTCGGGCGTCTCGTCCGTGATGTGTGCGTTTGAGGAGAAGTTTTCGCCGAGAGTGCAAGCTTGGGTGCTGCGTAGTGCTTTTGGCCCGTTGGTCGGCCATTGGAGGGAGATTGCAAGGAAGAAGCAGACGGCGAACCTGATGTTGATCAGGGCCTTCCTAGACAGGTACTGGGACACCACGACGACGCTCCATATGCCCGATTTTGAGGCCGGCATTACCTTGTCTGAGTATGCGGTCATGACGGGGCTGCCGTTCGGAGACCGTGCATGAGTTTTGAGTTTGCGCCGTCCGTTGTGGACGAGGTTGTGACTGCCGCGATTGGCGGTGGTTTGGAGGTGATTTGTGAGGGTGCTCCACCTTACACTTTCAAGACGAGCTACATCTTGGAGTACTTTGAGGGGAAGACCGAGTATGGCCCCTCGGAGTAGAGTGACGAGCAGAATGCTCGTATGTGGCTGTGGTGGTTTGTCAGCGCCGTGTACTTCGGCGATAAGGGCGAGCGGGCGTCGACGTCGGTCCTTATGCATCTCCTGGATTGGAATGCAATCGGGACGTTCGACTGGGTGACGCCGTCTTTGGGTCTGTGCATTCGTTTCTGCATGGATGCCGTGAGACCACGGGTCATGGATCGAGGATCGCGACTATCCTTAGTCTCGCCTGGATTCTTGATGAAGGTACGTGTTGATTCTGTTTTTGTTTTAGGTGCATTGTTGTTTGTTTTTTGTATTTTTGTCTTTGTAACGTGTTTTTGTTTCTTGTGTGTGCAGTCGTGGATTCTTAGCCATTTTCCTTTCCTGCTCCCCCCGCATGCTACGAGGATTGTGAGAGAGTACCCGGCGGTACGCACGTGGGGTACGTGTAACCGCGCTGCGTTTAACTGGTCTTATGTTGAGGTTCGGGATCGTCTGAACCGGATGCGATTTGATGAGGTTTGTGCTTGAATCATTTTAAATAGAGTGTACTTAAAATGATTGTATTGTATTTATGAGCGTTTGTTTTCGTGGTTTTGTAGTTCGTGCCGTTCCCGTGGGGTCAGTATACGGGCATTCCTGAGGGCATCGGGGCGCGGTTTGCTGTGCGAGAGACCCAGCGTCTGTACTTGGCGACGCCGTTTGGGCCGGTTTGGTACCTTGGAGAGCGCTTGGTCTTTCAGGCAGGGTGGCCAGCTCCAGTGGTGCCTAGGGATCCGCCGAGGGTCCTGTTTGAGCGAGGGGTTTCCGCTCAGGATCGAATGGCGTTGTATGGGGAAGGAGAGTCGGTGAGTCTTCTCTGTTCTGGGGAAGACTATGGCCAGTTTGCCCAGTCTCGGCTTGCTTGTGGGCCGATCGAGGTATGCTTGCTTCTTTTGAGGGTGCGTAAGGTAAGTTTTGCGAAAAATTTCCCTGACGTGTGTGCTTTGTACTTGTTTTGTAGGAATTTGATCCCGGGATGGCGGAGCAGCCTGGTGACTTTCCTACCACCGTTGAGTACCACGAGTCGGGTGTGCGTCGTGTGTGCTTTGTACTTGTTTTGTAGGAATTTGATCCCGAGATGGCGGAGCAGCCTGGTGACTTTCCTACCACCGTTGAGTACGACGAGTCGGGTGTGCGTCGTACCTTCACTTTGCCGTCGTACTTGCCGGTGACCACTGACGCGGACATGGATAGCTGGACGGGCAGGGTGAAGAAGGTATGTATCTTTGTATATGTGAGTGAGCCCCCAGTTTGATCGAGGTATGAGTTATAGCGATGATCAAACTTTGTGAGAGTCGTGGTTTTGTGTTACCCCCTCGAGTTTGACTTGATTTGAGTGAAATTAAGGCAAAGTGGGGTTGACTGCGTTTGTCTTGAAATTTCCCCCCGAAGTTTGGCTTAATTTGAGTGAAATTAAGGCAAAATGGAGAAAACTGCGCTTTGTTTTTGAATTTCCCCCTAAGTTTGGCTTAATTTGAGTGAAATTAAGGCAAAATGGAGAAAAATGTGAAGCGTTTTTGTGTTGTGTATCACAGGTGGCTAAGGAGGCTCATAAGAAGCTATGGCGGATAGCCAACAGGTGGAGGATGGCGTGGGCTGAGCAGGCTGCTCAGTTGTGTCAGAGCCGGGCTGAGACGGCTCAGATTCGGCGCGAGTTTGACGAGTATCGTCGTCGTCATCCGGAATGAATTTGTGTAACATAGATTGTGTGAACCTTTGTGTACATGTCGTTGTAGCTTGAACTTTGAACTTGGTTGTAGTCGTGAACCTGTTTGGTAAGCTTGTTTGAAAAATGAAATGATTCCCGAGTGGGATGCATTGATGTTGATTTTAGATTGTGAAAATGCGTTTGCAAAAAGTTCATTTTAGATGCGAAATGAGCTTGCATGAATGTCGGAAATGTTTGCGTTTTGACTCGTGGTAAGAATCGTTGTTGCTAAAGTGGAATGTAATGTTGCTGCGCGGGGAACAACAAAAAGGATGTTGTAGGGTAGTGTAGGTTGTGGTGTTTAGGAAAGACGAAATTAGGAAAGTTGCGAGAAAACCCGCCCCTTGAACCGCATAGCCTTATGCGGTTTAGGGGTCAAACCGCATAGGCTTATGCGGTTTGGTGCGCAAACCGCATAAGGCTATGCGGTTTGGCGGCGTGGCTGGTAATGCTGAGTTTCCATATTGCATAATATGTTTTGTATATAAGGAGGGGGGGTGCGCGCCATAATCCTCATTCACAATTACTTCTCTTCTTCTGTCTTAATACAAGTTTTTGCTCTCATAAATATATTAGGTATATTTATTAAAGTTTTTTGTATTCAAGAAAAATGGTTGAGCATTTTGATGCTCTTTTGAAGAGGTGGACTTCCTCATTAAGTCCGGCGATGAAGAGGGCGGTGTATGACGATGGTGCGGGTGTTTTCATTGGCTTTCGCCAAATGAAAGTCGATCTTGACTTCTTGGATGTGTGTTTAGATTATTGGATCCTAGCTTGCATGTGTTTAGGTTTCCCGGGGGAGAGGTGTGCCCTTTGATGGAGGAGTTTTCGGCCATTGCTGGGTGGTCGAAACGGACTACTCCTGTGGTTGTAAGGAGTGAGCTTTGTTATAACGGGATGTTGCAAAACTTCCTTGGGATGACAAATGCTCATGCTGCAGGTTTGTTTGAAGGAGGCAAGGTAAACATGCTTCTCTTGTGTCAACGATACATGAATAAGGTTGATACTTGTATTTCGGACCGTTCTAGGCGGAGGGCCCTTACTTTTTGTTTGGTTCATCGTTATGCTTTTGCGGGGTCCATGCCAGATGGAGTGTTCGGAAACGCGAGGTATGCTCGTGTTATCGAAGAGATGGAAAGGGGATGTGATCCTTCTGCGTTGATCCTAGCGGAGACCATACTGGGCTTAGACGTCCGTTGTGCTAATCGTTTGAGCTCGTACAGGGGTTGCGCTAAGATTCTCAACATTTGGGTCATGGAGAGGCTAAGTGTGTATAAAGCTCTTCCCCTTGGAAGTGTCTTCAAGGCTGCGGCGACGACGTCGCGAAAGATGGAGTGGGCTGACCTTCGACCGGGGCGTTAAACTAAACTACTACCGGGGGTTTGTGAGGGAGAGCTCCATTCGTTGGTATGTGTCTTGGTGGGGTATTACGGCGATTACGGCGCCGTCTGTTGCGAATGCGTCTCGTGGGTTGATGTTGTGCGGGTTTGAACGAGGAGTGTAGATTCATCCTCTTCGCTTGAAGAGGCAAATCGGGCTTGCTCAGACCATACCTGAGCATGATACTCAGGTTGGAGGGGTTGTTGTGCTAAACAACCAAATGATCGATACTTGGATCCGAGGGTGGTCGGACCGTGTTACTTGGACTGTTCCGGAGCATATAGAGTCTAGTCGTGTTACGGACTTCTAGACACGGTGGTACCGTTCCAATGATCCTCAGGAACGGGAGAATCAGAGGAGGAGGGAAAAGAATGGGCCAAGGCCCTCCTTGGCGTATGAGGTGGTGCGCGAAAGGAGGGACTATGGTGATCTTTGTGCTGCTAGTGTGGATGCTTCTACTTCGAGACCGGCGCGGGAAAGGCTTGGACCGAAGGTGACTGCTAAAGATCGTCTAGGGTCAAGGATCGAGGAGCCCCTAGTCGAGCAGAACGAGGATCCGATCGAGCCCCCAGGTTTTGAGAGATCTATTCCCGTTCTTAGTTCGAAAATTGTGGCGGATCGGCCCCTTGAAGATGAAGAGGCTAATCCGAAGCGTCAAAGGATGACTTGAGTAGTTTGCTTTGTTTAGTTTAAAAAATTTCCTTTATTTAAATACATATTTTGGATTCGAATAAAGGGCTAAGGAGGCTTGTTCCTAGCTCATTTCTAGATTGCGAAAATTCTAAATAAAGTAATAAAATAGAATTAATTTGCTTTTGTCTTGTCTCGTTGCTTTCTTTTGTCTTGCTCTTGAAATGTTCTAGACCTTTTTAAGCTTCGAACATTCGTATTTGTTTTTAAAATCCTCGACCTTTTTAAGCTTTGGATTTTTCTGTTTGATTCGTTTGTTCTTAAGCCCTCGACCTTTTTAAGCTTTGGACTTGGATTTTTGTTTTGTTTTGTGTTGACTATGCTCTCGACTTTTTTAAGCTTTGAGCGTGTCTTTTTGTGAGTGCATCGCCCTTGACCTTTTCAAGCTTTGGGCGTGCGTGCTAGGAAGTTTGGTTGTGCTTTTGACAAGCTGCCTACGTATCCGCGTTTTACAGAATCAAACCAGCGTAGTTCGTGTGATTCGGTTGAGCTCTATGCAAAGCTGCCTACGTATCCATATTGCGTGGAATCAAACCGAGCGTAGTTCACCCATGCGAAAGTGAGTTTTGTTTTTGAAATACATTGCAAAATTGTTTGTGTTTAGGGGTAGTATTTCTTGAGTTGATCAAGATTTGTTGGTAATCGGAAGTCCTGACCGTCGAGGTCAGTTAGTTTCACGGCTCCTCCGGGAAGGATTTCCTTGACCAAGTACGGTCCGGCCCAATTGGGTTTGAATTTTCCTCTTGGGTCGACTGGTAATGGTGCTCGGACTGATTTGAGTACTAGGTCACCCACTTTGATATTTCGTGGCTTGACCCGTTTTTTGTAGGCGCGTTGTAGGCGAGATCGGTACATTCGGACTGTACTTAATGAATGTAACCGACTTTCGTCTAAGAGGATGAGTTGTTCGTATCATTCGCGTGCCCATTCAGCTTCAGGAATGTCTGCTTCCATGAGAATTCGAAGGGATTGCATCTCGATTTCTACAGGTTGAACGGCTTCCATCCCGTAGGTTAGGAAATAGGGTGTCATGCCTGTGGGTGTGCGGATGGTTGTGCGGTATCCCCATAATGCAAATGGGATTTTGTTGGGCCAGTCGTGGCAGGTGTCGATCATCTTTTTGAGGATTGATACGACGGTTTTGTTTGCTGCCTCGACCGCGCCGTTAGTTTGTGGTCGGTAGGGTGATGATTTGTGTCGTTGTATCTTGTATTTGAGGAGAAGTGGTTCGACCTCTCCTTGGAAGTGTGTGCCTTGGTCGCTTATGAATTCGTGGGGTATGCCGTAGCGACAAATGATGTTGTTTTGTATGAATTTCGCAACTTCTTTTGTGCCTAGCGTACGGTATGATGCGGCTTCGACCCATTTGGTGAAATAGTCGATGGCCACGAGGATGAAGCAGTGTCCACCTGCTCCTATGGGTTGAACTTTGCCTATGACGTCAATTCCCCAGGTTGAGAAAGGTCATGGCGAGGTCAAACTGTATAGTGGTGAAGGAGGGATGTGTTGTACGTTTGCAAAAATTTGACAATTATAGCAGTGTTTGACATACTTTGCGCAGTCGGCTTCCATGGTTGTCCAGTACCATCCTAGCCTTATGATTTGTTTGCACATGGCTCGTGCGTTTATGTGTGGTCCGCACTCGCCATCGTGTACTTGGGACATGATTTCGTGTCCCTTTTTGTGATCGACACACAAGAGTAGTATGCCTTGAGGCGTCTTTTTGAGTAGTTTGCCCATTTCCATCACGAATTGCGATGATAATAGGCGTAGGGCTCGCTTGGCCCGTTTGTCGATGTTCGGTGGGTATTCACCGTTTGTTTTGTAGTTGATGATTGCTTGGTACCAAGGGTCGGTTTGCTCTTCCTCGGTTTCAATGTCACAGATGTAGGCGGGTTCGTTCCGTCGTTCCACGACAATGGGTAGCGTTTCCATTCCCGGGGGTATGTTGATTAGTGACGCGAGTTTGGATAGCGCGTCGGCGAATTGGTTTTCTTCGCGTGGGAGGTGTATGAATTCTACGTGATAGAATTCGTTTATGAGCTCTTGTATTTTGTTTTGGTATAATGCCAGGTTTTCATTAAGTATCTTCCATGCTCCGGATACTTGGTTGATTATGAGGGAGGAGTCCCCATAGACTCTTATATTGCGGGCGTTAAGTACAAGCGTTTGCTTGGAGGCAGGTGCGCTTCGTATTCTGCGGCGTTGTTTGTAACGTCAAAATCTAGTTTGATGGATAAGGGGGTGTGTTCGCCATTCGGGGATATGAGAAGTATTCCTATTCCACATCCTCAATAGTTGGAGGAGCCGTCGAAGTATAACTCCCATTGTTCTTGGTTAATGTTGTCAATCCCATCGTCTGGAAGGGATGTTGTGTCGAAGATTGGCTCTTCGTTGATTGCATTTTCGGCTAGGAAATCAGAGACTGCTCGTCCCTTGATTGCTTTGAGGGGTACGTACCTAAGGTCGAATTCGGCTAGGAGCAATGTCCATCTGGCCATTCGTCCGTTAAGCACAGGTTTCTCGAAAAGGTATTTCACGGGGTCCATTTTGGAGTAGACCCTCGTTTGGTGTGCTAGCATATAGTGACGGAGTTTTTTGGATGACCATACAAATGCTAGACAGCTCTTCTCGACTGGTGAATATCGAGTTTCGTAATCGAGAAATTTCTTGCTAATGTAGTAGATTGCGTGTTCTTCGCCGTTTATTTCTTGGGCGAGCATGGCGCCCATGGCGGTAGGGGTTGTTGTAAGGTATAAGGACAATGGTAAATCCTTTTGGGGTGGTCGTAGAACTGGCGGGTAGTTAGCAATTCCTTGACCTTGTCAAATGCTTTTTAACATTGTTCGTCCCATTCAATATGGTCGGTTTTCTTGAGTTTCTTGAAAACTGGTTCACATATCATGGTGAGTTTGCTGATGAAGCGTGAGATGTATTGGATTTGGCCCAAGAAACTTCGAATTTCGTCGAGGTTCTCCGGGGGTCGCATTTCAAGAATTGCTTTGACTTTCGAGGGGTCGACCTCGATGCCTCTTTGGCTCACTACGTGTCCTAGTAGTTTACCGGATTTGACTCCAAAAGTACATTTTTGGGGATTGAGGCGCATCTTGTATTGTCGTAGGCGCGTGAAGAACTTGCGGAGGTTAGTGATATGACCACTTCTCTCCTTTGACTTCACGATCATGTCGTCGACGTAAACTTCGACTTCTTTGTGCATCATGTCATGTAAAAGGGTTGTGGCGGTGCGTTGGTATGTTGCACCAGCGTTGATTAGGCCGAAAGGCATGACCGTGTAGCAGTATGTGCCCCACGGTGTAATGAAGGCCGTCTTTGCCATGTCTTCGAGTGACATTTTGATTTGATTGTAGCCTGCGTAGCCGTCCATGAAGGATAGGAGGGCGTGATCGGCGGTGTTGTCGACTAGGACGTCCACATGGGGTAATGGAAAGTCATCTTTGGGACTAGCTTTGTTCAAGTCGCGAAAGTCAACGCATACTCGAATTTTGCCATTCTTTTTCAAGACTGGGACCATGTTTGAGACCCATTCAGGATACTCGATGACTTGGATGAAACCGGCTTGTAGTTGTTTTTCGATTTCTTCCTTGACCATAAGGGACCATTCGGGACGTAGTCTTCTTAGCTTTTGCTTGATGGGTTTATGCTTAGGGTTTAATGGGGATGCGGTGCTCGGCGATGCTTCGTTCGATTCCGGGCATGTCTTTGTATGACCAAGCGAATACGTCCTTGAATTCGCTTAGGAGTTGTGTGAATTGGGCGCGCTCGTTTTCGTCTAGCGAGGCTCCTAGTTGTAGTTCTCTTGGTTCTTCGGGGGTTCCCACGTTTATGGTTATGGTTTCCTCGATGATAGGGTCCTGTGTTTTGGGAGAGACAAGGTTTGCAATGTATTTGTTTAATGATTCGTTTGTTTGTTCATTTTCGCATGAGTTAGTATCTTTTGTATTTTGTGTTTTGTTTGTTGCTTGTTGATTTTTGTTTGTTTGTATTTTGTCGTTTGTTTTAGCTTGAGACAAGACGTAAGCAAATTTATTTATTTCATTATTGTGAAGAGAATTATTCGACAAGTCAGAAAATTGCTTGGAGCTAGCCTCCGTAAAAAGGAAATCTAAACTAAAGCTAGAGTCTAGGATAGATGGGTCGACAGATGACCCGACACTAAGAGCATTAGAATCTAAAAGAATTTCTTCTTCTTCTTCATCGTCCTCTGTGCCGCTGGAGGGGCTGCTTGAGCTGTCTGAGTTGCTTGAGTTGCTTGAGTTTGAATCACTCTCGTCCTTGTCTTTGAGATTAGTGACATGGTCGAAGAGTGGTCCTTCACCGGTGATAAGCTGGAAGTGGTGACCTTGTGCATCGGTCCATTTCAGCGTTTTATACCATCCGTTGAGGGTTGTGTCCGTGGCATCGGCTATGAGTAAGTTAGGATCGAAGTGACGGTCTCGCATGATTGTGGAGACAATCTCTTCGTTCTTGGTGCTCGGTGAGGCCTTGAGTGTGTTGGGCTCGGCCTCACTAGAGAAACAAGCTTCGGATGAATGGATGATGTCTCGAAGGGAGGTATTCCCGTCGACCGTTCCTCCGGGGGTGAAATATGCGTTCAGGTCGAGAATGTAAGGTCGCAGGGTGACCTTGTGAGTTGACCTTCGCCTTTGGATTTCCTTAGCCATCTTCTCCTGGTCGTTGTTTTTGGGCTTATAGCCTAGACCCATGGTGAGCCAAAGGCTGTTGTTGTCTTTTGTTTTAAAGGGTTTGTAGGTTTCGATTGGTGTGCGTGTGATGGCGCCGACCTCAAAGTCGAAACCACATAAGTCTTCTGCGGGTTCGGCCACAATTTCGGCAGAATTGGGCTCCTTTGGTGTATCGAAAAGGGCTCGGAAGTTTGAGGCATTCAAGGTTATGATCTCCTCGTTGAGAGGAATCTTAACCTTTTGATGTAGAGTAGAAGTTACGGCTTTGGTGGAGTGAATCCACGGTCGCCCCAGGAGTATGTTATAGGAAGGGGTCATGTCGATGACTTGAAACTCGACTTTTCTTTCTATGGGACCACTGCGTACGTGAAGAGAAATGGTTCCTTTCACGTGACGTCGGGTTCCGTCGAAAGTTTTGACTCCGTCCATGCTTGGGGTGAAGTCTTTGTCGGATAGGCCGAGGCGATGTGCGGTGGCCAATGGTAGGACATTGACTGCAGATCCGTTGTCAACAAGGGACACGGGTAAAGTTTTCTTTATACACTCTACGCTAATGTATAGAGCGAGGTTGTGGTTTGGTCCGAATGCGGGGAGATCATCATTTGAGAAGGTAATAGCTCCTGGTAACCAATCCCTTGTGACATGGCTAACCATTTGATCTGGAGAGATCTCGGCATCTGCGCATGCTATTTGTAGAGCGCGAATGAATGCGTTCCTATGTTCCGTCGAGTCTCGTAGAAGGGCCCAGATGGAAACTTCGGCTTTTGTGCGAACGAGTTGCTTCTGAAGCACCTCATTCGTGTTAGGTGGTGGAACTATTGTAGAGGTGGAGGGTGTACTTGTAGAGGGGTTATCCTCTTGGGCTACGGCCTTGCCTTTCTCGGCCGCAGTTGCTTTTCTGGCATGTTCATCTGTGAAGATATTTTGATAAGGACGACCAGAGCGTGTGAGGTGTGAAACCTCGTCTTGGTCTTTCTTCTCGGGCTGTTCGCCCTTTTCTTTTTAATCTTTGTTTTCGGGCTGTTTGCCCTTCTTTTTCTTCCCCTTCTTGTTCTTTTTGGTTTTATTCGAGGAAGGAGTGGTTGAGAGTTGAGCAACCGTCCTGTTAGTGGGCGGCCACTCTTCGTCTTCATCGTCACTGAACCAGACCCCATTGATTTGGTTGTTGGTGGGTGTAGCCAAGTAGGAGCAATCTATGATAGGTGCTGATCCGAGGAAGATTGCAGGGTTGTCATAAATTGTGGGGTTGCTTTGGGCTCCGATACCGATTTCAATGAGTTCTTCGAAATTCTCGGCATCGCCGTAATCAAAGTGTCTTTGCCACTCGGGTCGTAAGCTACCAAGAAATGTGTACATGAGCTCGTCTTCTTGTGGAGGGTTCAGGACTTGGGAAAGTAGTCCTCTCCAACGGGCGAGATATTGGGTGAAATTTTCCTCGTCCCCTTGGAGTTGAGTGACGAGAGTATGGAGGGAGACATGCTTGTCGGCCTTGGAGCGTTGTTTTAAGCGTGCAACTTCAAGTTGATGCAAGGCCTTCAAGTTGTCAATGTCTTTGGTGAGCTGATTAACACGGTTACGGAGAGTTCTCAGTCTGTTGAGGTTAGCCACCTTTGAGGAGCGTTTGAAGCGAGGGGTGATGATGCGATTCATGGTGAGTATTCAGCTTAGGCCTGCATTTCACTTTGCATATTAGTGACACGACTCGACCCACTAGACTCACATTCATTTTTAGGCATTTATTTTAGCTCATTTCTTTGTTTAGAAAGACCTTTTTTTGTTTTGAAAAGAGGAGATTTTCGAAAAGGTTTTAGCTAAAGGAAGCTTTTGAGGCGAGGATGCGTGCGCACATCTCGTCTCGATGTTAAAAGATTTTGTTTTACACCCGTCGAACTGATATCGGTGATTTGCCGAGGTGAGCTCGAGTCGGATGTGTAAAAGAAGAAGGATTCGGCTCGAGCAAAGTCGAGTCGAGGATGTTAAAATGGAGTTTAGGCCGTGTGACCTAGAGGATTGAAATCCACGAGCTCGGGTTTTAATCCTTACTCGGGTTTTTGCTTGTTAGTGAAAAAGGAGAATTTCGAGAAAGCTTGTTTCAAAAAAATTCGCGATAGTTTTGTTTGAAAAGTGTTAGTTTGTTAGATGTTAGGTTCGTTTATCTTTGAAACGTTTAAGTGAGTTTTCGAAGATATGAATGCAAATGCTCGTTTTGAAAAAGACCATGGAGTGCATAGCCTCGAACTTGTACCTATGACTCAAAAGGGGTGAAAATGAGTCAGTCGGGTACACCTCCAACTACCTCGAGTACGCTTTGGCAGATACTTAACCCCTTCATTTCCTTACGCCGGGGCGATAGGTTTTCTGAAGGGAGCACTGGGGCGGTCGAGATAGCCGTTTACGGCAAGCCGTGGAGGGGCGAGAGGAAAGCTAGTTCGGCATGTGCTTTATCGAGTGGACAAGCCTGCATGTGGGAACCTGCACAAAAATGGTTAAGCTCATTTTTGAGGCTTGGGCTACTTGGGACCTATGGCTCGAACCATGGCTTAATTTGTGATCATTAGGATCAAACCAAGTGACATGTACTAGGAGGAACGAAGGAAATCAGCCCACACATGGAAAACAACAATCTAGGCCATGAACCATAAAGCACATCTTGACATGTCGGTAGAGATTGTAACATAACTCCCAATCTACTCATCCAATTGAGGTGAAACCACTTGCATATGAAAGCTAGCTCAAAGAGCTTTCATTTGACATATGGTTGGCTATCTGGTTCAAAGGGAGCTGAGAGTTATGGCCTCTACAAGTCAGGGGTCAGATTGTGAAACTTCAGTCCAAAGGAGGATTCGACATGTCTGTACTAAAAGCTCAATATCTTGAGTTGTAGGCCATATTTTTGGATGATTCTTTTTTCATTGGAAAGCCAACTAAATTACCTTTCCAATGACATATCATGGGCCTTCTAATTCAACGTGAGTACGGAATGGTGAAGCCTAGAAGTCACTGTCAGATTATGAAATCCGGTTTGGACTGTTTTGAAGTAATGAGCCATGAACTTAACCTACTTCATTCTCTTTGGGTGAGCTCACTTTGGGGACCATTTGGGACTCTCCTAATGAGCCATGGACTCACATGGGACGTGGGATACACAAGAGAAGACCAAAAGATCAGCTCAATTCCACATTCACAAAATCACCAACTTCTTATACGCTATCATTACCAGTAGTCCTTGTTTTGCTTTATGTCCTTGTCCTCTTTATTTTCTTGTTTCTTTAGTTTTATGATCAGTTTGAAGGGGTCATTAGGACCACCTATACTTGCTCTCCAAGGCCATAATCTTGGCCATTAGATTAAAGCATCAATTGTAGGGTGTAGATTTAGGGAAGTGTCATTTTCTCTCTTTATGCTTTTAGTTTTGTTTGGATCAGTTGTAAGGTCCTTTGGACCGTTGTTTTAGCTGAGTGTATGGTCATTTTGTGACCCTTAGATCTAGTATAGATGTGTGGTCAAGATTAGAGTGTGGGTATTATATAAACCCTCACTCTCCTCATTATATTTTTCAGATTTGGAATGATAAAGAAAACCCTAGTGTTTATTGAGTGTTCTTCATTTTCTCATTACTTTGTGTGTGAGTTAGTGATAGATTAGTTTAGTGGCTTTGTGCTTAAACTAATCAAAACCTAAATCTATTACTTTGTGTGTAGATTTAGTTACTATCCTTTTTGTTTTCCTTGTTTACAAAATTTCAGAAAATTTCAACATAAAACTACACATACTCGGCCGAATTTCTTCAAGTTCCCAAGATCGATTCTTGTTGTTTCCTTGAGTGAAATCACACCCATCTAGTTTCACTCCAAATTGGTTATCAAAGCCTAGGTTAATTAACACAAGTTCCATCCTTGTGTTAGTCTATGTTTCGGTTCTAGCAAGCAAAGATCCAACCTTTGCTACAAAATCAGTTTTGTTCCTAAGGTAACAATGGTTCTATCTTTTCCTTTTGGTTCCACATTTTTTTCCTATGGTACCACATATGAAACCCCTTGTGTTGAGACCATTTTCGAGTCTATGGAGAGGGCTAGAAAGGAGTTGGAAGCCAAGGTGGCTAAAATGAGAGGAAAGGCTGAAAATTTTGGTATGGGTAAAGGGTTGACCGATTTACTTGACCCTCCTACTAAAACACAACCCTATGAGCCACCAAAGAGAGTCAAAGTTGTTGAGCCAACCACTTCTCCTAAACCACTAACCCTAGACCAAAGGGAGGCGATTGACCCTAACCACAAAAAAACCATCATCCTCAAAAAATGTTGTCAATGTCAAGGATATGGTCACAATGCCAAGGAATGTCCCACAAAGGAGACCTTGAACTCGTGTGATATTATTCATTGGGGTGGAGATGAGATCCTTGTTTGTGAGGATGAGGGGAATGAGGTTCTTGCTAATGAGGATATAGAGGAAGAAGAGGTTGTGAGTCAAGGACAAGTTGGTATGTTGTCGTGTGATTTGGTCAAGGATGGAGGTAGTTCGATCAAAGTGGCTCCTAAGACTCAAAGTGAAGACCTAACCTTGCCTTCACAAAAACACCCTAATCCTTTCAAGCTAGAGTACTTAAACAAAGAAGCCGAGTTGAGGGACCATGGTGATGAGGCTTTGGATGATGTGGTTGTAAGGGATGCTTGTCATCTCATCTTTGATAAGCCTTGTAAACCGTGGGAGCACCATCATCAAGATGAAAGTATGGGAGAGGAGCACAAGGAAAGGGATGAGCTTGATCCTTGGAGTTGTTTAACCAAACTCAAGAAGAAGGTGCTCATGGAATGGGAGTTCAAGGGTGAGTCAAACTTTTCCAAAGAGTTTGCTTACCCTAGGGAGAAGAAACCACCGGATAAGAGTGATCAAAATGGGAAGCCATTCAAGGACAACCCCAAGACACTAAGGAGAAATCAAGAAGAGGAGCTAAGGGGAAAGGATGAAACGGCTGGTAATTTGTGGAGTTTATGGTCCATGTCATGGTCAAGCAAATGTTAAGAACCCCAAAGTTTGAGGACAAACTTTTTTGAAGAAGAGGAGATTGCACAAAAATGGTTAAGCTCATTTTTGAGGCTTGGGCTACTTGGGACCTATGGCTCGAACCATGGCTTAATTTGTGATCATTAGGATCAAACCAAGTGACATGTACTAGGAGGAACGAAGGAAATCAGCCCACACATGGAAAACAACAATCTAGGCCATGAACCATAAAGCCCATCTTGACATGTCGGTAGAGATTGTAACATAACTCCCAATCTACTCATCCAATTGAGGTGAAACCACTTGCATATGAAAGCTAGCTCAAAGAGCTTTCATTTGACATATGGTTGGCTATCTGGTTCAAAGGGAGATGAGAGTTATGGCCTCTACAAGTCAGGGGTCAGATTGTGAAACTTCAGTCCAAAGGAGGATTCGACATGTCTGTACTAAAAGCTCAATATCTTGAGTTGTAGGCCATATTTTTGGATGATTCTTTTTGCATTGAAAAGCCAACTCAATTACCTTTCCAATGACATATCATGGGCCTTCTAATTCAACGTGAGTACGGAATGGTGAAGCCTAGAATTCACTGTCAGATTATGAAATCCGGTTTGGACTGTTTTGAAGTAATGAGCCATGAACTTAACCTACTTCATTCTCTTTGGGTGAGCTCACTTTGGGGACCATTTGGGACTCTCCTAATGAGCCATGGACTCACATGGGACGTGGGATACACAAGAGAAGACCAAAAGATCAGCTCAATTCCACA
Source organism: Dianthus caryophyllus (assembly GCA_023091065.1). Taxonomy (NCBI): domain Eukaryota; kingdom Viridiplantae; phylum Streptophyta; class Magnoliopsida; order Caryophyllales; family Caryophyllaceae; genus Dianthus; species Dianthus caryophyllus. The sequence continues at coordinate 25,584,038 of CM041520.1, read as the reverse complement.
TTCACAAAATCAACTCAACTTCTTATACACGCTATCATTACTAGTAGTCCTTGTTTTGCTTTATGTCCTTGTCCTCTTTATTGTCTTGTTTCTTTAGTTTTATGATCAGTTTGAAGGGGTCATTAGGACCACCTATACTTGCTCTCCAAGGCCATAATCTTGGCCATTAGATTAAAGCATCAATTGTAGGGTGTAGATTTAGGGAAGTGTCATTTTCTCTCTTTATGCTTTTAGTTTTGTTTGGATCAGTTGTAAGGTCCTTTGGACCGTTGTTTTAGCTGAGTGTATGGTCATTTTATGACCCTTAGATCTAGTATAGATGTGTGGTCAAGATTAGAGTGTGGGTATTATATAAACCCTCACTCTCCTCATTATATTTTTCAGATTTGGCTAATGAAAAGAAACCCTAGAGTTTTATTGAGAGTTCTTCATTTTCTCATTACTTTGTGTGTGAGTTAGTGATAGATTAGTTTAGTGGCTTTGTGCTTAAACTAATCAAAACCTAAATCTATTACTTTGTGTGTAGATTTAGTGACTATCTTTATGTTCTTTCATTTAACAACAAAAATCAGAAAATTTCAACCCAAAAACATACAGCTCGGCCGAAATTCTTCAAGTGTTCAAAGTTCGATTTTTGTTCATCCTTGAGTGAGACTTAATCCATCTAGTTTCACTCCAGAACCACCTCTCGAGGGTGCAAAGGGTGCCTAGATTCCAAAAGGAATGGACTCTAAACGAATGTGCATAACTCAAATATGTATACTTGGATTGTTCAAGGCTTTCAAGTTTCACCTCTTTATTTTTAAAAAGAAAAAGCTAGTTTTTAGTTTTAAAAACTTCCCAATGAAGTCGCCAAACCTGTGGAACCAGAACGCGTCGAGGGACCCAACTCGCGTCTTGCTTAAGAGGCGGATTTTAAAGTTAAAAATATTAAGTTGGAAAAACCTTTAAGAATCACATGGAGTCGCCACCTAATTATCGCGAAATTAGGAACCTGCTACCATGTTCTAAGTTAAAAACATGTCCTAGATTTTGGAGCACGCCGACACCCCTAGATCTAAGGCTTGTGAAACCAGTTGGATTCAAGTGAGGGTACTTTAGAAAAAGAGTTAATTCAAATAATGATTTATAAAAACCTTTTAGAAAAGCCTATGTAAAAATAGCCTCTACTAACCTAGAACAATCCTTGTAAGATGATATTTGAGCTAATGTTATCGCTACGCACAAGTGCGATAAGTTTGTAAAAGAATCCAGATGCAGATGCAAAAGATTGATTAAAACCCTCGCTTTAGCATGTCTAACTTGTTAACGAATACGGTTCAGTTAAAGGTCGAATTCATTGTTTAAGTTGATTTTAATGCAAAATAAGAAGGTGCAAGATGCATGCAAATAAAATAAAGTTCAATTGTCCATTGGTTTATTTTATAAGGTCGGTTGCTTATGCGACTTTGGCGTGTCATCGGATATAGAGTGTACCCGAAGTAAATAGAACACTTCGAGTCTGGCCTTGGGTGCGAGGCGGGCTAAAGTGTAGACCCCTTTGTTAGTCCATAGAAAATAAGAAAAAGCTTTGATCCAAGTGGATCAGTACCTACCTTGTCCTGACGCTTCAGATCTGGGCAGAGCTTCGCTTCTTGAACTTAAAAGGAGGATGAATTCAACACGGGATGGTGTGTTGAACTCAAGGATTTGAGTGCTTGAGGCTTTGAGAGGGTTGAAGGGTGTATGATGTGAGAAATTGTGTGTGAAAGATGTATTCTGGTTGTGAATTGTTGTTCTGAGGTCGGGGTATATGGGTGTATATATACTAAAAACCTCGGAGAAATTAGGAAACCCGGGGATAAAAACAGGCCAGGAAACCGCATAGCCTTATGCGGTTGCCAGGGCAAACCGCATAGGCTTATGCGGTTGCCCACCCAAACCGCATAAGCTTATGCGGTTCGAAGGTGTGGCTTTTAGCGTAGTTTCCTAGTTTCGGTTGAATTATATCTTTGAAAGATTACGTGATAATCTCAAACGTGTAGCTCAAGAAAACAGCTGGGATATTTCTGAGATATTTTGATGTTTAGGGCTTTGGAGTGCGGGCCAAAGGCTGGGTTTGGGCTCGGTTTTGGGCCCGAGACCCGTGAAAGTGAAAAGGGTGTATTTGCATAGTTTTTGTGAAATAAGGTAAGACGTGAAGCCGTATTTTGTGTAAGAGGGGGCTAAAGGGAAGATTTAGCCACCGGGCCTAAATTTAGGAATTTAGGAATGCTGAATTAGACCTTGTTAATGTAAAAGGGCTAATTGTAGTGCAAATGTGAAGCTCATGCCAAATGAAGCAGGACAAGGACCTAGCTAGACTCAAAATGGACAAGATGAACGTTTATTTAAGTGTGATGTGAAGCGACCTAAATCATTTTAACATTTAAAACCACTCAAAATGATTTCGACATTAGTTAGAACCGTTTAAGTCAGCGTTAAAGCATGCGTAATAAAAGTCCGTGTTACATCACAGGGTTTTGTTTGGGAGGGTACGGATATGGGTATCCACACTACGGTTTAGCGACACCTCCAGAACCGCTATGAACACAAGCAGCGCACTAAAAGCATAATACTTTCACGTGTGCACAAAGCATCAGACACCCAAACATAAGTCCAAAGATCAAACACCCGAACACAGATACAAACATTCAAACACCCGAACACAGATACAAACATTCAAACACCCAAACATTAGATCGAGCACCAAACATCCTAAGTCCGAGAGACGAGTATCAAGTGAACCCAAAGGAATTGTAATGATACCACATTTCATGGCCGAAGCAAGCAAAGTTTGAAGATCTTTAGAAGAGCAAATCACAGATTCGAATTTTTCCGGATTTGAAACCGCGACATGTGCGAATGAGTTCAAGCTTGAAGTCGCCTGTTGATAAGAGATTTCCCGGAAGAGTCACTAGTCGACAAGGCAATTTCTGAAGCATGTTATATTCCACGTTTTCTCTCCACCTTGGGCTCGTTGATTCAAGCCTAAGGATTTTTCTTCGTACACGCAAGCTTCTTCGGTTAAGGCGTCACCTAAAGTCCGCCACACTCTTTAAACGAGTTTGAAGCACTAAGCACAACCTTTGCGTTTACACATAAGCATGAACAATTTTCCTCGGACGATAATTCCCGGCGGACATAAGCACTCTTTACGAGATAAGCACCAACACAAGCGCTAGCACGAAGCATGAAGCATCTACGCTCTTTTACGAGACCAAGCATCTGCGCTCTTTTACGAGACCAAGCAACAACAATAGCACGCAAAGGCATTTGGCAGGCAGGCATGCCCTTACATGTATGCAAGGACCGTCATGTCCCCAAACATGTTTGTCCCTCCCCGGATAAGCCCGGTTCGGAGTCCTAGTCTCACCCATGGACACATACTCCGCGCCGCTGACGATATCGAGACTGTAATGGTCCGGATGTTGTCGTGTAGTTTGACTTTCGCTTTAGTCCTAAGCTCAGTCAAACTGGGGGCTCTGTAGATACCCAAATCTGTACCTCCATAAAAGTTTTTTTTTAAAAGAAAACGTGCAATTAGTTATATTTTCTTATCTGTATTCATACACTGTATATTAAAATAAGGTGATATAGTTTATGATAGTTCATTGTGAGAGATGGTCTTTTTATGACTCAATTTAAATTCTTCATAATTAAGAAGTTTATTACCTAATATTACCACAATTCTAATATTAGATCGCATCACAATAGTTTTACCGTGAGAGCTCTCACATGATTAGGTAGGTATCTTAAAATTCAAGATCCTCTTTTAATATGTTTGTCTCACATGTAAGACGATCTCACAAGAAACATATTCCTAATATTATACGGAGTACTCCACTTTGACGTTAGATATAACTCTGCATAATAATAAACAAACTAATTAATACGGAGAGTATCATTTAGTGTCATAAAAATTCAAAAGTAATGACGTTTTCAACAATTTATAAATTGATAAAATTCAATCATAAAAGAATTCTTACTTCTTTGGTAAACAACCAATATTAAACCTGCAAAATAATTAAAATAAAAAAGGATTCTTATTAACGAACAAAACCCGAAAAGTTTTATCTGTATGGAATTAAACTTTTATCCAATGTTGGATCTTAATTTTCTTTTTCCCAAATTTGGTTAAACACAATTTAATATCATATACTCCGTACATAAAATAATGTGTGAATTGATGAAACAATTTACCCATCAAAAATTCAATAACATAAGTTCTCATCTTTTCATTGAATCAAACCTTTATCCTGCACATTAAACATAATTAGATTAAAATTACACACCATGGAAAATTAAGAAGATGGAGATTTAGTTGACGTAAGATATACTGTAACAACTAACAACGAATGAAAGTGGCAATGTATCTCGTTTTGGCTTCACAAGATAGTTGTATTAGGAGTTTGCTTATATAAGAATTTATCTTAACATTAATTTATATCGTATAAAATTTTTTTATTTTTAAATTAATTAATAATTTTGAAAATATCGCAATCTTAAATTTATTAATAATTTTGAAAAAAAAAAAAAAGTAAAATCATTATTTTATGAGGAAAAAAGTAATATCAATATAATAACATTAATTATTACATAAAAATGAAATCCAAAATTTTACATATACCTGGGAGAGGTATAAATATGCTTGGACAAATTATCACAAATATTTGCTTGTACGATTTCAATATAAATTAAAAATTAATATTCCTCCTCTTTTAAGTTATTCTATCACATATAAATTGGGAAACTCACACACTAAGACATACGGAGTATATTAAAATATAATATAGTTTTAATTTCTTCTTACTAATTCTCAAGTACTATTATTGTCGATTAAACCAATCATTTGACTCCTTCTTACTAATTCTCATGTACTATTATTGTCGATTAAACCAATCATTTGACCTGCGATACAAACATAAACAATATTAAAACTAATAAATATATTGACATTAAAAAAACATCATCAAAATTTTAAATAGGGGAAGGGAAAGGATGTTGATTGTTAGTGGTATTAACCATGAACAAAAATTCCTGCTATATATAGTTGTATTAATACGTTTCTTTGTATGTAAGTGTACCTAGCTAGCATTAAGAGTTTTACATCTTTAACAATTTGTCATATAATGTGTACCAAAAAAAAAAATTGTCATATAATCAAATCATATTAGTTACAATTTGTATAATTAAAAATAACTTACCGTTCACGAATGTGGAATACAATTATTCATCGAATAACCTACGCAACAAATGAAATATACATTAAACCCATATATTAAACATATTATGTAAAAAGGACACACACATCAAATAACATCAAATCAAATACAGAGAGGAAAAAACAACTCAAAAAATCAAGAGGGTGGAGAAGAATAAGCAAAGTGACGAATAATTGTCACATATATATATATATTAAGAGAGCTAATAGAAACATGGTGTTTTTATATGTATTAAAGTGCACATATTTGAGTTTCATTGTAAGTCTATAACTCTGTAACATATTAACATGTGCCAAATTGTGAGATTTTGTAAGTTGTAACAATAGAATTTGGTTACGCATCAATTCTATATGATAAACATGATCGAGTATATTTGTATTATTTTAAATAGTATACTCCGTATATTTGTATTATTTTAAATAGTATATTTGTATTATTAAAAAACATGAGATTAATACTTTCTAAAAAAAATTAAGAGTTTTAAAAAAGTTGGAGACTACCACATCGCTCGAAAAAACCTCCAATTATATAGATATTTTGATTTTCATCTAGAATCCTATTAGTTCTGGAATAACTAATTGTTTCCAATTATATATATTTTAAAACAATATTAATTTTTTTCGGTCAATTGTATTGTGACAATTGTCGACCATAGAGACTATGGTTTCGACTTAATATATATATACTAGTTTGCGTGCCCGATCCCGCCCGGGTTAACTATGTTTACATTAAAAATTTAATTTTATTTAAATTTGCATTATATTAAATATTTGTCCAGTTTATACATTTACTATTTAGGACATATTTGTATGAAAATTCTTGAAATCATAATTAAGTATAATTATTAATCATACTTCAATTAATATAAAATTATTATCAATGGATACATTATCAATGTATACTCTCATGAAAAATATTATTTTGATATAAAATTAATGATATTAAATCTATGATTTCTTCTTGGTGTTTTATTTCAAAATATACTCACAAATACTAAATTTTTTCTAATGTGAGTCATAATAATTTTTATGTAAATTTTTATTAAATGTAATAGAGAATTAGTTGTTTTAAATAACACTAAGAATTAAATACTAAGTTTTCCTAATGTAACATAACTAATTTAATTTTCATTAAAAAATATATTACTTTCAAAAATTTATTTATTTTTATTTTTCACACATTCCAAATATAATGTATCTATTTTTTCCAATTTTAGTTTGGAAATATAGAGTGTTTGTTACAATATTTGATTAGATATTTTTTGGGATATTTGATTTTGTTTAAGGTAAGTTTTTTTTTAAAAATGTTTTACTAAAAAAATCTTGTTTTATTTTAGAATCCTAATAATATTAAAATATCTAATTATATTAAGTTAATAATTTTTATTATACGTACATTAATGTAATATTTTAGATTATATATATATATATTAAAATAATATATACTAATTTACGTTTTTATTTTATTTTTACTTTCTAACCTTCCAAATATAATATATCTATTTTTTCCAATTTTAATTTGGAATATAGAGTATTTGGTACAATATTTAATTTGATATTTTTAAGTATATTTTGATTTTGTTTAAGGTAAGATTTTCTACTTTAAATGTTTACTAATTTTTTTTTTTAATTTAGAATCCTAATAATATTGAAATATATTAAATATAATAAAATAATAAATTTTTTTATCAACCAATTATGCTGTGACAAATGTCGACCATAGAGACTATGGTTTCGACTTTATATATATATATATATATATATATATATATATTAGATTAGACTAGTTTGCATGTCCGGCCCCGCCCGGGCCATCTATCATTATCTTTTAAAAAAAATGTATAAAATATAATTTAGGTATATTTGTGTAATTTATATTTTTACCGATACAATTTTATATGGTATATAATATAACAATTTTTCTAAAAAGTGCTCGTAAATACTAAGTCTGTAAAAAAATTCAAATGTATTACTCCGTTTGTATTTTATTGAAAAAATTGTTCATTTGAATTATGATTTAGGAAGATTACCTATCAAATAATAAAAGTATATTCTCTACTCTCGCAATACTATTATTAATTTCTTTATTCTCGTTATTATTATAAAATTCACTACCACCGCTTTTATTACTTGTAATTACGTACAATTATAGTTTTATCACTATCAATTTCACTATTATTACTCATGCAAATTAAATATTGTCAAGTTTATATTTTTAAAAAAAATACATTTTTAATTGAATTATTATCTATACTTTATCCTTTTATTTATTATATGTTTTTGTACTAATTTTAAAATTTTGGAATATGATAAAATTATGACAATAATTAAAAGACAAATTTACTGCAACACTAATATTTTAAGGATTCTATGAATTATCATATTTGTTTTGCTTATTCTATATATTTAAAAATTACACTTACTTATTTTTTCTTTTTACTATTTTCCTTAACTTATTTATTAAATTAAATAAGTAACAATATATATGTATTATTCAATTTAGGTATCCTAATATTTTAAGAATTATAATTGTAGATTTCTTGCTATATTTTAAATTACATATGTTAATTATTTTCATCGAGAATTCTATAAGTAATAGAATTATAAATAATATTAATATATATTTTCAATCATTATCATTTAATTTTTTTTAATAAAATATATCTGGTGTATATTTGTCTAATTTATATATTTAAAAATTATGATACAATTTTATATGGTATTTAATACAAAAAATATGAATAATAAGTATATAAAAATATTCAAAACTATTCCTCAACTTATATTATTTTTGGAAAAATGAGGTCATGTGAATTAATTATAAATTAAGGTTACCAACCAAATTATAAATATATAATCCATAGTGTCAGAGTTAAATTATTATTTTCAAATTATTTAACAGAGTACCTAGGAAGATCCAGCTAAAGTTTTTGATTTAAATATATATATACAAAAAAGAATGAATACTTACCTAAAAATTATCTAAGGTATTTTAATTAAATAAGGTAATTATGTGTCAAATAATTGTTTATTTTCAAATTATTATCTTTTTCACAATTAAAAACATCTTAAGTTAATTTTTTTTTGGAAAGTTTTAATATTGCAAAGACTTCATAGATATAGTATTATACTCGTATTTCAAATTAGATATGTTAATATTTTTTCATCTAAAATCTAGCAATAGTAGAATTATAAATAATAGTAATATTAATTTTTTAGACCAATTATATTGTGACAAATGTCGACCATAGAGGCTATGGTTTCGACTTTATATATATATATATATATATATATATATATATATATATTAGATATTGAAACTAAATACATGGAGAATAAATGAGAAAAATGTGATTATCATTTAAAATATTATTTAAGTTCAAATTTAGTTGTTTTACCAAAAAAGTAAAAAACAAAAAATTGATAAAGAGACGTTAATCAACCTGTATTTTGACCCTAACCCGACCTGGAACCCGTATACACTTGACACGTATATTACCCGAACTCGAAATATACCCAACCTGTATAATACCTGAACCCGTATTTATCCGTCCGGTAAACTACCCGCCCGACCCGTTTGACATGTCTAGATGCAATATTAATGTATACAATAACACGTTATGAATATTACAAACAAAATTTTGAAAAGTGCTATAAAACTCATGAAGACAACAATCAACATGACCAACAGCGCCATAAAATATAAATTTCATTTGTAGTGGCAAGGACGCCAAGGCACAACAGGCATATATATCTATATATATGTTATCCAACGACGCAAAAACTATAGAATACAAACGTGTGATTAAAGTTTACAATGCTGAAACTCGGAACACTACATCAACACCATACTTCTTCAGGGGTAGATACAAATTGTACAGCAACTCATAGCTTCGTTACATCCTTCTTACGGAAGAACCTGACTTTACACCATACTCGATGAAGTCTCATCTGTTCTCTATTTTCCTTCACGGAAATTTATGTAGATACAATGGCAGCAACACCAGCAAGTATCATGGTTCAAGCTTCAGTGAGACTACACGCGACTGTCTGTTGCGCTTGGCTGCCTTGACGAAGAATACTGACATGCAGGAAGGGGCCCACCACGGTCGACGTACTTTTTGCTCCCCTTTCAAGCAAGCCACTGTTGCAGGAGACACTTAGATCTCGAGGCAATTCAAATTTGCTTTTTAAAGACTGATCTATTATGCTACTAACATAAACAGACACTTCGTTAGGGTGAATACAACATAGCTTGGTTTTAAAAGCGGCAGGCGGCAAATGCAAATGCAAACGTGCAATGAGATACAAGGCTAGTGCCTCAAAAATAAGGTGCAGTGTATTTTCTTTCCTTTCAGGCAGCAACTGTGTATCTATCAAACAATTTTATGCTATAGTATCCATAATGATATTGACGCAAAGAAAAGGACACTGTAAGACATAAAAAAGTGGAAATTCATAGCAATAATCCTGACGGGCAGCTAAACAAACACAGGTGTTATATTTAGCATGACTTAAACTAAGAACTTCGTCATTTAAACTTCACCCTATGAATTACTACTATACAACATCCATCTTTTAATCAAAAACGTTCCTTTTTCTTAGTTTCATCCTATAATCCATCTTTTAATCAAAAGCTTTCCTTTTTCGTAGTTTCTTCCTATAATCCATCTTTTAATCAAAAGCTTTCCTTTTTCTTAGTTTCTTCCTATAATCCAACCTTTATTATTATTCACTTGCCTTTATATGTCTTTTAGGAAGATTATGCAAATTTTGAAAACGTTAAGGGGGCGTTTGGGAACTTGCATTTCATTTTAAAATTTGGATTCAAAACTCAACATTTAGAATAGAGAATTTTGAAATGACATGGTATGGGGGTGTCATTTGAAATGACCAAATGTTGTGAAGAATTTGATTATCTTTGGATTTGAATCAAATCCAAATCCAAATACTTGAGTTTGCCAAACAAGTCATTTCGTTCAAATTCGAATTTCAAAATGAAATCATGGTTCCCAAACGCACTCTAAGTTTATTACTAACCCCCATCCATTCAAAGGGTAACAGTGAATTTTTATTGATAATATTTATTAACCTAGAGAATTTTTGTGATTCTTTACATTGTACATATGTGAACTTGGTTGATTTGTTTCACGAATAAAATAAGAATATCAAATGTTTATTCTTTTTTATACTCCCTCCATCCCAAAATAATTGTCCCCTTTCCACTAAAAGTTTTCCCAAATTAATTGTCCCCTTTCTATTTAGGGTAAGTTTTAACAAAGGATTTAAAAAAAAAAATCATTTTCATTACCACTCCTTAAATCCACCCAAAATAGAAAGGGGACAATTATTTTGGGATGGAGGGAGTAATATACAATTAAAGATATACTTCAGAAAACTTGTCTCGACAAATGTATAAGTGAGTCATATTACCATTAGTCGATGGGAGGGAGTATGAAACTTGGTACAAAAGTAAACTTAAAAGGAAAATCAAAAGAAATCAATTAATCATCCCATACAAGAAATAGATAGACTAGAAGAACTATATGTCAGCAACTGTGATTTTAATCCCGCCTTGTATTCTAACTTGCCACATCGTACCCATAGTCCTAAGACCTAAAATATACTCCGTAAGTGTTTAAAAAGTAGTGAAGTTTATAGGTGGTCGGACGGAATACTATAAGCAACACAATCAACACAATAGTGTTCCTCTGTTTATAAAAGGAGCCCATTTAACTTATGGCTTGTTTGGGGATATCCATTCCATTCTCAAATTTGAGTTAGGTCCAAAACCCTTATTTACGAATTTCATCGAAATTTCATTTGAATTTTGGCCAAATCCATAATTTCACATTCTAAATTTTCAGATCAGAGATTACAAATGAAATGAAGGTTCTCAACGGCTATCTTAATGTAATTCAAGCATATTCCTAGACGACGTGTAAGCTAAGGTTAAGAACCACCACAATTGTGTTCCTTTGTTTACGCAAATCAAAAAAGAAAAGCAATTGCCATTCTTTTTAACATTCAGAGACCAAAACCAGTCTCTCGCCTATGTTCCAGTTTATTAAACTTTTTCTTTAAACCTAGTACCTAACAGAAAGGGAGGAAAGTTCTAAGGCATGGTTCAATTTTAAAACTAACATATCAATTGGTGGCGACGAGCTTCCTTTTTTTTTTTTTTTTTTTTTTTTTTTTTTTTTAAGTTATCTATATAGATTGGACCCATTATTCAGGGGACGGGTAAAGAGACTATAACTGGAAACCTTTTATTCGCCGCAATTCCTTGCAAAGGGTGATAAAATCACCCCATTTCATGTGGCAGCGTCTGATAAACCTGAGTATCTGCTCCGTTGTGAACATTGACATTCCCTCCAAGTACTCGCCATTCACGCCATTTTCTTTGAAAACTTGACGGTAGCTGCCAAGATTTATTTCTTCTAACCACATACCAACATCCTGCAAATGAGTGCAAGACGAATGAAACAAGACTCAAAACTGAAATTTACTTAATACGCAGCCACAAAGGTGTCAAATGCATCCTTAACGAAGAAATAAATCACAGTATGAAATCTGTTTACTTTCATGCTGCTGCAACTACAAATGATACAAATATAATAAGAACCTTTACAGTGTGGTTATTAGCAACTTTCGGTTCCACAGATAAAACTGCGCGAAAAGATCTAAATAGCAGTTGACTCAATATTGAGTGGGGAGCAGGTGACTCCCAATAAACGTGGCAAGACTGGTAATTGAATAAAGTGTGTCCACTGAGCCAAAGGCTGCGAAGATTGATCCTCACGGCTAAAGAGGTCAGCCATCAATCTAACATATTAAGCACTCGTCAACTAGGAAAATTAAATGCAAGCAAACAGATCAACCACATCATGTTTGCATAAGGTTTATGGGGAAAATAATAGTAATCGAGTGTGATGAACCATGAACAGGAGATGTTTGGATAGAGGGATTCAAAGAAAAGAGATGACCAATAACCATTGTTTGAATACGGAAGTTGGGAAGACGAGGGAAGCAAATGTCGGACTACCCCTTTCCAATTTCCACTACTTCCATTCATTCCCTTGTCATCCCTCTTAACTATTTCCATCCTCTTACACTATCCAAACAAACTTGTACTATTTCCAACTTTGTTTGCCTCACAAGCTCAGAGTCTGCACAAGCACCCATATCCCCTTAAATCCTTTGCAAAAACACTCTCGATTACGAAAAAGTGAGACAAGGTGGGTTTAATTTTCATAAAGAAAAAGTTGTAACTACCGAAGGGTTGGCTGAGGAATACATCATTTCTGGTCACTGAAGATTGCTGGATATAATACCCCATTTCCAAGCCTGAGAAGGGCAGTTTTCAAAGTTCCTAATGGTGATGGATACTTTAACATAGAACACAATCTACAGCTTCAAGTTCCAGAAGATTTTTCTTCGCAGCTTTAGCTTTAGACCACATCATCATCATGCTCTATGCTTAAGTGCCACATGTTTCCGTTGTTGAAGTCGTAAATAATCTTAAATGCATAAGCAGAGAACCACATCATTTTTTATCTTAGAGCTTCAAAAGATAAGTACTTTTGTGAGTAAGATCTTTATGTGTTAAAAGATAAGTACTTTGGTGAGTAAGATCTTTATATAAAAACAAAGCTTGAAGGCATTATCAAAGAACCTCCAAAGTTGAAAGTAGCATTCTTCAATACAAAGTTGAAGTCAAATAAGGGTCGTTAACGATAGGACATAAAAGAGAGGTGAAGGTGCGCAAATCGTGCGCCCATGGTTCATTACTTTCACAACCAAATTCCTATGGATGTTCTGTCTATGCAGCTTTTTATTATTGTAAAGAGGATAAACATGTAATGATGGTAAAATCTAGGAATAACAGCTGTAGGGGAGACCAGCAGAAGTAACTAAAAGAACAATATGGAAGCTGTATGGAATTGCAGTTCAGTAACGCTTCCTTACTCTTCGATTACCTCAAAGGATTTTCTATAGCAACTACATGAGCCTTACCCAAGCCTAGGCACACCTGAGGCATGTTTAAACTAAGTTACAGTACTACCTCATAGAGTATTTTCTTTCACCACCAGAAGCACTTTACTGTACCACAAAAATCCAAAAACACTTGTGGCACTTGGATAGTAACGATATCATTCCCGAACAAACATGTACTCCTCAATTAGAGGTTAGGTATCACTATTTGGAAACTAGTTACATTATAAAATGTATTGCATGATTAAAAATTTATCCCATTTAGAAGTGAGGTTACAAGCTGAACAATTGAAAGGAGAGACATAAGTTGCAACCGCACAAGCTGCAGACTCTTTTATATCTGTTCAAAAATAACTGTCTTAAATGGAGATTACTTAATCATTTCATCACTAGCCAATCATACCAGCAACCTTACAAGAATGCATAATGTCGAAGTTCCTTCATAAGTATCTCAATTAATTATGATTTAAGAGCCTTCTTTTGCAAAACAATAGCACAATGTAACATTGAATGCCATATATACATTCAAGCAACCAAGACAAAAGCCATGAAAAAGTCTCATTTTCAACCAAGACAAGCTCCTTCAATTAATATACTCGTTCAAATGTTGGGTCAAACTTTCACTCACTCATGTAAAGGTCTACTTTTCACCTCAACGAAGACCTCGACATCATAGTATCAGCAGATACAAAAGCTCATGTAAACTCGCTTTCCTAAGACCATATACAGCTTCACCGAAGAATCAATGACACGGCTCCTCATACTATATCTATGCTGACCATGAAATTTAAATCTCAAGTCCACTGAAAAGAACGATCTTTCCCACACTAGAATTACTCCATAACGGAACTGTCATACGATACTCTTTCCGAGCGGCTTAAAATTGACCACGGGCACCACCAAGCAAATGAGCTTCACTGAAACCGCAAAACTCCCGTCCAATCAATATGACTCTGTCCGACGCTTCAACACTTTGAAGCAACCCATTTCAGTATAGCAAATCCAGTAGCAGAAGCAACCCATTACATTATGATCGCACTAATCACCATTAATTAAAATCAGCAATTACATTCGAAGATATTAAACCTAAGTAATCATAAGCTCAAAGATCATAAAATAGCTCAAAATCATCGAAAACAACAACGATCCAATTACTGAAAAGTAAATCGATCCACTCGATCAAAGTGAATTACCTCAACAGTCCAGATGAAGAAATCAAGAGGCTCAGGCGGAATTTCCTTGTTCATCTCCCAAAAAGAATAATCAGAAGTCCAGATGAAGAAATCAAATTACCGAAGTTGAACCCTAATTTAATCCAAAAAAAAAACACCAAGTTGAGTAAATACTGCAAATTCAATGAAATGAAAAGAAATTAAGCGGAATTAAGAGTAAATGAAAATAGAAAATGAGATAACCTAAATTAAATTAGGAGGAAGAATTGTGGATTAATGATGGATCATGCATTTGGGGAAATTTTGTACTCTTTTAGGGTTCGAAAGAGGGGAAGAGAGAGAGAGAGAGAGAGATGGCGCGGTGTGAAAATCGCGTCGGGTAAACTGTGGGATACGGGATGACCCTTTTTTTTATTCACAAATTCTGGTTTAAAACGGCAATACCTGTTTCCAGCTTAAAACGGATCGAGTCAATCCGTTTTTCATTTTTTGTTTTTTCTGAATTTTTTTTTTTTTTTTTAAATTTTTTTTCAAGACCCAAAATTTATTTTTAAAATTTTTTGCCGGAAATCGTGTTTATAGGGTTATTGAAAATGGTAACAAAGTAATGTAAAATGGTAACATATTATATTATATTTGTAACATATTATAAAATATAGAAAATAAAAATTCGTCATAACATTTGTTTAATATGTTACCATAGTTGTATAATATGTTACCAAAATAGGTTAATTATGTTTTAATTTTTTGAGAATATGTCACCAATATAATATAGTATGTTACCATTTTTATCAATATTGTTACCATTTAAAATTTGTGTTTTATTTGTTATTTGAGTTAAGTTTTTTTTTTTTTTTTTTTTTAAAAAAAAAAAAAAAGGTCTTTAAAAAAATTCAAAAAAAAAGGGCCAATACGGGTCATATTTGACCCATCTTAACTTAAAACGGGTTGACCCGTTGTAAGGGAGACTAATTGTTATTTATTTGGGGTCGCACCAGATTTTATTTGAGTCAGCTCATTTTTGTCGATCTAGAAGAGTTATACAGCGATTGTACGCCTAGAGGATGTAAGGGAACATTTGGTATTTGTAGAGGAAAGGAAAAAAAAAAGAATTAGAAAAAGAAACAGGGAGAAAAAAATGACATTATCCTGAATTTAGGTTGCTGTTTGGTACAATCTGGGATTGATATTCCAGAAATTCTACAGTGAGCGTCTTATTGTATGAGACAATAGGCCACGTCATCAATATATAAAGGCGAAATTGCAAATAACTACCTTTTAAAACCACTTTTTTTCAAATAACTACCTTTTATAATTTTTTTTTCAAATCACTACCTTAAAACGTATTTTTGTTTTCAAATCAATACCAGTTCCCCGGAAAACGTCATATTTTATCAAATTCCGACCACTTTGAAAATTTTTGTTGCCTTTTATTTGAAACACCCATGTCAAATACCCATTCTACCCTTTTCTTACCTTTCTTCCTCTATTTAACTTAACCTCTTCATTTCATCCTCTTTACCTCTTTACCTAAAATTTCTTCCATTGTTTTTAATTTTTTCTCTCATATTATTCAATCAAACAATGATTCTTTCACTTTTCAGCACTTTCCATCCTTATTTTTTTGAGTTAAATCAGATTTCCGGGGAACTTGTATTGATTTGAAAACAAAAATACGTTTTAAGGTAGTGATTTGAAAAAAAATTTATAAAAGGTAGTTATTTGAAAAAAAGTGGTTTTAAAAGGTAGTTATTTGCAATTTCGCCATATATAAACGCCCAAATATATAGCGCGCGTCAATTTCATAACCAAAAAACATTACGCTTCATCAAAATTCTCCAAATGCTCCAGCAAAATCTCCAAAATCTCCAGTGATGGAGGTTTCGTGCATTCAACAAATTCACGATTATCAATTAAACGTTACATTTATTCAAAATTATCCAACAATTGCGGTTTCATGCGGTCAACAGATGCAATCGATTGTTCTGTAACACCCCGACTCATTTCGCATTTCATATTATCTATATTGTCCAATTTGTCTTGCATTTCTCTTAGTCTTTCTCATTTTTAGCTCGAAAAAGTCATTTAGCTTGACCACGTGTTGTTTTCAAGTGTCTTGGAGGCTCTAAGCTAAGTGGTTTCCGTTGAGAGGGTGTGTGAGTAGCTAGGGAGGTGTTAGGAGGAGTATGGAGGAGAGTATGTGTGAAAAACTAAGTTAGGAAGTTGAATTTTGAAGCAAAAATCTCTGACTCGAAAAGTGACACACAGAACCGACCGGTTGAACAAGGTAACTAGGTCTAGCCTTGGTGGTATTTTGACTAGTATGAGGCCTAGTGGTTGTGTTGAGTCTTTGTTAAGATTAATATGAGAATGCATTTTAGAGATATATGAATTGTATTATTATAAGTTGATTTTGATTATCCTTTTCCATTCTACAAGAACTATAACCTTATATAGATAATTAAGGAGTAACTCAAAAGTTACTATTAAAGCCTAGTAATTATTATGACCATAATTATATCCTAATTATATTATTACTAATATTCCTTTCATATGCCTAATACCCTCCCGCAAGCGTAACAGTAGTATTACGAAAGTTACGATTGGAGAACTAAAAATAAAAAAATGTCTTCATCTTCAATCTTCATCTTCAGACTTCATCTTGGCAATAGGGGTAAAATAAGTGCGTATAGGACTCGCCAGACAATCTTTAAAATGCGTATAGGACTTGCCAGACAATACTTAGATGCGTATAGGACTCGCCAGACAACTCTTTAAATGCGTATAGGACTCGCCAGACAATATTTTAAATGCGTAACTCGCCAGTAAATTTTGTACCGCCTTAACGAAGTTGAAGAAGTTAATTGAAGAAGGAAATAACTTGAAAGTGGGGGCTTTTGTAGTGTGTAAACGGAAGGAAATTATTAAAGAAACGGCATGAGAGAGTGGTAGAAGCTTTAATATACGGAGCAATACTCTTCAAAATAGCCTTTTGCCTTTTGTCCATGAACTTGGACGTCCAAGTAACCACCATCAAAAGATCATTTTGATTTATTTTTTTTCTTTTTTTTGTCTTTTTATTTTTTGGAAAAATTAAAAAACAAAGCGCAATATTATAAATTTTAAATATTGTAGACGGAATCCTGCCGGTGAGCAACGTCGCTCACCGGCAAGAGAACAAAAACGTATTTAGAGACCTCAGGAACGAGGCTTTGATACCATGTTAAGATTAATATGAGAATGCATTTTAGAGATATATGAATTGTATTATTATAAGTTGATTTTGATTATCCTTTTCCATTCTACAAGAACTATAACCTTATATAGATAATTAAGGAGTAACTCAAAAGTTACTATTAAAGCCTAGTAATTATTATGACCATAATTATATCCTAATTATATTATTACTAATATTCCTTTCATATGCCTAATAGTCTTTGATTATGTTTGTATGATTGAAAAGGTCGTGACTTGGCTTGAATGGTTGTTGTAGTAATCACCTATGCTTATTGTGAGTCGGCCGTATACTCAATTGGTCTAGAAGCATGTTTAAGTTTGTTTTCCTCACATAAAATAATGATATAATGTCGTTCAATGATTAAAGTGGATGTCTTGGATGGATTATGACCATTTGTCTCATGCCCTAGTGATGATTAGCATGTCATTGTTGTATTAGTCACATTGTGATGGTCATTTGAGTAATGTTGGTTGATTATGAGGTTACTATGGCTTGTATTGTCGGTGTTGGAGTTGGTTTGACGATTGGTTTGATCATGTTGCTTATGCTTGAGTTAAGTTTGCATGCGTGTACTGTTTGACACGTATGTGAGGAGCTACGACATCCTAGTTTGGATGGATACCGCCCATAGTCCCCTCGATTATTCTTGTTGCTTAGTTAGAGCTATTATGGGTTCTCAACCATGTTGGTTAGAGACTATGGTTTGTATAATGTCGTCACCGTTCTTATTGCTCGGTGGGATTTGGCCAAATTTAGACTATGAGATTGAAGAACTTCTTGTTGCTGTTCCGCCATAGGGTTGAGTGATTCTTGTTGCTTCACTCGAGGTGATTCTTGTTGCTTCACCTAGTGCTCTACGCTTCCTCTCGCGCTTGTGTTGGTTGGTTGTAAGGTCGAATGGTTCGTGGATGGTGAGTTGGTTGTGTCGTGTGTTGTTGTTGATGGTGCCGTGTTGTTTGTTGTTGATGTGCTTTGAGTTGTCGGTTGTTTTGTACTCTGATTATAGGCCGTAGGCCAGGTAAGCTTGTGAGCATTGTTTATTATGTTTATGATGTTGAAATACGACTAGGGAGCACCTAGTTACTCCCCACTGATTGTGGTTGTTGCTTCCTTTTTATAGGTACACGCGGGACGGGCTTATGTTTGAGGATGCTGTGAGGATGACCTGTAGCTTGCCTTTGTTGAGTCGACTAGCTAGCTATTTGGGAGACTGTTTAGATTGGTTTAGACTGGTTTCGATTTCATTTCGTTGTACTTTGGATTGAATTTGTAAGGGGTATTTATTCCCCGATGTTAGACCATGAGGTCTACTCTATTTTACTTTTGATTTAGTTGCTTTTAGTCGTTGTGAGTGACAATACCGGATTTACGGTGTTTCCGCCACCGTGGTTTTCATTTTCCATTTCTATTTACTCTTTTGAAACCCTTTTAAAGCTTATTTTATTTTGTTAAATAATCCGGGTTGTTACAGTTGGTATCAGAGCGAATACGCTCCCAACTCTCCTAGGTGAGTGATAGGCTTAGTTGCGTCACCTATTCAAAAATAAAACCAAACTCAACGCTAGGGTAGCTAGAGTAAGTCGGGATTGTATCCACAGGGAGATGGTCGCAATGTTGGCTACTTTGAGTGATTCTAGTCTCGGTTCGAGTAATGGTTTGGTTACTAAAAACTAGAGCGAAAGGATAAAGGTTTAAACTATAAGAGAAAGGTCTAGGGAGTCGGGTTAGGAAATGGGTAATTCAAGGTCAAGGATGATGATCGGAATGAGTAGGTATCGCACATGCTAAGGATAAAGCTCGGCCTCTTGTGGATACCCATATCCGTACCCTCCCTGTAACAACCCGGATTTTCCAACAAAATAAAATAAAGAAATAAAAGGATTTTAAAGAGGAAATGAAAATAAAATGGAGACCACGGTGGCGGAATCACCGTGTAATCCGAGTCGTCACTCACTAAACCAACTAAACAACGATAAAAGAGGTAGGCCTTGAGGCCTAGAAGTGGGGAGTAAATACCCCTTACAGAACCAGCTCAAAAATGAAAGTAAGATAACGATAATAAAACTAAACATCCTAATAAGTCTAGACCAAAATCACTTCAAGGCTAGCTATAGGTCATCCTCACGGCATCCTCACTTGACAAACCCGATCCCGCGCTAACCTGCCACAAAGAATGCAACAGCCACAATCAGTGGGGAGTAACTAGGTGCTTCCCAGTCATATTTCAATATAACCAAAATAGACAACAATACAACCCAAATGTAGAATAAACATAAATCAACCTCAAGCTAACCCATTAGTTAACCAACTCAACTGGCCTACGGCCTATAATCAAAGTATAAGCAAACAACCATCTTACAAATCATACAACCCAAATATAACTGATTCACTATAATTATTTAAGCTCAACCTGTTATCAACAAAGTGACAATCACAATCAACAATCAACAACGCAAGAGAAAGCACGGAGAACTGGGTAACCACATAACCGTGAATCACCCCGGACCTCACCCTAACCGGTGATACCTCCAAACCCCATGGCGGAACCACATAACCGTGAATTCCCTTTCAATAGACCCACATAACCGTGAAATCCTCAACACTGTCTTAATTTGGCCAAACCTCACCATAACCGGTGACGACATACAACTTACCATAGTCTCTAACCATAACCGGTTGAGAACCCAAAGGGCGGTATCCGTCCTACAAAAGACGTCGTATCTCCTCACGCACGAGCCATAACCGTACCCGTACGCACACTTAACTCAAGCATACAAACAAGCCAATTCAATAACCTGAATTAACTCTTAACCAACATAAGCCAATCCAATAACCTGAATTAACTCATAACCAGCATAAGCCAATCCAATAACCTGAATCAACTCACAATCAACATCTATTTAATTATTCTTTTACTCAAAATCAACACAATGTCCATCATACACAACTACAACATAATTGACCCCTTTTGTAACCAATCTCAACACTAACCATAATCAACATGTTAATTACGGAGTAATAACCATAAGAACTCAAGAGTAGCCATAATAAACCATTATAATTCCCAAAGTTATCATCTTTAATCAACTTAATATCAATATAACACAAATTTAATATGACAAACATCCCAATTCATTCCATTAGACATAATAGTGTGAGACCATCACAATTAAGACCAAAGATCATAATTTCATAGCACAACCAACCCAAAGAATTATAGCTCTACACACATAACAACAACCAATTCATCCTTAATCAATTATATGGTCTCAGACAAGTCAAAATATCACCAAGGTTACACCTAGTTACCTTTTCCAAACAAGCCCAAGAAAAGCACAGTTTTCACCCCTTCTGTCCAGACGCGATAACAGACGATCCAGAGCTCCAAATGAAAAACGGAACGGTGAAAAGGTAGCCCCAAGAGTCAGGAACATGCTCACAAAATTTCAGCAAAATCGGACGGTCGGATCTCCGGCGATCTTCAGTTTAGTTCACCTGGGTCAGAGAAATCCGAACTTGTGGTTTTCTCTCCAATCCTCTCCTATTGATTAGGGCACACATAAATCATACAATACATAAGCACACCACAATAAACACATATAATAACAAAATTTACAGAAAACTATACCAAGAGTAGAGGATTACCAAAGGATTAAGCAAGGAAGAGATTAGAATCAATTAGGGTTTGATTAGGAGATGAATTGAATGAATTTTATGAGATGTTTTGATGAGAACTAATGAGAGAATGAAGAGAGAGAAGAGAGGCTAGGATTGAATGAGAAACTTCAGAAATAATAAAAGAGGAATTAGGGTTTAAAAAGCCTTATAAGTATAAAGAGTTTCGTGTATAAAACAAACACTAAAATCGATCCAGAAATGTACTGTAACCGGTCTTGCTCGGTCCTGAACCGGTCGGTTCACATCGTAAATTTGGCAGTTGCGACGACGTCGAAAAAATACGCAGTTTAGCCTTTTGAATCGCCTGAATCGGAGTCCGTATGAGGAAATTACACCGTTTTTAAGCTAATTACTCCGTTTTTAAGTTCTGATTACAGTCTCGCTTATTCCACGAGCCAAAAATAACAAAATTAAGAGGAATGAAATACGAATTTAACGAAATGAATTATTTAAATAAAAGGGGAAAAGTCGGGGTGTTACACTCCCTGTGGAACCCGGGAACCGCGTCGAGGGACCCAACTCGGCGTCTTGCTTAAGGGCGGATTTTAAAGTTAAAAAAGATTAAGTTGGAAAAACCTTTAAGAACTGTTATGGAGTCGCCACCTAATTATCGCGGAAATTAGGAACCTGCTACCATGTTCTAAGTTAAAAACATGTCCTAGATTTTGGAGCACGCCGACACCCCTAGATCTAAGGCTGTGAGACCAGATTGGATTTGGGGTGAGGGTACTTTAGAAAAAGAGTTAATTCAAATAATGATTTATGAAAACCTTTTAGAAAAGCCTATGTAAAAATAGCCTCTACTGACCTAGAACAATCCATGTAAGATGATATTTGAGCTAATGTTATCGCTACGTACAAGTGCGATAAGTTTGTAAAAGAATGTAGATGCAGATGCAAAAAGATTGATTAAAACCCTCAGTTTAGCATGTTTAACTTGTTAACGAATACGGTTCAGTTAAAGGTCGAACTCATTGTTTAAGTTGATTTAATGCAAAATAAGAAGGTGCAAGATGCATGCAAATAAAATAAAGTTCAATTGTCCATTGGTTTATTTTATAAGGTCGGTTGCTTATGCGACTTGATGAGGGTAAAGTCGCGTCTCCTCAATCAAAATAACCTAAGGTCAGCTAACTGGGTAGTTAGTGGCAGTAGGGTCGAGATCCACAGAGAAAAGGAGTAGTCAAAGGGATGCTTAGCTACCTAGGTCAGTCTCAAAAGGTGTGAAAGTAGGGTGTTTTAAAGGTCTAGACTAAGAACGATAGGTAAAAGCTATGAAAAGTATGAATAAGAAGGAGATTAGGGCATTGGGGTCATGTGACATCGATTCAGAACTCAACTCAGAAGGAAATTCAATCAACTGAAATCATGCAATTGGATTAGGTTTTGAGAAAACGCTCTCTCGAGTCAATTTCAACCTTAAGCAAATTTAGCGGGCTCTCGCTACGTACTAAATTCAACTTATCGATTACGCGTGAGTCTAGTTTCAATTAGGCTTTCGATCTTAAACTGAAGCAACCTAAATTCAATTCAATAAAGGCGTCCCTAAATTCAATTGATAATTAAAACGCGCAGGAAGAAATCAATTGCACAAATTCAATCAATATAAACGATTAAAACATGTTCTGAATCAATATCACAATTACCCTAACCCTAATCGAAGAATTAGCTATGCATAATCAAGATTGAAGCAAAACAATAATAAGAAGAAGAAGACATGATACAAGAATAATAATGAATTAAACCTGGAGAAATCAATGAATTGCAATGAAAAAGATCGAGTCTTGAAAGTTGAATTCAATCTAAACTAAGGAGTTTATGAGAGTATTTTGAGAGAAACTAAAAGCTATTCTAAAACTGAAAAAATAATGTAAAGCCTCCCATGATAAACCCTAACTCGAACTCTATTTATAGGCCTTTGAAAATCCGGAGAAGCAGAGAGCAAAACCGACCGGTTCGGGTCAAAACCGATCGGTTTAGTGGTGGAACCGATCGGTTCACCCTTGAACCGAGCGGTTCTAAGGCACACAGAAATTTCCAGCAACTTTTCTTCCTTTGCACGAACTCTGAAGCGATAGGTTCCATCCTGAACCTATAGGTTCTAAACTCTGAAGCGATAGGTTTGCTCTGAACCTATAGGTTCTAAACTCTGAAGCGATAGGTTTGCTCTGAACCTATAGGTTTGACGTCCCAAATTCTTATATTGACTCCGAATCAACTCTCGGGCTTCGTCTCGACTCCACGATACTCGTAATTGCTCCATTTGACTCAGGTTTTAGCTCAGGACCGCCAAAACCTGCAAAATACACACGAGGAACAACAGTATCGCAATATAAAGCAAATAGCTACTAAAACAATAATGAAATCGAATGAGTGCGAGCTAAATGCAACTATATCGGGGGTATAAAAGCAATATAAATGACATACATTAAACTCCCCCAAACCAAACCTTTGCTTGTCCTCAAGCAAATAGCGTCGGAGAAAGTCAAAGCGTAGCTAGTTAATCACGTTAGCATCTTGAAGTGGACGACCTATGCACATAAACATACAAGCTACAGTCTATTTCACCAAAAATAGAGCACAAGTCTCAACCATTCACACCAACATCATAATGCTAGCCTCTAACGCTTTCGCAAAAATTAAACTAACGATAATTGGATTCAAGCAAGGCCAACCAAACATACCACTTTCCATTCCATCCTTTTTACCACATCATTCCATTTTTTTTCCTTTTCTTTCCTTTCTTTTTCTTTTTCGCGCAATGTGGAGTATCCCTCGTATGTGGTACCGTTTAGCTTGACATTCACTCGGTAAAGATCGCGCTCGGGTATACATATTTCCTTAAGGGTTACATCATTGCTCATACTCTCGGTCGCAACCAAATTCATGGCCACTGTGGTTACCCAAATAAATGAGTCCCCTCCGAGAGCATCGAAGCATTGCTCCAACATTATATGATCTTTCCAACATACCGCATTCCAACATTCCAAACTTTCCACAAGCCAATTGCCTCGCAAGAATACCAATATCGAAAGTAAAAGAAACGAAAAGCGATAAGAATTAAGCAAATGAGTGGGCTAGTGTTTGAGGCTCGCAATCTATTAACAGGAAACAAACATATAGTGCAAGCTACGACGATAGAAAATCGACTCGGAGATACTAAAGATCAAAATAGCACACTAATCAATTCTCCAAACTTGGCAATTCAAATCGAAAATTTTTAAAATAAGCACACAAAATGGAAAATGCAAATAAATAAGCGCGAAAGTGCTTTCCTCCCCCAAACCAGAATCACACATTGCCCTCAATGTGGAAAACAGCAGAACCACAAACAGAGAAGGACACATAAAAGGCGGGGGTAGGAAAGTAAAAACGAGGAAACGAGGGAAAAGGCGTAAGAAAGCTCACATTATCAAGTCGGAGCTCCCCCCAAACCGAAGCGAAGCATGGAGTGCGGCTTATGATCCACGAATATGCGTCCATTTCAGTCCAGCTATGTAATGCTTCGGAGTTGCACGCGAAAAAAAACAAGGGCCGAGCAGCAGAGGAGAGGGTCGGCCAAGGCCTTCAGTGAGGCCTGTCTCAAAAATACTAAGGACGCAGAGTCCTCAAGTACCTGCATGCTACATCAATAATAAATCCCTCATCCTCATGCGCTCAACAAAAGTCTAAAATGTCATCCAAAACAAACAAACCAAAGCAAAGTACAACAAATTACAAAATCATCGGGTTGCCTCCTGGATAGCGCTGGTTTATAATGGTCCCGCACGACCGTCTTGAAAACTCAAATCATGTCAAATTAGGCCAAGGACGTTGGCCACTAGCAGCAGCTTCACTTGGCGAAATAGCATCCGTTCGCCATAAAACTCGATCTCCCCGCGGAAGAGCAGCATAATCCATCACGCACGGTAAGCCATCGCGAAAAGGCTCTCCATAACAACTCCGTGCGCCACACATCGCAGACCGTGGGTCTCCTCCACCATCCCCAGGATCATAGACATCCGCCCTCGTAGCCTTCCGCTCCCCCAAACCAGGATCGTAGCCAACCTGCGTAGGACCTGCACAAGGCAAAACAGAAGAAACAACCTCCAAAGTGTCTCCAGTAGAGTGAGA
The DNA here is from genome assembly GCA_023091065.1 of Dianthus caryophyllus. Classification (NCBI taxonomy): domain Eukaryota; kingdom Viridiplantae; phylum Streptophyta; class Magnoliopsida; order Caryophyllales; family Caryophyllaceae; genus Dianthus; species Dianthus caryophyllus. The sequence goes on along the minus strand of CM041520.1, from coordinate 25,558,600 downwards.
CGGAGGGGCAAGGTCAATAGCAGCCACAGACTCAGGCTGCATAGGGGAGCGAGGGAGACTAGACTTAGTGTAGGTAAGCTTTTCACCTCCCATCGAGAACGACAAGGTCTTGTTCCCCACATCGATTACAGCTCCTGCAGTATGCAGGAAAGGTCTCCCTAGAATGATCGGGATGTGGGGGTCCTCAGGAATGTCTAGGACCACGAAGTCTACAGGTATGTAAAACTTCCCTATCTTGACCGGGACGTCCTCTAGGATACCTAAGGGTCGCTGGACACTACGGTCGGCCATCTGTAAAGTCATAGAGGTGACTCCTAGCTTGGTCATGTTGAGTTTTTGACAGATGGAGTAGGGTATGATACTGACACTAGCCCCGAGATCGAATAAGGCGTTCTGCACTACATACTTCCCTATAGAACAAGGGATAGAGAAGGTCCCGGGGTCACTCAGCTTCGGGGGTGAACTACCCTGCAAAAGAGCACTACCCTCTCCCACAAAGGACACGGTCTCGGTCACATCAATCGAACGCTTCTTAGTTATGACCTCCTTAAGAAACTTAGCATATGCAGGAACCTGTTTAACCAAATCAATAAAAGGAATATTTACCTGCAATTGCTTGAGAATCTCAAAGAACTTACTCAACTGGGGGTCCAAGTTAGCCGGACGCACACGACTCGGAAAAGGAAGCCTGATTTGAATCGGCGGTGTCTTGTCCGTGACAGCATCGTCCACATGTTGCTGTCGCTGTGCTGGCCTATGATCACACGGCTTGACCGTGTTGCTCGCCCCATCCTTCTCCTCTTCCTCCGGTTGCTTTGGGCCATCATAAACTGTACCACTACGCAAAGTAATAGCACATGCTGTATCAGGAGGAGGGTTAGGAGGATTACCTTGGGGTGGTAGGGTACCCTGCTGTCGCGACGCTTGCGAAGCAGCGAGCTGCGCCACCTGATTCTCGAGCATCTTGATTGCCGCATCCTTGGCTTGATCACTCTTCTGCACATGTTGCAGCATCATTTCTTGTGACTTCTGCATACCCACCATCATTTGTTGCATTTGCAACATCATGGCCTTAGTCTCGGCCAAAGGATCGGGTACCGGTGTAACTGGTGGGGGAGTGTAGGTGGGTTTTTGGTAGTTGGGTGGAGGTGGTTGGTAATTTTTGTGGGGAGGGATGTATGGGGTGTTTTGTGGAGGTGGGGTAGTCGGGTTTAGCACATTCTGGTTACGATAGGAAAGAAGCGATCGATCATAACCGGGTTGATTTTGGTAGGGCAAGTTCTGTGAGTAGGATTGGTAGGCATGAACTTGCTCGTGGGGCGCAGCATACCCCGTAGAATAACCCATATCGTGCCCCATGACAGCATTCACGTGAGCACCCGAAGTAACACCCCTGTGCAGCATATCAATCGTCGTGGTTAGCGCGGCAACCTGACTAGTGAGCGCGCTAATGCTTGCCTTATCACGGTCATCATGTGCAGACCGTGAATTACCCCGTGGTTTACCAAACTGAGATGAATGCATGGCCATCTCCTCGATCAAACCCCACGCTTTGTCATCGTCGACGTTATTAGCAAAACGTCCCTCTGCAGCAGAATCCAAAATGGCCCGACTCTCCGCATACAACCCATTGTAGAACGTCATGATGACCAACCATTCATTCAACCCATGATGAGGACAATCCCGAATGAGCTTCTTGTATCGCTCCCAAGCTTCGGCAAGTGACTCGTCGAACGTTTGTTTGAAGCCTTGGATTTGGCTCCTCATTTGGTTAGTGCGCTCGGGAGGATAGAACTTAGAGTAGAACGCAAGAGCTAGACCATTCCAGTCAGCAATACCCGCGACCTCCTTATCAAGGTCGGTGATCCATTCTCGCGCTCGGTCTTTCAATGAAAAAGGGAATAGCATTTCCCTTATTTGCTCCTGACTAATCCCGGCCTGCTTAATCGTGGAGCAGTAGTCGGTAAACACCTGCATATGCCTACCGGGATCCTCAGTTGGGTAGCCACCGAATTGATTCCGCTCCACCAAGTTTAGGAAGGCGGGGCGGATCTCGAAATTGCCCTGTAACATGGCGGGCATCGTGAATCCATTAGGAATGGATTCCGGTTTAGGCACCGAGTGACTGTATAGTTTAGGCATGGTCACTGGCAGTGGAGAAACTGGAGGTGTGTCCTCTTCGTAGGACGATTGCATAGCACTAGACGACGCTTCCTCGGTATCAAGTTCAACTATGTGAATCGCTTGCTTACGTAACCTGTGTAACGCTCGTTCAGGTTCAGGTTCAAAGGGGACTAAAGTCCGAGGTGACCTATGCATAAACAACACTTACAAGCAAACGATAAGAAGCGGTCTCAAGGAACTAGGTTCCTTGAGACAAGAGAAAAAAAAAACCTAACGAAAACTAAGCAAACACTAACTAGCTAACCGTCTCCCCGGCAACGGCGCCAAAATTGGTGAGGCTAAAGTCGTCAAGCCTAATCAAAATAACCTAACAAACAACTAACAGAAGCTAGTGGTAAGCAGGATCGAATCCACAAGGAGACAGATGAAGTCAAGAGGATGCTTAGTCAAACAAGGTCAGTCTCAAGGGTAACAAATTGGGTGGAAGTGTGAAGACTAAACTAAGAACGATAATAAAAAGGTATGAAAAGAGTATGAGAGGGAGATTAGGGCATCGGGGTCATATGATATCGATTCAAGAACTGACTCAAAAGGGATTATCAATCAATTGAAATCATGCAAGTGATTAGGTTTTGGAAAACGCTCTCTCGAGTCAATTTTAACCTTAAGCAAATTTAGCGGGCTCTCGCAACTTACTAAATTCAACTTATCAATTACGCGTGAGTCTAGTTTCAATTCGGCTTTCGATCTTAAACTGAAACAACCTAAATTCAATTCAATAAAGGCGTCCCTAAATTCAATTGATAATGAAACGCGTAGGAAGAAATCAATTTGCACGAATTCAATCGATTAAAGCAATTAAAACATGTCTTGAACCAAAATCACAATTACCCTAAACCCTAATTGAAAATTAGCTATGCATAATCAAGATTGAAGCAAAACAATAATAAGAAGAAGAAGACATGATACAAGAATAATAATGAATTAAACCTAGAGAAATCAATGAATTGCAATGAAAAAGATCGAGTCTTGAAAGTTGAATTCAATCTAAACTAAGGAGTTTATGAGAGTATTTTGAGAGAAACTAAAAGCTATTCTAAAACTGAAAAAATAATGTAAAGCCTCCCATGATAAACCCTAACTCGAACTCTATTTATAGGCCTTTGAAAATCCGGAGAAGCAGAGAGCAAAACCGACCGGTTCGGGTCAAAACCGATCGGTTTAGTGGTGGAACCGATCGGTTCACCCTTGAACCGAGCGGTTCTAAGGCACACAGAAATTTCCAGCAACTTTTCTTCCTTTGCACGAACTCGGAAGCGATAGGTTCCATCCTGAACCTATAGGTTCTAAACTCTGAAGCGATAGGTTTGCTCTGAACCTATAGGTTCTAAACTCTGAAGCGATAGGTTTGCTCTGAACCTATAGGTTTGACGTCCCAAATTCTTATATTGACTCCGAATCAACTCTCGGGCTTCGTCTCGACTCCACGATACTCGTAATTGCTCCATTTGACTCAGGTTTTAGCTCAGGACCGCCAAAACCTGCAAAATACACACGAGGAACAACAGTATCGCAATATAAAGCAAATAGCTACTAAAACAATAATGAAATCGAATGAGTGCGAGCTAAATGCAACTATATCGGGGGCATAAAAGCAATATAAATGACATACATCACGACTTTGGCGTGTCATCGGATATGGAGTGTACCCGAAGTAACTAGAACACTTGGATTGCAAGCGCGCTGGGTGCCAAAGCGGAGGAGGGGGCTAAAGTGTGCGTAGACCCCTTTGTTAGTCCATAGAAAATAAGAAAAAGCTTTGATCCAAGTGGATCGGTACCTACCTTGTCCTGACGCTTCAGATCTGGGCAGAGCTTCGCTTCTTGAACTAAAAAGGAGGAATTCAGCACGAGATGGTGTGCTGAACTCAAGGATTTGAGTGCTTGAGGCTTTGTGAGTGTTTTGCTGTGTTTTCTTGGGTGAAAAAGTTATGTTTCGAGGTCTGGTATAGGGGTGTATATATACTAAAACCTCGGAGAAATTAGGAAATCCGGGGATAAAAACAGGCCAGGGAACCGCATAGCCTTATGCGGTTGCCAGGGCAAACCGCATTGGCTTATGCGGTTGCCTCCCCAAACCGCATAAGCTTATGCGGTTCGAGGGCGTGGTTTTAGCCTAGTTTCCTAGTTTCGGTTGAATTGTATCTTTGAAAGATTACGTGATAATCTTGGACGTGTGGCTCAAGAAAGCAGCTGGGATATTCCTGAGATATTTTGTGATGTTTAGGGCTTTGGAGTGCGGGCCAAAGGTGGGTTTAGGCTTCGGTTTGAACGAGACCTGTAAAAATGAAAAGGGTGTATTTGCATAGTTTTTGTGAAATAAGGTAAGACGTGAAGCCGTATTTTGTGTAAGAGGGGGCTAAATAGCGGTTTTAGCCACCGGGCCTAAATTTAGGAATTTAGGAATGCTGAATTAGACCTTGTTAATGTAAAAGGACTAATTGTAGTGCAAATGCGAAGCTCATGCCAAATGAAGCAGGACAAGGACCTAGCTAGACTCCAAATGGACAAAATGAACGTTTATTTAAGTGCGATGTGAAGCGGCCTAAAACATTTTAACATTTCAAACGACTCAAAATGAATTCGACATTAGTTAGAACCGTTTAAGTCAGCGTTAAACATGCGTAATAAAAGTCCGTGTTACATCACAGGGTTTTGTTTGGGAGGGTACGGATATGGGTATCCACAGAGCCCCCAGTTTGACTGAGCTCGGACTAGAGCGCTAGTCAAACTCCTTCGACCATATCCGGACCGTTACAGTCTCGATATGATCAGCGGAACGAAGTATGTGTCCATGGGTGAGACGAGGACTTCGAATCGGGCTATGCGGGGCGGGACGTGCGCATTTTAAGGACTTGGCGGTCCGTGCATGCTATAAGGGCCTGCCGGCCTGCTGAATGTCTTCGTCGTGCTTGTTGTCGTTTGTTGGTGCCTTTGTATATGCTTGGTATCGTCGGATGTTGGTGCTGGTGCTTGTAATGTCTTCATGTTGCATGTGTGAAGGGGCTAAAGTGCAGTGGTGCATGTGTCTTTGTAAGATGTTTGGGTATGCATGAGGTGTATAATTGAACAGGGGCGTTTATGTAGGTGTTTAGTGTAGGTCTCGTGAAAGAGCGCATGTGCAAGGGTGCAAGGTGATTGGGTAAGGGTGCATGGATGTAGAGGTGCCTAATCTCGCCTAGGAGTGCATGTGAGGGTTGCAATGCTTGGATGTACGGATGTGTTTCGTGAGGTATTCGTGCTTAAACTCGCCGAGGAGTGTCTATGTAGAGTGGGATGCTTGAAGTTAGGTGTATATTGCAGAGTGCTTATGCTTAGGCTCGCCGAGGAGTGTCTATGCAGTCGTAATTGTATATGATTGCCTTCTGTTGAGGAGAAAATGATGTAATGCTCGTGAAGAGCGTTCGTGCTTATGCTTCTGTACCGTACATTAAATGCTTAATATACGCGTATGGCGGACTGTAGGTGACGCCTTGACCCAAGCACGGGACGTACTTGGAGTTGCATTAGAGCTAGAATGAATTAGGAATCTAAAAGTAGGCGTAAAACGAAAAGAAACCGAGAAAAACCAGGGGCAGGAACCGCATAGACTTATGCGGTTCATGGGGCAAACCGCATAAGGTTATGCGGTTTCCCCTGTTGGCTGTAGGGGCTATATAAAGCTCGAGGTGAGCCGTATATTACTCATTTCACCCTTTTTCGGTTTTCATACTCTAAAAACACCATTTTTCGATTTCTCAACCGTTTTTGCTCGTTTTTCTTGCGTTGCCTTGCTATGGAACGAGGTAATGCTCCATTTTAACTTGCTTTTACGTTATTTGTTGTTATAATTAGCTAGTTTTGCCTTGAAATGTTGAAAAGACGGGTTTTGAATGAAAACCCGAGTTTTGCTTGAAATTTGCCGTTTGAATGCTTGAAATTGACGTCATTGTGTTGCATTATGCCATGCTAGCATGTATGTGTGAATTGATTGTGATTTGGACCGTCTTTGTGTGAAAAACGTCCAAATTAGGTTTCGGGCCCGAAAACGAACCCGGATTTTTCGACCCGGAATTTCAATTAAACTTCGGTGTAGGATGCCCGTAGTGTGTATAGCATGCCTATAGCGTTAGTTTTGCGAAAATGTCGAGTTAAGGTTTTCGAATCGCCGTCTTAAGTCGTAGTTATACGGAGTAATTAAGGCGAATTGAGGGTTTTTGATCAGAGTGACCAAAATGCAATTGCTTGTAATGGGTTGTTGTTGGGGACTATTATGGTGCGTAGAAACCATAAAGTTGCAATTTTGAGGTGTAGAGAACGGTTTTCGGCTTAATTATGAATTAGGCCTAAAAATGCTTTGTAGGGCGTATAGTGTAATGTGTTAAAGGATGTATATGTATTATGTATGTATTATTTGTGTGAATTTGTGTATGTGTATGCCAAGTTGTATGCTTGCATGTATTACAGCTGTATCTATTGGTTGTGTTTGGTTGCAGGGGAAGGTTCTAGTCGTGTTACGAGATCGAAATCTCGTAGGAGTGCTAGCTCGAGGACTGAGGGAGCCTCTAGCTCGAGTGGCTTGAGGCGTACGCGTAGTGAGAGGGAGGCCGACCCTCGTGACTTGTCTACGAGACGTGGGCAGGCACGAGGTAGGGGTCAGGTTCGCGCGAGGCGTGTCCCTATGCCTGATCCTGAGGAGGAGGAGGCGGATGTGTTTGCTCAGGAGTTTGTGGATGAGCTGGAGGCTGAGATGGATGTTGCTGAGGAGGAGGCTGAGGAGGTCGAGGAGGCTGCGCCTAGGGCGAGTAGCTCTAGGCCGCGAAAATCACGTGTGAACAGGGCCTTCGCCAAGGGTTGGGATGGCCACAACCTTCTACTTGCTCCGGAGAGACACGTTTCCTATCGAGCGACGATGGGTTGGCAGAAAGGCTCGATGAGGACTTTCTCGGGCGTCTCGTCCGTGATGTGTGTTTTTGAGGAGAAGCTTTCGCCGAGGGCGCAAGCTTGGGTGCTGCGTAGTGCCTTTGGCCCGCTGGTCGGCCATTGGAGGGAGATTGCAAGGAAGAAGCAGACGGCGAACCTGATGTTGATCAGGGCCTTCTTGGATAGGTACTGGGACACCACGACGACGTTCCATATGCCCGGCTTCGAGGCCGGCATTACCTTGTCTGAGTATGCTGTCATGACAGGGTTACCGTTCGGGGACCGTGACATGAGTTTTGAGTTTGCGCCGTCCGTTGTGGACGAGGTTGTGACCGATGTGATCGGTGGCGGCTTGGAGGTGGTTTGTGAGGGTGCACCACCTTATACTTTCAAGACGAGCTACATCTTGGAGTATTTTGAGGGGAAGACCGAGTATGGCCCCTCGGAGTGGAGTGACGAGCAGAATGCTCGTACGTGGTTGTGGTGGTTTGTCGGTAGCAGTGTACTTGGCGAAAAAGGCGGCGAGCGTCGGCGACGGCCCTTATGCATCTTCTGGATTGGAATGCAATTGGGACGTTCGACTGGGTGACGCCGTCTTTGGGTCTGTGCATTCGTTTCTGCATGGATGCCGTGAGACCACGGGTCATGGATCGGGGATCGAGACTGTCCTTAGTCTCGCCTGGATTCTTGATGGAGGTACGTGCTGATTCTGTTTTTGTTTCGGGTGCATTGTTGTTTGTTTTTGTTGTCTTTGTAACGTGTTTTTGTTTCCTGTGTGTGCAGTCGTGGATTCTTAGCCATTTTCCATTTCTGCTCCCCCCGCATGCTGTGAGGATCGTGAGAGAGTACCGTGATGCGTACTTGGGAATGCGTGTAACCGTCTTTGCGTTTAGCGGGTCGTATGATGATGTTCGGATCGTCACGAGCGGATGCGTTTTGATGAGGTTTGTGCTTGAACCATTTTAAATAGAGTGTACTTAAAATGATTGTATTGTATTTATGAGTGTGTTCTGTTTTTGTAGTTCGTGCCGTTCCCGTGGGGCCAGTATAGGGATATTCCCGAGGGCATCGGGGCGCGATTTGCAGTGCGAGAGACCCAGCGCTTGTACCTGGCGACGCCGTATGGGCCGGTTTGGTACCTTGGAGAGCGTTTGGTCTTTTAGGCAGGGGGGCCAGCCCCGGTGGTGCGTGGGGATCCGCCGAGGGTCCTGTTTGAGCGAGGGGTTTCCGCTCAGGATCGGGTGGCGTTGTACGGGGAAGGAGAGTCGGTGAGTCTTCTCTGTCCTGGGGAAGACTATGGCCAGTTTGCTCAGTCTCGGCTTGCTTGTGGGCCGATTGAGGTATGCTTGCTTCTTTTGAGGGTGCGTAAGGTAATTTTTGCGAAAAATTTCCTGACGTGTGCGTTTTGTACTTGTTTTGTAGGAATTTGATCCGGAGATGGCGGAGCAGCCTGGTGACTTCCCTATCACAGTTGAGTACGACGAGTCGGGCGTGCGTCGTACCTTCACTTTGGCATCATACTTGCCGGTGACCACTGACGCGGGCATGGATAGCTGGACGGGCAGGGTGAAGAAGGTATGTATCTTTGTATATGTGAGTGAGCCCCCAGTTTGATCGAGGTATGAATTATAGCGATGATCAAACTTGTGAGAGTCGTGCTTTTGTGGTTACCCCCTCGAGTTTGGCTTAATTTGAGTGAAATTAAGGCAAAGTGGGGTTGATTGCTTTTGTTTTGAAATTTCCCCCTAAGTTTGACTTAATTTGAGTGAAATTAAGGCAAAATGGAGAAAAATGTGAGGCGTTTTTGTGTTGTGTATCACAGGTGGCTAAGGAGGCTCATAAGAGGCTATGGCGGATAGCCAACAGATGGAGAATGGCTTGGGTGGCGAGCAGCTCGGTTGTGTCGAGCCGAGGCGGAGCAGCTCGGTCGGCGTGGGTGGCGAGTCTGGTCGTCGTCATCCCGAATGAATTTGTGTAACGAACCTTTGTGTACATGTCGTTGTAGCTTGAACTTTGCAGCGTGATTGTTGCAGCTTGAGCTTTGAACTTGATTGTCGTTGGTAAACCTGTTTGGTAAGCTTGTGTGAAAAATGATATGATTCCCGAGTGGGATGCATTTGATGTTGATTTTAGCTTGTGAAAATGTATTAGTAAAAAGTTCATTTTAAATGTTGAAATGAGCTTGTATGAATGTCGAAAATGTTTGTGTTTTGACTCGTGGTAAGAATCGTATTTGCTATGTTGCACAATGTCGCTGTATGGGGAACAACAAGAGAATGTCGTAGGGTGGTGTAGCTTGTGGTGTTTTAGGAAAGACGAAATTAGGAAACGTTGAGAAAAACCAGCCCCTGAAACCGCATAGGTTTATGCGGTTCGTGGGCTAAACCGCATAGACTTATGCGGTTTGGGTTGCAAACCGCATAGAGCCATGCGGTTTGCTGGCCTGTCTGGTAGCGCTGTATTTCCATATTTCGGACATTGTTTTCCTATATAAGGAGAGGGGGTGCGTGCCATAATCTTCATTCACAAACACTTCTCTTCTTTTCTCATAATACAAGTTGTTGCTCTCATAAATATATTAGGTATATTTACAAAAGTTTTTTTTTTTTGTAGTCAAGAAAAATGGTTGAGCATTTTGATGCTCTTTTGAAGAGGTGGACTTCCTCATTAAGTCCGGCGATGAAGAGGGCGGTGTATGACGATGGTGCGGGTGTTTTCATTGGCTTTCGCCAGATGAAAGTCGATCTAGACTTCCTTGATGTGTGCTTGGATTATTGGGATCCTAGCTTGCATGTGTTTAGGTTTCCCGGGGGAGAGGTGTGTCCTTTGATGGAGGAGTTCTCAGCCATTGCGGGGTGGTCGAAACGGACTACTCCTGTGGTTGTGAGGAGTGAGCTTTGCTATAACGGGATGTTGCGAAACTTCCTTGGGATGACAAATGCTCATGCTGCGGCTTTGTTTGAGGGAGGCAAGGTGAACATGCTTCTCTTGTGTCAAAGATACATGAATAAGGTTGATACTAGTATTTCGGACCGTTCGAGGCGGAGAGCCCTTGCTTTTTGTTTGGTTCATCGTTATGCTTTTGCGGGGTCCATGCCAGATGGAGTGTTCGGGAACGCGAGGTATGCTCGTGTTGTCGAAGAGATGGAGAGGGGATATGATCCTTCTGCGTTGATCCTAGCGGAGATCATACTGGGCTTAGACGATCGTTGTGCTAATCGTCTGAGCTCGTACAGGGGTTGCGCTAGGATTCTCAACATTTGGCTCATGGAGAGGCTAAGTGTGTATAAAGCTCTTCCCCTTGGAAGTGTTTTCAAGGCTGCGGCCACGACGTCGCGAAAGATGGAGTGGGCTGACCTTCGGGAGCGTTCGCCAAACTACTACCGGGGGTTTGTGAAGGAGAGCACCATTCGTTGGTATGTGTCTTGGTGGGGTATAACGGCGATTACGGCGCCGTCTGTTGTAAATGCGGCTCGTGGGTTGATGTTGTGCGGATTTGAACGAGGTGTGTGGATTCATCCTCTGCGCTTGAAGAGGCAAATCGGGCTTGCTCAGACCATACCAGAGCAGGATTCTCAGGCTGGAGGGGTTGTTGTCCTAAACAACCAGATAATTGATGCTTGGATCCGAGGATGGTCGGACCGTGTTACTTGGGCTGTCCCGGAGCATATAGAGTCTAGTCGTGTTACGGACTTCTATACACGGTGGTACCGGTCCAATGATCCTCAGGAACGGGAGAATCAGAGGAGGAGGGAGAAGAATGGGCCAAGGCCCTCCTTGGCGTATGAGGTGGTGCGCGAAAGGAGGGACTATGGTGATCTTTGTGCTGTTAGTGTGGATGCTTCTACTTCGAGACCGGCACGGGAAAGGCTTGGACCGAAGGTGACCGTTAAAGATCGTCTAGGGTCAAGGATCGAGGAGCCCCCAGTCGAGCAGGACGAGGATCCGATCGAGCCCCCAGGTTTTGAGAGATCTATTCCCGTTCTTAGTTCGAAAATTGTGGCGGATCGACCTCTTGAAGAGGAAGAGGCTAATCCGAAGCGTCAAAGGATGACTTGAGTGTTTTGCTTTGTTTAGTTTAGAAAATTTCCTTTATTTAAATACATGTTTTAGATTTGAATAAAGGGCTAAGGAGGCTTGTGCCTAACTCATTTCTAAATTGTGAAAGAATTCTAAATAAAGTAATAAAATAGAATTAATTTGCTTTTGTCTTGTCTCGTTGCTTTCTTTTGTTTTGCTTTGAAATATTCTCGACCTTTTTAAGCTTCGAACATTTGTATTTGTTTTAAATCCTCGACCTTTTTAAGCTTTGGATTCGGATCTTCCTTTGTATATTTTTTTTTTTTGTGTTGACTGTGCTCTCGACTTTTTTAAGCTTTGAGCGTGTCTTTTGTGAGTGCAATCGCCCTTGACCTTTTTAAGCTTTGGGCATGCGTGCTAAAAAGTTCGGTTGTGCTTTTGATAAGCTGCCTACGTATCTGCTTTTTAAATACAGAATCAAACCGGCGTAGTTCGTGTGATTCGGTTGAGCTCTTTGCAAAGCTGCCTACGTATCTGCTTTTTAAATACAGAATCAAACCGGCGTAGTTCGTGTGATTCGGTTGAGCTCTTTGCAAAGCTGCCTACGTATCCACAGTGCGTGGAATCAAACCGAGCGTAGTTCACCCATGCGAGAGTGAGTTTTTGTTTTTGAAATACATTGCAAATTTGTTTAAGTGTTAAGGGTAGTATTTCTTGAGTTGATCAAGATTTGTTGGTAATCGGAAGTCCTGACCGTCAAGGTCAGTTAGTTTCACGGCTCCTCCGGGGAGGATTTCCTTGACCAAGTACGGTCCGGCCCAATTGGGTTTGAATTTTCCTCTTGGGTCGACTGGTAATGGTGCTCGGACTGATTTGAGTACTAGGTCACCCACTTTGATGTTTCATGGCTTGACCCGTTTGTTGTAGGCGCGTTGTAGGCGAGATTGATACATCCGGACTGTACTTAGTGAATGTAATCGTCTTTCGTCTAACAGGATGAGTTGTTCGTATCGTTCGCGTGCCCATTCGGCCTCAGGAATGTCTGCTTCCATGAGAATTCGAAGGGATTGCATTTCGATTTCTACGGGCTGAACAGCCTCCATTCCGTAGGTTAGGAAATAGGGTGTCATGCCTGTGGGTGTGCGGACAATTGTACGGTATCCCCATAGTGCAAATGGGATTTTGTTGGGCCAGTCGTGGCAGGTGTCGATCATCTTTTTTAGGATTGATACGACGGTTTTGTTTGCTGCCTCGACCGCGCCGTTAGTTTGTGGTCGGTAGGGTGATGATTTGTGTCGTTGTATCTTGTATTTGAGGAGGAGTGGTTCCACCTCTTCTTGGAAGTGTGTGCCTTGGTCGCTTATGAATTCGTGGGGTATGCCGTAGCGACAAATGATGTTGTTTTGTATGAATTTCGCAACTTCTTTTGTGCCTAGCGTACGGTATGATGCGGCTTCGACCCATTTGGTGAAATAGTCGATGGCCACAAGGATGAAGCAGTGTCCTCCTGCTCCCACGGGTTGTACTTTGCCAATGACGTCAATCCCCCATGTGGAGAAAGGCCATGGCGAGGTTAAACTGTATAGTGGTGAAGGAGGTATGTGTTGTACGTTTGCAAAGATTTGGCAATTATGGCAATGTTTGACATATTTTGCGCAGTCGGCTTCCATGGTTGTCCAGTACCATCCTAGCCTTATGATTTGTTTGCACATGGCTCGTGCGTTCATGTGTGGTCCGCACTCGCCATCGTGTACTTGGGACATGATCTCGTGTCCCTTTTTGTGGTCGACGCACAAGAGTAGTATGCCTTGAGGCGTCTTTTTGAGTAGTTTGCCCATTTCCATCATGAACTGTGATGATAACAGGCGTAGGGCTCGATTGGCTCGTTTGTCAATGTTTGGTGGGTATTCACCGTTTGTTTTGTAGTTGATGATTGCTTGGTACCAAGGATCGGTTTGTTCTTCCTCGGTTTCAATGTCACAGATGTAGGCGGGTTCGTTCCGTCGTTCCACGACAATGGGTAGTGTTTCCATTCCCGGGGGTATGTTGATTAGTGATGCGAGTTTGGACAATGCGTCGGCAAATTGGTTTTCTTCGCGTGGGAGGTGTATGAATTCTACGTGACAGAATTCGTTTATGAGTTCTTGTATTTTGCTTTGGTATAGTGCTAGGTTTTCATTAAGTATCTTCCATGCTCCGGATACTTGGTTGATTATGAGGGAGGAGTCCCCATAGACTCTTATGTTGCGGGCGTTGAGTACAAGCGCTGCTTGGAGACCGTGCAAGCATGCTTCGTATTCTGCGGCGTTGTTTGTTACGTCGAAATCTAGCTTGATTGATAAGGGTGTGTGTTCGCCATTTGGGGATATGAGAAGTATTCCTACTCCACATCCTCGATAGTTGGATGAACCATCGAAGTATAATTCCCATTGTTCTTGGTCGATGTTGTAAATCCCATCGTCTGGAAGGGATGTTGTGTCTATGATCGGTTGTTCGTTGATTGCATTTTCGGCTAGGAAGTCGGAGACTGCTCGTCCCTTGATTGCTTTGAGGAGTACGTACTTAAGGTCGAATTCGTCCGTTAAGCACAGGTTTCTCGAAGAGGTATTTTACGGGGTCCATTGTGGAATAGACCCTCGTTTGGTGTGCTAGCATATAGTGGCGGAGTTTCTTGGATGACCACACTAAAGCTAGGCAACTCTTCTCGACGGGTGAATATCGAGTTTCGTAATCGAGAAACTTTTGGCTAATGTAGTAGATTGCAGTGGATACCCATATCCGTACCCTCCCGCACAAAACCCTGTGATGTAGCACGGACTTTTATTACGCATGCCTTAACGTTGACTTAAACGGTTCTAACTAATGTCGAATTCATTTTGAGTCGTTTGAAATGTTAAAATGATTTAGGTCGCCTCACATCGCATTTAAATAAACGTTCATTTGTCCATTTAGGGTCTAGCTTGGTCCACGTCCTGCTTCATTTGGCATGAGCTTCGCATTCGCACTATAATTAGCCCTTTTACATTAACAAGGTCTAATTCAGCATTCCTAAATTCCTAAATTTAGGCCCGGTAGCTAAAACCGCTATTTAGCCCCCTCTCACACAAAATACAACCTCACGTCTTATCTTATTTCACAAAATCCTACAAAATGCACCCTTTTTACATTTTCGTGGCTCAGCCCGTAATCGAAGCCCAAACCCGCCTTTGGCCCTCACTCCAAAGCCCTCAACAACTCTCTAGAAGATCATACTAGGTCTTCTTGGAGCACAAGCAAGGAGATTACACCGAATATTCCCAAGATCTAGCAAATCGGAATAAGGAAATACGAAATCTTGAAGTTAAAACCACCCACCTAAACCGGATAAGCTTATGCGGTTTAGGGTGCAAACCGCATAACCCTTATGCGGTTTCCCTTTGAGCCGCATAAGGCTATGCGGTTTCACAGCTTGGTTTTAACCCCGAGTTTCCTATTTTCCCTCGGCTATTCTCCTATATATACAACCCCTCGCACGACCTATTCACACAAGTTTTCCACACAAGAAAACCTCTCTTCTCACAACCTCTCTTCCTAGTTTTAGCACCCACACTTGGGTCCCACAAAATATACCGTCTAGCACGGTATACACACCTAAACACTCTCAAAGCCTCACGCACTCAAATCCTTGAGTTCAACACACCATCCCGTGTTGAATTCATCCTCCTTTTAAGTTCAAGAAGCGAAGCTCTGCCCAGATCTGAAGCGTCAGGACAAGGTAGGTACCGATCCACTTGGATCAAAGCTTTTTATTATTTTCTATGGACTAACAAAGGGGTCTACACTTTAGCGCCCCCCGGCTTTGGCACCCAGCGCGCTTGCAATCCAAGTGTTCTATTTACTTCGGGTACACTCCATATCCGATGACACGCCAAAGTCGCATAAGCAACCGACCTTATAAAATAAACCAATGGACAATTGAACTTTATTTTATTTGCATGCATCTTGCACCTTCTTATTTTGCATTAAAATCAACTTAAACAATGAATTCGACCTTTAACTGAACCGTATTCGTTAACAAGTTAAACATGCTAAACTGAGGGTTTTAATCAATCTTTTTGCATATGCATCTGCATTCTTTTACAAACTTATCGCACTTGTACGTAGCGATAACATTAGCTCAAATATCATCTTACATGGATTGTTCTAGGTCAGTAGAGGCTATTTTTACATAGGCTTTTCTAAAAGGTTTTCATAAATCATTATTTGAATTAACTCTTTTTCTAAAGTACCCTACTTAATCCAATCTGGTTTCACAAGCCTTAGATCTAGGGGTGTCGGCGTGCTCCAAAATTTAGGACATGTTTTTAACTTAGAACATGGTAGCAGGTTCCTAATTTCCGCGATAATTAGGTGGCGACTCCATAACAGTTCTTAAAGGTTTTTCCAACTTAATCTTTTTTAACTTTAAAATCCGCCCTTAAGCAAGACGCTGAGTTGGGTCCCTCGACGCGGTTCCCGGGTTCCACAGTTTGGCGACTCCGCTGGGGAAATCTTATTTTTAAAAAACTAAAACTAGCTTTTTCTTTTTAAAAATAAAGAGGTGAAACTTGAAAGCCTTGAACAATCCTTGTAAACATATTTGAGCTATGCACATTCGTTTAGAGTCCATTCCTTTTGGAATCTAGGCACCCTTTGCACCCTCGAGAGGTGGTTCCCACATGCAGGCTTGTCCACTCGATAAAGCACATGCCGGACTAGCTTTCCTCTCGCCCCTCCACGGCTTGCCGTAAACGGCTATCTCGACCGCCCCAGTGCTCCCTTCAGAAAACCTATCGCCCCGGCGTATGGAAATGAAGGGGTTAAGTATCTGCCAAAGCGTACTCGAGGTAGTTGGAGGTGTACCCGACTGACTCATTTTTCACCCTTTTTGAGTCATACGTACAAGTTCGAGGCCATGCACCCCATGGTCTTTTTCAAAACGAGCATCTGCATTCATATCTTCGAAAACTCGCATAAACTTTTCAAAGATAAATCAACCTAACATCTAACAAACTAACACCTTTTCAAACAAAACTATCGCGAATTTTTGAAACAAGCTTTTTCAAAAACTTCCTTTTTCACTAACAAGCAAAAACCCGAGCAAGGATTAAAACCCGAGCTCGTGGATTTCAATCCTTTAGGTCATACGGCCTAGACTCTGTTTTTAACATCCTCGACTCGACTTGCTCGAGCCGAATCCATCCTCTTTTACACATCCGACTCGAGCTCACCTCGGCAAATCGCCGACACTAGTTCGACGGGTGCAAACAAAACTTTTAACATCGAGACGAGATGTGCGCACACATCCTCGTCTCAAAAGCTTCCCTTTAGCCAAAACTTTTCGAAAATCTCCTTTTTCAAGCTTAAAAGGTCTTTCAAAACAATGAAATGAGCTAAAATGAACGCCTAAAATGAACATTGAACCGAGTAGGTCTAACTAGATACACTCCACACAACCTAATCCATTCTCAACATCCTTGACTCAACTAGCTAACCGCTCTCAAATCAAACCCCTTTCATCCACCTAGGCTCGAGCCCTTAACGATGAACCGTTAAATGGGCTCGACAAAGCTAACACCTTTTGACATCGAGACGAGACGTGCGCACGCGTCCTCGCCTCAAAAACTTCCTTTAGCTAAAACCTTTTCGAAAATCTCCTCTTTTCAAAGCATAAAAGGTCCTTCTAAACAAAGAAATGAGCTAAAAATGAGCGCTTAGAACGTTTGTGAGTCTAGTGGGTCGAGTCGCGTCACTAATATGTGAAGTGAAATATAGGTCTCAACTGGATACTTGTCGTACTAAGAATCGCATAGTCATCCCATACAATAAACAAACCTACACCCGCAAAATGGCCGGCAATGACGAAGTTAACGCACCCCGTGAACGAGTCACAAAGCTGACCGACGACCTTGACCTCCTACTAACCCACCACAAAACCGAGGTAGAGTACTTGGTACAACGTATCAAGGACAAGGCCGATAAGCATGTCTCGATCCGCACTCACGAGGTCCTTAACCAAAAAGACAATGAAGGCTTCACCGAGTACCTTTCTCGATGGAAAAAGCTGAGCACACAAATTCCAAATCGCCCACACGAAGACGAACTTGTGCCTAAGTTCATAAGCAACCTGCGACCCGTGTATCGATTATATATGCGGTACAGCAACATCAAAGACTTCAAACAACTCATCGAGGTCGGCACTCAAATTGAGGACGACCTTAGGACTAGCGCCATAGCAAGATGCACCAGCCACACCCATCAAAGCAGCCCATCAAAATCTCCTCGCGCGACCAAGAGTTAGGAAAACCGCACTGTGGATAGCCTTGACGCACCTGCAACCAAAAGCTATAGGAGCTTCATATCGTACACTAAGGCATTCCATAGGTTGGTCGAAAACAACTACCTACAACCAATCGGGCCTACTAACGAGCCGCCCGAAGACAAGAAGCCAAAATTTTGGAACCCGAATGCCTTCTGCGCATACCACCGAGGCAAAGGGCACAACACTGAAGACTGCTTCAAGCTTAAACATGCCATCCAAGATCTCGTCGATCAAGGAAAGCTCGACAAACCGTCTCAACCGTCCAAACCGTCCAACGATGACAACCTTTTCGCTGACCATACAACCTTCACAGGATCGCTCCCTCCCATAGAACACTCGGACTTGATCACGCCCGCAATCAACCCAACGCCTAACGCAGACATTGGGAATGAACTGACATACGAGGATGCACCTATAAAATGCAAACCATCACGACTCAAAAGGAAGATGGCGAGAACGGAGGCGTTAGCGAACGCAAAGAAAAAGAAATCCTCTTAGGATCTAATCCTTTAGGTGTCGGGTCATCTGTCGGCCCACCTTCTAGTTTTAGCTTAGACTTTCGAAGGCTAGCTTCAGCTCTTCTCCTGATTTGACAAACAATTCTTCTTCAATGAATAATACGAATAAGTTTGCTTACTTCGAGTCTCAAGCTAAAAACAAACAAATAAACAATGAACAACAAACAAAAATCAAACAAATCAATCAAACAACACAACATAAAAATCCGTGCAATAAAAATGAACTAACGAATGAACAATCGTTAATTAAATACATTGCAAACACCGTGAGCAACCCAACACAAAACTCACTTTGAAAACATAAATGGATTTAAATAACCCACGGTTATCCTAACCCATTTATCGCGTGCTTTTTCACGAAGCATAACCCAAGGATTAGAACACATTCTTGATAAGTCTTTCAAAGCGAACTCACGATCGGATCGAATGGCTCAAACCACCTCGATCCATTCCTCCTTTCACAAAATCCATGTGGACAAGCAAGCTCGTCCTCATCGCATTTTGACACCTTCGACTCAAATAGCTTAAACGCCATTTCGAGCATCCACCAATAGGATCTTAGCAACACACCGTTAGCATAAACTTCTAGCTTTCTATCACCAAACATCATCGAGCATGAAACGTTTTAAAACATTTCTAGCTCAAAATCGGCCGCATGGCTCGCGGTCATCACAACCCTTTTTATCACAAAACTCTTTCCAAACCCGAGAGTGTCAGCCCATTCTCGAAGAATTTCGCAAAAACAAATCGAACGGCTCAAAGCCTTTTCTTTTACCTCTTTCAATATAAGCATTTTTTTCGAAGGTTTTCACTATCCCAAAACCTTCTAGGATCAAACATTCCTCTTTCCGCAAAAGAACAAAACCCGGGAATGAGCAAGCTCAATCCCGAGGACTTTTGATGTCGGACCAAGTGGCTCTAGCCGCTTCTGTCTAACTCTTCCTTAAGTAAATGCATGAAAACGGGCACTACCGTTTCCATCGCATTTTCAAAGCACCCTCGGTTCAAGTAGCTCATCACTACCTTGAATCATCTCTGGCACAGAGTCGAAATGTGACAACACATTTCAACTCGAAACACCTTTTACATCAAGCCAAAATGTGACAACACATTTCAACTCGAAACACCTTTTACATCAAGCCAAAATGTGACAACACATTTTGCTCAACAAAACATCCTGCTTCTCGCCGAAAACAAAACTTTTGCAAAATCAAAGACAAATCTAAGTATGCATGAAACGAGTCCCGACGCGAGCATCAACCCCATCCGAGACATGTGCGTCTCGAGCACCCAGCGAAGAATCCATCAAGGCGCCGCCGACGATCTCACGGATCTCCTCAAGAAATTCGAGTCTTTTCAATACGGGTCGAGTTTTTAAGCATTGAGTCAATCTCTGTCAGTCTAGGGCAATCGAGTCTTCGACGTACGACATTTTAACAAACCGATAAAGGAATAAGTTTGCCTACAACCCAGCTTCCTTTTTTACACACTTTTCCCATAAAAAACACAGTTCTACACCAACATACATTGCATCCCAGGAACAACTATCCTAGGGAGATCTAGGCCGGGTACGAAGGTCCAAGTCAACAACTAAATCAAGGACACAAAGACAAGAAAGTTTCCGACGACTAAACACCTAAGGTTCACTAGTCTGCTCATGATCTACTACTCCACTGCTTTTGGAGGAGGGTCCATTAATTTGGAGCTCCACAGTGGTCATGAATTTGATCGCGACCAAAAGTACGAGTATTCCTGGATCGCCCTCCGCGTACTCGATCGCGTGCCTAATAAGCAAACGAACTTGTCAGAGGAGCCCGGCGTGATAGACACACGATCACAAGCGACCACCGAGCCACAGGGTTTAGCAGGGTCCGAGCTCAAGCCCAAGCCATATAGGGCGTGGGATATTCTCAAACCAAACGGGAATAAAAGGTACAAAGGTCAAAAACCAAAGTCACCAAAAGGAAAAGTCTCAAAAGCTCCGGAACAAGGGGCAAAACAATCAAGCAAAAGCTCAAGAAGTCAAAAGCTCAAGAAGTCAAAAAGCTTAAGAAGTCAACAAGCTTAGAAATCAATAAGCAAGGGGCCAAAACCCCAAAGGCAAGAAGTACAGAAGCCCAGAAACGAGTGGCCAGGTCCTCGAAATTCCTAATTGAAGAAACAACAGAAGTAGCAAGCAACCAGCCTAGATCAACTAAGGAGAACCCATCCTTAGGATGCAATGTATCAAGGTCAAACACGTAAACACCCCTTGGACCGGCGAGTCCTTAAATACGCACCTTTTTTTTACAAAAACACCTCCTTACCAAAACAAACACATCCCTTTCGGAACTACGCTAGGTTTGATTCCATACCCACGGATACGTAGGCCGCTCTCCCGAGCTCAACCAACCTTTTACAAAAACCCACAAAATATTCCCCACTAAGGATGTGTCCACAAAAATTCACAAAGTTCAAAGGCAAACTATTTCTTTATCGAGGCGACTAAAACGAATTCGTCAAGGCAAAGTTGTCATAGACTTAGGAGTAGTACTCTGTTTTTTGGTCTAACACTGTTTTGCAGGAACAACAGCATCCCACCGCAGACAAGCAAGCACCACTGGGGGCTCCACCAACGCACGTGTTCCCGAATATGGCATCCATGCAACCGTCGAGTCTCAAATCACGCATACGATTCGTCTCTATTTTGTAAACTTTTCGACATTTCAAGCATCGACTCACATGTCGAGTCAACCTTCTCCCAATCAAACAATTTAGCGACATTTAAACCGCTCCTTTCAAAACTTCTCAGTTTTAAAAACGCTCCCACGGGGCGACACGCTTTTTCAAACATACACGAGGCAATGCATCCTCAAAATAGCTAATCACCCTTCAAAATTAACTCAATTTTGCACTTCACTTTTGCAAAAACACACCCATTCGCACAAGCAAAATGTGCCTTTCGAAAATGCATCTCAAATCCTTGAAACGCATCTCGAATCTTCGAAATCCAAGCTTTTCCAAAAATTTAACTCACCACTCGAGTTAACATACTTTGGGAAAAAGCATTCTTCGAATTTAAGTCAGTCGAGTTAACACATTTTGAGCGAAAGCTATATCGAACTACGCCGGTTTGATTCCACATTCGTGGATACGTAGGCAGCTTACGCAAAGCACAACCGAACCTAGCACTACATCCCACTCCGTGTTGTCATGAGATTCCACCGAATTCTCATCCTCGACAACTGGGGGCTTTTCAACCTTTGCACTAAAATGACCCTCCACATTCTTCACAACTCTAGCTCAAGCTCACAACGTCAAACACTTTTTCATCTTGCATGAAGCCTTACAACCGACATTTCAAGCGTTCATTTTTAAAGCTCATTTCGACAACTAAAATGAATCTTTCATTAAATTGATTTTTCAACGAAAACATCTTAATCCAAACATCCCAATCGGGAATTATTTCACTTTCAAATCCAAGCCTACTAACTACGCAGGTCCACGGAAGCACAACACAGCACGGAAGCGAAAGACAACGGAAGCAACTACAAGCCCAAGCCAAGCTACAACGAACAGTTATGTAATGATGGGTTCACACAATCCTTATTACACAAGATCGCAGGACAACTAAGGGTGAAGACGACGGTACTCGCCGAACCCGAGCCATCTCAGCACGACAGAGCTGGGCCGCCTGCTCCGCCCACGATACATTTTTATCCATTTTGCCTTAATTTCAATCAAATTAAGCCGAACTACGGAGGAAATTTCAAAACCAAACACCATACTCTTCACTTTGACTCAGTTTTCATTCAAAACTTAGTCAAACTCGAGGGGGTAATCCAAAAACTCCTCCTCCCAATGTACATCCTACACCCCACTTTGACTCAGTTTTCATTCAAAACTTAGTCAAACTCGAGGGGGTAATCCAAAAACTCCTCCTCCAAGTACTACACCCACTTTGACTCAGTTTTCATCCAAAACTTAGCCAAACTCGAGGGGGTAATCCGAAAACACCCTTTATCCTAATGCAACCCATAGCCTTTTACATAGTTTGACTATCGTTATACACCATAACTCAGTCAAACTGGGGGCTCACATACACCGACACTATAACTCAGTCAAACTGGGGGCTGACGCTTCCTATCAAGAATCAAATCTTTACAACGAAAAATGGGATAATTTTTCGCATTTTTGAAGACACCCAAGCCATAAACACCCACATCAACATCTAGGGTTGAGCGACACCTTCAGAACCGCTACAAACAGGAGCATGCACGCTAAAAGCATAACACTTTCAAGTATGCATCAAACAACAACCACCCGAGCATAAGTCCAAGCATCCAAGCACCAACCACTCGAATATGCATCCCAAGCACCACGCATCCAGAGTCCGAGAGATGAGTATCACATGAATCCAAACGAATCACCAGATACCACCTCTCATGGTCAAAGCAGGCGAAAATGAAGATTTTAGAAGACAATCGCATGATTCGAATTATTCCGGATTTGAAGCCGCGACATGTGTAAATGAGTTCACGCTTGAAGTCGCCAATTGATAAGAGATTCCACGGAAGAATCACTAGTCAACAAGGCAATTTTTGAGGCGTGTTTTGTTCCACGTTGTCTCTCCATATTGGGCTCGTCAAGCCCAAGTATTTTTCTTCGTGCACGCAAGCTTTCATGGTTAAGGCGTCACCTAAATCCGCCACATGCGCTAGCATATCCCGCTATGCCTTGGTTAAGGCGTCACCAACAGTCCGCCATACTCGTGTACTAATTATTTGATACACGGTACAGAAGCAGAAACACGAACACTCTTCACGAGCCCTCACACCCTTTCTCATATCCCTATGGAGTATCACTTCCTCCCCATGGAGTCCACACACCTATACAGACATTTCCCGCGAGGTCCAAGACATTTCCTTTGACTTCCCCAGCGAATCACTAGCCTACATCCCTGCGGCATTCTTCCCAGTAGACCGTAGCAAACACACCTCTACAAAGCATCTTGAACGAGTCATCCTTCAACTTCGGAGCATAAATACCAAACGTCTACATCAACACATACAGCAAGTCCATCAACTACAAGACGCCCACACATTTACAACTACACGGAGCAGTATACATGAGCACATACACCTTCCTCGGACCATAATTCCCGGCGAACATACACCTGCACCCCTTACAAGACGAAACACCATCACTCTTCCAAAGACCAAACAACTAAGACTACACCTACGCTCCTCGGCGAGACCATACCTATACACCCTTCCCGGCAGACTAGTACTTCTCCAGCAGATACCACACTAAGCACCTGCGCTCCTTGGCGAGATCCAGCACGACATCAACAACGGCATCGACATCAACAACGGCATCAGCATCGGCAACGGCATCGACATCAACAACGGCATCGACGCAAGATCGCGAATCGGCATCGGCGCGAACGCGGCATCAGCAACGACATCAGCGACACGACGACGAAGGCACTCTGCAGGCCGGCAGGCCCTTATAGTATGCACGGACCGCCACGTCCTTAAAATGCGCACGTCCCTCCCCGCTTAGCCCAGTTCGAAGTCCTCGTCTCACCCATGGACACATGCTTCGTTCCGCTGACTGTATCGAGACTGTAATGGTCCGGATATGGTCGTGGAGTTTGACAAGCGCTCTAGTCCGAGCTCAGTCAAACTGGGGGCTCTGTGGATACCCATATCCGTACCCTCCCGCACAAAACCCTGTGATGTAACACGGACTTTTATTACGCATGCCTTAACGTTGACTTAAACGGTTCTAACTAATGTCGAATTCATTTTGAGTCGTTTGAAATGTTAAAATGATTTAGGTCGCCTCACATCGCATTTAAATAAACGTTCATTTGTCCATTTAGGGTCTAGCTTGGTCCACGTCCTACTTCATTTGGCATGAGCTTCGCATTCGCACTATAATTAGCCCTTTTACATTAACAAGGTCTAATTCAGCATTCCTAAATTCCTAAATTTAGGCCCGGTAGCTAAAACCGCTATTTAGCCCCCTCTCACACAAAATACAACCTCACGTCTTATCTTATTTCACAAAATCCTACAAAATGCACCCTTTTTACATTTTCTGGCTCTGCCCGTAATCCGAGCCCAAACCCGCCTTTGGCCCTCACTCCAAAGCCCTCAACAACTCTCTAGAAGATCATACTAGGTCTTCTTGGAGCACAAGCAAGGAGATTACACCGAATATTCCCAAGATCTAGCAAATCGGAATAAGGAAATACGAAATCTTGAAGTTAAAACCATCCACCTAAACCGCATAAGCTTATGCGGTTTAGGGTGCAAACCGCATAACCCTTATGCGGTTTCCCTTTGAGCCGCATAAGGCTATGCGGTTTCACAGCTTGGTTTTAACCCCGAGTTTCTTATTTTCCCTCGGCTATTCTCCTATATATACAACCCCTCGCACGACCTATTCACACAAGTTTTCCACACAAGAAAACCTCTCTTCTCACAACCTCTCTTCCTAGTTTTAGCACCCACACTTGGGTCCCACAAAATATACCGTCTAGCACGGTATACACACCTAAACACTCTCAAAGCCTCACGCACTCAAATCCTTGAGTTCAACACACCATCCCGTGTTGAATTCATCCTCCTTTTAAGTTCAAGAAGCGAAGCTCTGCCCAGATCTGAAGCGTCAGGACAAGGTAGGTACCGATCCACTTGGATCAAAACTTTTTCTTATTTTCTATGGACTAACAAATGGGTCTACACTTTAGCGCCCCCCCGGCTTTGGCACCTAGCGCGCTTGCAATCCAAGTGTTCTATTTACTTCGGGTACACTCCATATCCGATGACACGCCAAAGTCGCATAAGCAACCGACCTTATAAAATAAACCAATGGACAATTGAACTTTATTTTATTTGCATGCATCTTGCACCTTCTTATTTTGCATTAAAATCAACTTAAACAATGAATTCGACCTTTAACTGAACCGTATTCGTTAACAAGTTAAACATGCTAAACTGAGGGTTTTAATCAATCTTTTTGCATATGCATCTGCATTCTTTTACAAACTTATCGCACTTGTACGTAGCGATAACATTAGCTCAAATATCATCTTACATGGATTGTTCTAGGTCAGTAGAGGCTATTTTTACATAGGCTTTTCTAAAAGGTTTTCATAAATCATTATTTGAATTAACTCTTTTTCTAAAGTACCCTCACTTTAGAATCCAATCTGGTTTCACAAGCCTTAGATCTAGGGGTGTCGGCGTGCTCCAAAATTTAGGACATGTTTTTAACTTAGAACATGGTAGCAGGTTCCTAATTTCCGCGATAATTAGGTGGCGACTCCATAACAGTTCTTAAAGGTTTTTCCAACTTAATCTTTTTTAATTTTAAAATCCGCCCTTAAGCAAGACGCCGAGTTGGGTCCCTCGACGCGGTTCCCGGGTTCCACAATTGCGTGTTCTTCGCCGTTTACTTCTTGAGCGAACATGGCGCCCATGGTGGTAGGTGTTGTTGTAAGGTATAAGGATAATGGTAAGTCCTCCTGAGGTGGTCGTAGAACTGGTGGGTTGGTTAGCAATTCTTTGACCTTGTCAAATGCTTTTTGACATTGTTCGTCCCATTCAACATGGTCGGTTTTCTTGAGTTTCTTTAAAACTGGTTCACATATCATGGTGAGTTTGCTGATGAAGCGTGAGATGTATTGGATTTGGCCCAAGAAACTTCGAATTTCATCGAGGTTTTTCGGGGGTTGCATTTCTAGGATTGCTTTGACTTTCGAGGGGTCGACCTCGATGCCTCTTTGGCTCACTACGTGTCCTAGTAGTTTGCCGGATTTGACTCCAAAAGTGCATTTTTGGGGATTCAGGCGCATTTTGTATTGTCGTAGGCGAGTGAAGAACTTGCGGAGGTTAGTGATGTGACCACTTCTCTCATTTGACTTCACGATCATGTCGTCGACATAGAGTTCGACTTCTTTGTGCATCATGTCGTGTAAAAGGGTTGTGGCGGTGCGTTGATATGTAGCACCGGATTGATTAGGCCGAAAGGCATGACCGTGTAGCAGTATGTGCCCCACGGTGTAATGAAGGCCGTTTTTGCCATGTCTTCGAGTGACATTTTGATTTGATTGTAGCCTGCGTAGCCGTCCATGAAGGATAGGAGGGCGTGATCGGCGGTGTTGTCGACTAAGACGTCCACATGGTGTAATGGAAAGTCATCTTTGGGACTAGCTTTGTTCAAGTCGCGAAAGTCGACGCATACTCGAATTTTGCCATTCTTTTTCAAGACCGGGACCATGTTTGAGACCCATTCAGGATATTCGATGACTTGGATGAAACCGGCTTGTAGTTGTTTTTCGATTTCTTCCTTGACCATAAGTGGCCATTCGGGACGTAGTCTTCTTAGTTTTTGTTTGATTGGTTTGTAACCGGATTTAATCGGGATGCGGTGTTCGGCAATGCTTCGTTCGATTCCGGGCATGTCTTTGTATGACCAAGCGAATACGTCCTTGAATTCGCTTAGGAGTTGTGTGAATTGGGTGCGCTCGTGTTCGTCTAGTGAGGCTCCTAGTTGTAGTTCCCTTGGTTCTTCGGGGGTTCCCACGTTTATGGTTATGGTTTCCTCGATGATGGGGTCCTGTGTTTTGGGAGAGATAAGGTTTGCAATGTATTTGTTTAATGATTGATTTGTTTGTTCATTTTCGCATGAGTTAGTGTCTTTTGTATTTTGTGTTTTGTTTGTTGATTGTTGATTTTTGTTTGTTTGTATTTTGTTATTTGTTTTAGCTTGAGACAAGACATAAGCAAACTTGTTTATTTCATTATTTTGAAAAGAATTATTCGGTAATTCAGAAAATTGCTTGGAGCTAGCCTCCGTAAAGAGAAAATCTAAACTAAAGCTAGAGTCTAGGATAGATGGGTCGACAGATGACCCGACACTAAGAGCGTTAGAATTTAAAAGAATTTCTTCTTCTTCTTCATCGTCTTCTGTGCCGCTGGAGGAGCTGCTTGAGTTGTCTGAGTTGTGTGAGTTGCTTGAGCTACTTGAGGTGCTTGGGGTGCTTGGGGTGCTTTGTTTGCTTTTGACCTTGTTGGTGACATGGTCGTAAAGTAGATTGTGTCGTCGTTGGAGGAAGGTGTAGTCTTCATCCGCGGCTTCTTGACTTTTCCTTGATCGATAAGATCTTGGATGGCCTGTTTGAGTTTTAGACAACTCTCGGTGCTATGCCCCATGCCCCGGTGGTATGCACAGAAGGCGTTAGGGTCGCATGACTTTGATTTCATTCTTATGGGTGGTTCATTGATAGGTCCAATCGGTGTAAGGTAATCTTTTTCGATTAGTCTTTGTAATGCTACGGCATAAGGCATGTAGAGCTTGTCAAAATTCCTTGTAGAGCCATTTTTGTTGTGTCTTTTTCGTCCCCTGAGGGTGCGTTTTTGAAGAGTGTCCCGGTAGGCGGGATCCTCATAGCTTGATGTGAGGTCCTCTTCAATTCGGGTGCCAATTTCGATAAGATGCTCAAAGTTCTGAACGTTGCAGAAGTGAAAGTAATATCGCCAGGCGGATCGTAAGCTGAAGAGAAAAGTGTTTATGAGTTTGTCTTCGTGTGGATGGTCCGGAATTCGGGAAAGTAATTTCCTCCATTGGACGAGGTGTTTGACGAAACCTTCGCCGTTCTTTTGACGGAAGGCTTCGAGGTCGTCGAGTGAAGCTGGGTTGTCCAGTTCCTTCTTGACGCGTCTTTCTAGACGTTCGACTGCGGTCCGATGTAAAGCCTTTAGGTGATTGATGTCTTTTGCAAGTTGGTTGACGTGCTTTATCACCTCGTCAGTGGGTAGCCAGTATTCGTCGTCTTCGTCATCAGACCAGTAAACTGCATTGACTTGGTCGTCAGAGGGTATGATTAGGTAGGAACAGTCTAGTATAGGGATTGATCCTACGAAGATGGCGTGGTTGCCGAGTGGGTTGTCATTATTTGATGGCTTGGTAGGTTGAGACGGTTTGCTGAGCTTTCCTTGATCAATGAGATCTTGGATAGCGTTCTTCAGCCTAAAGCAGTTCTCGGTGTCGTGCCCCTTGCCTCGGTGGTATGCACAGAAGGCATTGGGGTTCCAAGATTTAGGCTTTTTGTCTTCGGGCGGCTCGCTAGTAGGCCCGATCGGTTGTAGGTAGTTTTTCTCGACCAACCTTTGGAATGCCTTAGTGTAAGACATAAAGAGAGGGTCGAAGTTTCTCTTGGCCTTGGGAGGTGGCGAGAAGGTAGTTGCGAAGGCGTCAAGGGTGTCATCGTCGAGGTTGCCGACGGTGCGATTTTCGTCGTTTTTGACTGCGCGGGAGGATTTGGAGGAGCTCCCTTGATAGGCGTGGCCGGTGTATTTGGCCATTGTGCCAGTTCTAAGATCGTCCTCGATTTGGGTACCGACCTTAGTTAGTTCTTTGAAGTTCTGAATGTTGCTGTACCTCATGTAAAATTGATACACGGGTCGCAGGTTATTTATGAACTTCGGTACAAGCTCGTCCTCGCGGGGACGGTTAGGGATTTGAGCGCTTAACTTCTTCCAACGAGTAAGATAGTCGGTGAAGCCTTCATTGTCCTTTTGAGATAGGACTTCTAGGGTGCGAATTGAGACCTGAGTGTCTTCATTGTCTCGGTATTGTCGATCGAACTCGACCGTGAGTTCTTCAAAAGTAGGGACCCGCTGCGGGTCGAGTGAGTAGAACCAGGTTTTCGGCACTGCTGCTAGAGAGTGCGGGAAGAGAGTTAGCCAATGCCTGGCGTCGACCCCCTTGATGGCCATTTGGGACTTGAAAGCTCGGATGTGGATGATCGGGCTCTCATGTCCTTGGAAGATAGGAAGATCACTAAGGGCGAGCTTGTTAGGGAGCTCGTCCTTGATGCTAATAGGCACGTTTTCATTCTCCTTGTGGATGGAGTAAGTGCTCGAGACATAGAGCCTTTCCTCCATGGCTTGGAGTTTCTTGGCGTGCCTATCGGCCTCTTCCTTGATCTTGGTTTCCATGCGTTCCACTTCGGTGGTGTGGGTGGTCAAAAGGCGTTCAAGGTCAGCGGTCAGCTTTGCGACTTGGTCACGGAGTGCGTTGACGTCTTCGTTGTTGCCGGCCATTTTGCGGGTGTAGGTTCGTTTCTTGTAAGGGATTATTACGCGGTTTTTAGTACGGCGAGTATCCAGCTGAGACCTGTATTTCACTTTGCATATTAGTGACACGACTCGACCCACTAGACTCACATTCATTTTAGGCATTCGTTTTAGCTCATTTCGTTGTTTTGAAAGACCTTTTAAGCTTGAAAAAGGAGATTTTTGAAAAGGTTTTGCTAAAGGAAGCTTTTGAGGCGAGGATGCGTGCGCACATCTCGTCTCGATGTTAAAATGTTTTGCTTTGCACCCGTCGAGTTGATATCGGTAATTTACCGAGGTGAACTCGAGTCGGATGTGTAAAAGAGGAAGGATTCGGCTCGAGCAAGTCGAGTCGAGGATGTTAAAACAGAGTCTAGGCCGTGTGACCTAGAGGATCGAAATTCACGAGCTCGGGTTTTACTCCTTGCTCGGGTTTTTGCTTGTTAGTGAAAAAGGAGAATTTTGAGAAAGCTAGTTTCGAAAATTCGCGATAGTTTTGTTTGAAAAGTGTTAGTTTGTTAGATGTTAGGTTCATTTATCTTTGAAACGTTTCAAGCGAGTTTTCGAAGATATGAATGCAAGTGCTCGTTTTGAAAAAGACCATGGAGTGCATAGCCTCCAACTTGTACGTATGACTCAAAAAAGGGTGAAAAATGAGTCAGTCGGGTACACCTCCAACTACCTCGAGTACGCTTTGGCAAATACTTAACCCCTTCATTTCCTTACGCCGGGGCGATAGGTTTTCTGAAGGGAGCACTGGGGCGGTCGAGATAGCTGTTACGGCAAGCCGTGGAGGGGCGAGAGGAAAGTTAGTCCGGCATGTGCTTTATCGAGTGGACAAGCCTGCATGTGGGAACCACCTCTCGAGGGTGCAAAGGGTGCCTAGATTCCAAAAGGAATGGACTCTAAACGAATGTGCATAGCTCAAATATGTTTACAAGGATTGTTTCACCCCTTTATTTTTAAAAAGAAAAAGCTAGTTTTTAGTCATTAAATAAGGCATCGATATAAATATTTTCTCTAATAATCACATCTCTCAAACACATCCTTTAGGTGTGACTCTTAGGGACCAGTTGATCACCGCCATCTGTATGATAATAACGTCAAACTTATCTAGCAAGTCAACCGTTATCGATAAACGTTAATCAACTGATTAAATACAAAATGTACCCTGTGTACCTTTAGAGATTTATTTATGTTATTGCACTAACTGTGGAGGACACTATCTCCAACAATCTCCCACTTGTCCGTACAAGTGTATGTGCGATAACCGATTCTCATATCCATAATAAATTTCTCCCACTCAATGTAAACCAATTTGCAAAGTCCGTACTTTCAAAGGTCGTAGTTCATGGCGATCGATTATCAAGAGTGGTTTCCCGACTAGAGAGTAACTTAAGCGATAAACGAATCAATATTCGAGCATGGCCATGCATTTTCGATTCTGACTCCTCGAGTGTACGAGAAAAGTATTATAACTCGATAGAAGTTTGGATATTTCCCTCAACTCGAATCCTGAGATGTAAGCGCAGCGTAAATGACCCAGTGAAAATCTACATGGCCTCCTGTTACGATCGGCCAGTGTGAAAGAAACCAAAGTCACCCAAAATCGCTTAATCAAGAGGCGGTCGATAGTCAAAAGAATCGACTCTAGGAACACTATGGATGTCCTATCCACGACCCGGCACCTAATGTTCTGAAACATTTAGGACTCCATGTAGTCGTCACAAAAATGTCCTGCGCGATTTCAGTAAACCCGCATCTGTGATCGATCAGTCAACAGTTTGACTTATGGCTCGTTGAACCCACCATCAATCGACGTCACAACATAATCGCCTGAGTTATCAGCTCGTGTAGGCGATCACGGACCAAAATAAAATATAAAGTAATTCAGTTCACTTTGAGGTGTTCAATGTTGTCTGTACAACCTTCATGAAAAAACAATATATAAAACAAAAACGATGATTTTATTAGAAGTTTTATGGAAAAATTCACGTGTCTAATCCATACAAACAACTAATACAACTCAGGAACACGCTTAATTCCCATGGAAATAACGTGCCCTACATGCTTATCATATCTCAACGATTTAGTGAGAGGATCTGCTACGTTATCATCCGTAGCAATCTTGTTAATCACTATCTCCTTCTGCTCCACGTAATCTCGGATCATGTGAGCCTTTCTTTGCACATGCCGAGACTTGTTGCTGGACTTCGGCTCTTTCGCTTGGAAGATGGCACCACTATTGTCGCAATAGATGGTGATCGGGTCATTCGAACTAGGAATTACAGTTAGTCCTTGTAAGAACTGACGCATCCTTATAGCTTCCTTCGCAGCCTCTGAAGCAGCATAGTACTCGGACTCAGTCGTTGAATCTGTTATAACAGTTTGTTTGGAGCTTTTCCAGCTGACCGCAGCGCCATTAAGAGTAAAGACGAATCCAGATTGAGACTTCGAGTCATCTCGATCCGTTTGGAAACTAGCATCTGCGTAACCGATTGCGCATAGCTCAGTGTCTCCTCCATAATACCCAATCTTTAGTCCTCCGTAGGTACTTAAGAATATTCTTTACAGCCATCCAGTGTGCTTCACCTGGATTGCCTTGGTATCGGCTCGTCATACTCAATGCATATGCCACGTCCCCTTGTGAAATGGTCTAAGAACAATACCAAAAATATGGTATCTCCTAATTGTTGCCCCCAAGATGAGATGAGATATGCCCTTAAGATCGCTAGAAAATTTTAGAGAGGAAAACTGTTTTTTCTCTCAAATTTTGTGTTGTTATTGTGATGAGTGAATGAATTTTCTCTATCTAGAAGAGGAGGAGAGACTTCACTTAAATAGAGAGGGAGTCCATAGTTTTAAAGAGAAAACCATGTGCTCCACCCATGGTTTTACAAAACCGTGGAGCTGGATACAGCTTTACCATATATCATTTCGTTCAAAGAGAAAATACAGCTATTATTCTTTATTAAAAACGAAAATCCGTCTTTATCAAGTACGGATACGGAATTTATATTTTAGATCAAACCACAGAAATTATGCATGTGAGTAACAAGAAAGCAAAGGTTGGTGACAAAGATCAAACCTATCTATGGCATTGCCGTATGGGACACATAAATGAGAAACGCGTGAAAAAGCTCATTGATAATGGGACAATCGCCCCATTTGACTATGAAACTTTTGGCACATGTGAATCATGTCTTATAGGCAAAATGTCTCGAATTTCCTTCAAAGGTGTTGGAATGCGCACTGCTGACCTATTAGGACTCATACATACTGATGTATGTGGACCTATGTCAATCAACGCTAGAGATGGCTATAGATATTTTATCACTTTCACGGACGATTTGAGTAGATATGGACATGTCTACTTAATGAAGCATAAAAGTGAGTCCTTTGACAAGTTCAAGGAATTCCAGAATAAGGTTGAAAACCAACTGGATAGAAAGATAAAAGCACTACGTTCAGATCGTGGTGGCGAATATCTTTCAACTGAGTTTGATCGACACCTGAAAGACCGCGGGATAGTACTACAATTAACTCCACCCGGAACACCACAACTGAATGGTGTGTCCGAACGCAGGAATCGAACATTACTTGATATGGTTCGATTCATGATGAGTCACACGGTTGTACCTGACTCATTGTGGGCTATGCTCTTTTGTCAGCTGCTCTTATACTTAACCGAAGTCCGTCTAAAGCTGTTGACAAGACTCCATACGAGTTATGGAAGGGAACAGTCCCTAACTTGTCCTTTATTCGGGTTTGGGGGTGCGAGGCTTATGTCAAGTGGAGACACGAGGATAAGCTCGGCCCACGATCGGTCAAGACATACTTTATTGGTTATCCAAAAGGAATGTTTGGTCATTACTTCTATTCGCCTACCGAACACCGAGTTTTTGTTGCGGCTAGTGCGACGTTCTTAGAGAAAGAGTTTCTCGAAGACAAGAGAAGTAATAGAACCTTCGATCTGTAGGAGATTCCTGAACCAACAACCGAGCAACCAATGGAGGAAACTGTTCCTTCTTCGTCTGCTGCGGTTAATGTCCCTTTGGAACCCAGGAGGTCGGGTAGACTCTTCATTCCTCTAGATAGATACATCGGTATGGTCGAGGAAAATGGGAGAGACGACGTTTTACTCCTTGAGAGTAACGAAACCGTAACCTATAAAGGTGCCATGACATGTTCTGACTCAAAGCTATGGCAAGAAGCCATGCAATCCGAGATGGACTCTATGTATGAGAACGATGTATGGGATCTGGTTGACTTACCTGATGAGGTTAGGCCTCTTTAGTGCAAATGGCTTTATAAGATAAAGCGATCTGTAGAAGGACAACCAGATATATACAAGGCACGACTAGTGGCAAAGGGTTTCACTCAAGTGTAAGGGTTGCACTATGATGAGATCTTTGCACCCGTAGTCATGCTTCGTTCCATTCGGATTGTCTTAGCGATTGCCGCTATTCATGATTATGAAATTTGGCAAATGGACGTGAAAACCGCCTTCTTAAACGGTTATTTGCAGGAGGAGTTGTACGTGGTACAACCCGAAGGTTTCACAGATCCTGAAAATCCTAATAAGGTTTGCAAGCTTAAGCGTTCCATTTATGGACTTAAGCAAGCTTCACGGAGTTGGAATCATCGCTTCGACCAAGTGATAAAGGAGAATGGATTCACTCGATCGGTCGAGGAACCATGTCTATATATCAAGTCGAGTGGGAGCAAGATTGTATTCCTAATACTTTATGTCGATGACATACTTTTGATTGGGAATGACATACCTCTCTTAATTTCGGTAAAAGTTTGGTTAAAGAACCATTTCCAGATGAAAGATCTGGGTGAGGCACAACGAATTTTGGGGATCCGTATCTATAGAGATAGATCACGACGGATGTTATCCCTCAGTCAGGAGTCTTATATAGATAAGATTCTTGAGAGGTTCAGCATGACCAACTCCAAGAAGGGGAACCTTCCAATGATCTCTGGAGTGCAATTGAGTAAAGCTCAAGCACCAAAGACATCGGAAGAGGTCGAGCGCATGAGTCGGATTCCTTATACTTCGGCTATAGGATCGATCATGTATGCCATGATATGCACACGTCCGGACGTGGCATATGCATTGAGTATGACGAGTCGATACCAAGGCAATCCAGGTGAAGCACACTGGATGGCTGTAAAGAATATTCTTAAGTACCTACGGAGGACTAAAGATTGGGTATTGACTTATGGAGGAGACACTGAGCTATGCGCAATCGGTTACGCAGATGCTAGTTTCCAAACGGATCGAGATGACTCGAAGTCTCAATCTGGATTCGTCTTTACTCTTAATGGCGCTGCGGTCAGCTGGAAAAGCTCCAAACAAACTGTTATAGCAGATTCAACGACTGAGTCCGAGTACTATGCTGCTTCAGAGGCTGCGAAGGAAGCTATATGGATGCGTCAGTTCTTACAAGGGCTAACTGTAGTTCCTAGTTCGAATGACCCGATCACCATCTAGTGCGACAATAGTGGTGCCATCTTCCAAGCGAAAGAGCCGAAGTCCAGCAACAAGTCTCGGCATGTGCAAAGAAAGGCTCACATGATCCGAGATTACGTGGAGTAGAAGGAGATAGTGATAGACAAGATTGCTACGGATGATAACGTAGCAGATCCTCTCACTGAACCGTTGAGATATGATAAGCATGAAGAGCACGTTATTTCCATGGAAATTAAGCGTGTTCCTGAGTTGTATTAGTTGTTTGTATGGATTAGACACGTGAATTTTTCCATAAAACTTCTAATAAAATCATCGTTTTTGTTTTATATATTGTTTTTCATGAGGGTTGTACAGACAACATTGAACACCTCAAAGTGAACTGAATTACTTTATATTTTATTTTGGTCCGTGATCGCCTACATGAGCTGATAACTCAGGCGATTATTTTGTGACGTCGATTGATGGTGGGTTCAACGAACCATAAGTCAAACTGTTGACTGATCGATCACAGATGCGGGTTTACTGAAATCGCGCAGGACATTTTTGTGACGACTACATGGAGTCCTAAATGTTTCAGAACATTAGGTGCCGGGTCGTGGATAGGACATCCATAGTGTTCCTAGAGTCGATTCTTTTGACTATCGACTGTCTCTTGAGATTAAGGCAGATTTTGGGTGACTTTGGTTTCTTTCTCACGGTCGACCGTAACAGGAGGCCAAGTAGATTAAGGCAAATTGATAAGCTAAACAATTAGCTTATCAATTTAAAGAAATTGAGTCTTGGGATCACTTATGTAATTCTCGAGGGAGGTCGATTATATGAGTGCACGAGTCATTGCATTAAATCGTTATTACTCTACGACTTAAACCTTTAAAAATGATGTTTTCTACTTGTAGGATTATATCTGTATATAGTCCTTTAAAAACACAGGATTATAATTAAAACTTTATATGATTTATAGTCATAAATTGAAATTGCATAACATAATAAATAGATTTAGAATTAACCTTTTAATCCTTGAGAATAGGCCTAAGAATAATACCAAAAATATGGTATCTCCTAATTATTACACCCAAGATGAGATGAGATATGCCCTTAAGATTGCTAGAAAATTTTTAGAGAGGAAAACTGTTTTTCTCTCAAGTTTTGTGTTATTGTTGTGATGCGTGAGTGAATGAGTTCCTCTAGATGAGGAGGAGAGAAATAGCTTAAATAGAGAGAGGGAGTAAAATGGCACATGGTTTTCTAGAGAAAACCATGTACTCCACCCATGTTTTTACGAAACAATGACTTAGACCATGGTTTTAGAAAACCATGTTCCTTGCATGTGGTTTTTGTCAAAACCATGTACCCTAATTAATTAAATATAATCTTTTATATTTAATTTACGAATTATATTTAATTCGTCTCAGCTAATATTATTTAATCATTATTAAATAACCATATCATCATCACACTGACTAAGATTTTAGTCAAACAACACTGACTAACCTTTTAGTCATTAAATAAGGCATCAATATAATTATTTTCTCAAATAAGCACATCTCTCAAACACATCCTTTAGGTGTGACTCTTAGCGACCAGTTGATCACCGCTATCTGTATGACAATAACGTCAAACTTATCTAGCAAGCCAACCGTTATCGATAAACGTTAATCAACTGATTAAATACAAAATGTACCCTGTGTACCTTTAGAGATTTATTTATGTTATTGCACTAACTGTGGAGGACACTATCTCCAACATCTTCCCCTCGAAGTACTCCCGGATATAGCTCGTCTTAATGACGTAGGGCGGCCTACCCCTATACTCCACCTCAAGACCACCGCCAATCGCGGCAGTCACCACGTCGTCCACGATGGACGGCGTAAAATCAAAGCTCATGTCACGGTCACCAAACGGCAGGCCCATCATGACCGCGTACCCCGACAAAATAATACCGGCTTCCAAGCCCGATATGGAACGTCGTGGTAGTATCCTAATACCGATCAAGGAAGGCGCGAATCAACATTAGGTTCGCCGTCAGCTTCGACCTCGCAATCTCCCTCCAGTGCTCGACCAACGGGCCGAAAGCGCAACCTAGCACCAAGCTCTCGCTCCCGGCGAAAGCTTCTCCTCAAAGACACACATAACGGACGAAATGCCCGAGAAAGTTCTCATCGAACCCTTCTCCAAGCCCATCTTCGCCCGATACGAGATATGTAGCTATGGAGCTAAGAAAAGGTTATGGTCGTCCCAACCCTTGGCGAACGACCTATCTACTCGTGACCCACGTTGCCTAGAACTACTCGCTCTAGGCATGGCCTCAGCCTCCTTAGGCTCCTCCTTAGGCTCCTCCTCAGCACCTAACTCGGCCTCCAGATCGACCACCAGCTTATCCACGTGCTCATCCTCCATAGCAGGGTCATGCCTCGCACGATCCCTACCCCGTGGCGTACCACGCCTAGTACGCAAGTCGCGAGGGTCAACATCTCGCTCGCTAACCGTACGTCTCATGCGACTCGTACTGGGGGCTCCCTACGTCCTCGAACCTGTACTCTTACGAGACGACTGCGACCTCGTAACGCGCGTAGAGTCTTCTCCTACAAAAGACACGACAAATACATACAACTATGACATACACACGAACTTACAAACATGACATTATACGCCCTGCAGAGCATTTTTAGGCCTAATTCACAATTAAGCCGAAAACCTTTCTCTAAACATCAAAATTACAACTTGATGGTTTCTATATGCTATATTAACCTTCAATTGCACCCCCTAGCAATTAATTTGAATTTCGGACACCCCGGTCAAAAACCCCCAATTTGTATGAACACTCCTTATTCGAGTAAGGAAAATTGTCAAATTGAAAGCCTTAGCTCGACATTTTCGCAAAATTGAAGCTAGATACATGCTATACTAGCTATGGGCATCCTACACCGAAGTTTAATTGAAATTTCGGAGTCGGAAAATCCGGGTTCAAAATTTGGGTCGGAACCCTAATTACATGTTTTGCGCAATAGACGGTCTAAATCACAATCATTTCACACATACATACTAGCATGGCATAATGCAACACAATGACGTCAATTTCAAGCATTCAAACGGCAAATTTCAAGCAAAAACCGGGTTTTCATCCAAAACTCGTCTTTTCAACATTTCTAGCTAAAACTAACTAATTACAACAACAAATAACGTAAAAACAAGTTAAAATGAAGCATTACCTGATTCCATAGCAAAACAACGCAAGAGAAATGATCAAAAACGGTTGAGAAATCGAATTTTAGTGTTTTTTAGAGTTAGAAACCGAAATGGAGTATAATGGAGGTAAGCTACGGTGCTTGTGCCTTTATACACATTTTCCAGCCACTAAGGGAAACCGCATAGTCTTATGCGGTTTACCCACAAACCGCATAAGGCTATGCGGTTTGTCCCTCTGGTTTTTCTGTGACTTTTCTCGTTTTGGACCTACTTTTGGATTCCTAATTCATTTTGGTCCAAATGCACCTCCGAGTATGTTCCATGCTTGGGTTAAGGCGTCACTACAGTCCGCCATACGCGTGTATTAAACATTTAGTATACGGTGCAAAAGCAGAAGCACAAACGCTCTTCACGAGTCCTTACATCATATTTCCTCAAACGGAAGACAATTACACACAATAGCAACTACATAGACACTCCTCGGCGAGTTCAAGCACAAGCATTCTACAAAACATATCCAAGCACAAGCATTATACAACTACAATTACAGATGCACTCCAATGCAATACCACACACTTACAACTACGCTTGCGCTCCTCGGTGAGACACTACGCTACACTTTCGCTCCTCGGCGAGACACTACACTACACCTGCGCGCCATGGTGAGACTCGACACAAGCACAGCATCAGCAATAAGCAAATACAACAAAACACTACACTACACAATAGCAACACGCACAGCAACAACACTTAGCTTGTCGGCAGGCCTTCACAGTATGCACGGACCGCCACGTCCTTAAATGCGCACGTCCCGCCCCGGATAGCCCGGTTCGAAGTCTTCGCCTCACCCATGGGCACATGCTTCGTTCCGCCGACGTTATCGAGACTGTGATGGTCCGGATATGGTCGTGGAGTTTGACTAATGCTCTAGTCCGAGCTCAGTCAAACTGGGGGCTCTGCGGATACCCATATCCGTACCCTTCCAAACCAAACCCTGTGATGTAACACGGACTTTTATTATGCATGCTTTAACGTTGACTTAAACGGTTCTAACTATGTCGAATTCATTTTGAGTCGTTTTTAAATGTTAAAATGATTTAGGTCGCTTCACATCACGCTTAAATAAATGGTCATTTTGTCCATTTAGAGTCTAGCTTGGTCCACGTCCTGCTTCATTTGGCATGAGCTCCGCATTCACATTACAATTGGCCCTTTTACATTAACGAGGTCCAATTCAGCATTTCTAAATTCCTAAATTTTGGCCCGGTGGCTAGATCCGCTATTTAGCTCCCTCACACACAAAATATAGCCTCACGGGTTATCTCATTTCACAAAACACTACAAAATATACCTTTTTCACATTTTCGGGTCTCGGGCCCAGAACCGAGCCCAAACCCGCCTTTGGCCCTCACTCCAAAGCCCTCAACCCTCAAAAAAATCTTGGAGAGCCCTCCATACAGCCTTCTTGACGTGCAAGTCAAGGATTATACTGTATCTTTCCGAAATATTCTCAAACCGGAATTAGGAAATTCAAGCTACAGCCAGCCCCCCAAACCGCATGACCTTATTCGGTTTAGGGGCCAAACCGCATAGCCCTATGCGGTTTACTGGCCAAACTGCATAGGCGTGTGTGGTTTGCCTGTCTGGTTCTATCCCGAGATTTCCTATTTTCTCCGAGATTTTTAGTATATATATATATACCCCTTATATCGGACCTCATAACAGAATTTCTACACAATCTCTCAAAGCCTCAAGCACTCAAAATCCTTGAGTTCAGCACACCATCCCGTGTTGAATTCATCCTCCTTTATAGTTGAAGAAGCGAAGCACTGCCGGATCTGAAGCGTCAGTACCAGGTAGGTACCGATCCACTTGGATCAAAGCTTTTTGTTATTTTCTATGGACTAACAATGGGGACTACACTTTAGCGCCCCCTCCCCCCGGCTTTGGCAACCGAGCCCGCTTGCTGCCAAGTGTTCTTATTATTTCGGGTACACACCATATCCGATGACACGCCAAAGTCGCATAAGCAACCGACCCTTTTAAAATAAACCAATGGACAATTGAACGTTTATTTTAATTGCATGCATCTTGCATCTTCTTCTTTTGCATTAAATCAACTTTAACAATGAATTCGACCTTTAACTGAACCGTTTTCGTTAACAAGATAACATGCTAAATTGAGGGTTTTAAACAATCTTTTTGCATTTGCATTTGCATTCTTTT
Source organism: Dianthus caryophyllus (assembly GCA_023091065.1). NCBI lineage: Eukaryota > Viridiplantae > Streptophyta > Magnoliopsida > Caryophyllales > Caryophyllaceae > Dianthus > Dianthus caryophyllus. The sequence continues at coordinate 25,518,635 of CM041520.1, read as the reverse complement.
ACAAACTTTATCGCACTTGTATGTAGCGATAACATTAGCTCAAATATCATTTTACATGGATTGTTCTAGGTCAGTAGAGGCTATTTTCTTAATAGGCTTTTCTAAAAGGTTTTCATAAATCATTATTTGAATTAATCTTTATTAAAGTACCCTCACCCCGAATCCATTCTGGTTTCACAACCTTAGATCTAGGCGTGTCGGCGTGCTCCAAAATCTAGGACATGTTTTTAGCTTAAGACATGATAGCAGGTTCCTAATTTTCGCGATAATTAGGTGCTGACTCCAAAACAGTTTTAAAGGTTTTTCTAACTAAATCTTTTTAGCTTTGAGCGCCCTTATGCAAGACGCCGAGTTGGGTCCCCTCGATCCCGGGTTCCACAATATCATAAAAACTTCTTATGTGAAATTCAACTTTAATTAAATGTGTAATTTATCTCAACAAAAATGGACTAATATAAGTTTATTTAGAATGCGATCAAGTGAATCAATTTATACTGTACTATATTATCCCTACTTCAATGTGCACTAGTTACTCAAACTCGTTCATAACATCGACTACTGACTAGATTACATTATCCCTACTTCATGTCCAATGTCATAAGGATAATCAATCATATTTCTACAATGAACTAACAGACCAGTGAGGGCGGAAACATGCATTAACACCATAACAAAGACGTTACGCGGAGTAGCCGAATGGGCCGGAAACATCAACGGACAAGTCAGACACGCTCTAGATATCATTAGGTAATAAGGAGGATTAATCCCTTATCATTTGGTATGCATACACCACCTTATAGGTGCGACTATTGATAGGCTTAGTCGCACTCGCCTAGTCAAAGATAATACCAAACTCAACACTAGGGTAGCTAGGGTAAGTCGGGATCGTATCCACAGGGAGATAGTCGTAATGTTGGTTACTTTGAGTGATTCTAGTCTCGTTTCGGGTAAGGGTTGGTTTACTAATGCTATAGCGAAAGGTAAAGGGTTTAAACTAGAAGAGAAAGGTCTAGGGAGTCGGGTTAGGCAATGGGTAAGACAAGGTCAAGGATGATGATCGGAATGAGTAAGGTATCGCACATTCTAAGGATAAAGCTCGGCCTCTCGGTGTAACACCCCGTGTTAATTTAATTCAATAATTAGCCATCAATTTCTAATTTCAAACCTTAAATCAATTCTTAATCATTTAATCTTTCAAAATCACACTTTTTGCAAAACTTTCGTTTTGTAAAATTTCTCGACTTCTTTAATACTTTTTAATATTTTTGAATAATGAAATAAATATTTTAGTCTTAGAATTCAAAAGTAGAAATATTTCGAAAAATAGTCAAACGCGCACACATTGACTTTTATCGCTTTTGACACCCGACTTTTTAAAACTGATAAATTTCGTGGAAAATTTTAATTTGATCAAATATCTTAAGAAGCTTCTTATTTTGACACTAGTATGTCAAGTTGATTTCATGACTCATTTATTTAATTTAATTAAACTTTATTTACTAAATAAACTAACTTTGACCTAAAATCATTTAACCTAAAATACTCCAAGTTGTTCCCATAATTCACAAGTGCAAAATATACCATTTTTCTCTCCAAAATAGCCGGCCACTTTGCTCCATTTTGCTCCCTTTGATTTTCTTCCATTTTATTTCTAAAACACATTAAATAAAACCCTAAATATTACTCTAATACTTACTAGTATTATTTAGCTAATTAGAGGGGATTCAAGCTTACCATCTCGGTTTATTTTTGAAGGTGAAGACAGTATTTGGGTGAAGACTTAGACCTAGATAATATCGTTGATCCCACAACCAATAAACTTACCGAATTAAGGTGACTAACTATGTCTTATATTATCTTTTTAGTAAATTAATTTGTTTTGTTATTATAATTTTATGAGTATGAAAAATTATGTTAAATATGTTAAACATCACTTATATGTACTTGTATGTTTATGTGTTGTATAATAAAATGATAATAACTAAGTAATATGTTAAATAGATTATTGTAGTAATATATTCATATGTGTAGTTATATTTATTTTGAGCATTTTTAATTATGTTTCATATGATTTTTATGTTTAGTTATGTTTTAATTAAGTAGTAGTACCATATAAAAATTATGTGAAATATTAACAATGAGTTTAAAGTGGTTAAAATCGAAAATGAAAATTTATACATATATATTACATATACACGGCATTTTTATTTTTTTTAATATATTTTCACTTTTAATTTTTGTAAATTATATGTAGTGTTAAGTTAGTATAAAATAGATATTCCTATGAAAAAAAAAAAAAACTAAATTAGGAAAACAAATTATAAATTATTAAAATCGAAATTAGTGTTCTTGAGCTTTAATATGATCTTCATGTGTGTTCTTGATTTATTCATGTTGATGTTCATCATTTCTACTCATTTTGATCTTATTTTATTTTATGTTTGTTAATAATTTGTGTTTATGTTTAGTTATTGTTTTATATATCACTTAGTATTATACTATAAATCAACTAAAACATTATAAATCATTTAGATTAAAAAGTTAGAAAATTAAAGTGTTGAAAAACACTATTCATAAATATAAATGAAATTGTTAGTAAATTTCATTTTAGTTTAAATCGTTTTAGTATAATTAGAATAATTAAATTATAAAGACTTTAAGCTAAAAACCGTTAAAATCAAAAAAATGAAATTTAGAATACTAGTATACATGCTCACGGCATTTTGGACATTTTTAATGTTAAAATTGTTTTTATCACTTTTTAGTTTAATTGTTAAAATAATTTAATCAGTAGTTAATAAGTTGGAATTAAGAAATTAAAAGAAATAAATCAATTTTGACATATAAATCATGTCACACGACATTTCCATTTTATATGGGCTAAATTTGATCAAAATGAAATTATCATTAAGTCACTAAAGTTAAATGGTAGTTAGAATTGAATTTTTGTATAAATCGATTTAGTTTTAAATAAAATATTATAAACCGATAAAAATATGTAACCGTTATAAAAATGAACTAAATCGTGTGTTACTGCCTTTGCTATTTGGACTGTTGATCTTGGACTTCGGACTTAAATGAATCATCCACGTTACTATTATTTTAAAAATGAAAATCGCTAAATTTAGTTAATAGACGACTAAATTTAACTAAGTCTCATTTTAAAATAAATGTCATTATCACTTTTTACAAATTGAACTTAACATTTTTAAAACTAATATTTTAAAATGAAAATCATTATCACTTTTTACAAATTGAACTTAACAATTTTAAAACTAATATTTTAAAATGAATATCATTATCACTTTTTACAAACCGAACTTAACGTTTTTAAAACTAGACTTTTAGAACATTTTCAAAACTCACCAAGTACAAAACGAACTTAACGACTTTGAAACTAGAAATTTATACTTAGAAAATAAAAAGAGTTTAGTTTATTTTCTAAAATATCTTAAGTATAAATACCTAAAATATCTTAAGTATAAAAATACGTATAAATATAGAAATACCAAGTATAAGAATACGTACAAGTATAGAAATACGTATAAGTATAAAAATACGTATAAAATACGAGGTATAAAAATACGAATACGTATAAGAATACGTATAGAATACGAAGTATAAAAATACGAATACGTATAAAAATACGTATAAAATACGGTGAATAGTGAATAGTGAAAAGTGAATAGTGAAATACTGAAAATAATTGAAAATTTTACTAAGTATAGAAAAATTTAAAATGAATAAGTAAATGACTTAAAGTGTTTTGAAAAACACTTAAATAAAATTGGACCTAATAATAAACGTTTCAATTTAGAAATTTAAAAACGTTAATAATTAACAACACTTCAAATAATAAACGAATGTGTTATGTGATCATATGAAACCTACCATTCAAATAAAACGTTTGACGCTGAGACTAGGAGAGTCTAGTAACATGTGATATGGAATATCAAATAAATAATGAATATTGAGTAAGTTAAATAAAAGGTCAAGCTTGGGCCTCAGATATGAAAACGTCAATCGTAAGTGAAGTGGGGTTAAGATAGTCTTGTGCGGATACCACTATCTCGGTCTCTGGCTTGGGTCATATCGAATAGTGTGGTTTAAGCCGGCAGCCTTATTGCTTAGTGCATCCTGCCCATGCCGTTACGCCTTAAGTCGTATAGCCAAGGCCATACAAGATAATGAAAAATTCAACTCTTAGTGGGTCAGGCTTTAGGAAATAGTCGTTTTATCCTGAGTTAAGGTGCTCTATGAATAGCATAGCCCACTCTTAAATTGGATATTAGTGTATGCATACTAGACTAGGGTTTTATTCCCCTATTTCGCTAAAGTTACCAGGGCCACCGTGACATTATGTGCTTATGCGCTTTGCGGTTCTGTCTCCTTGCCGTGTTTCGTTCTTAGTGGGCGCGACACTAGCATTCGCTCTTACCCTGCGTAAAGATTACTTGACGAGATTGTATCTGAAGTTCGAATCATTTCGAACACTAGAGGATGAGATGCAAGTATTATAGTATTCGGCGTGGTTTACGAGTCGAGTAAGTCTCTGCACTATGGAAGTGAGATGCAATCGATCAGAGTACAAAGACCTACTCAGTGGTCAGGCTCGTAAGCAGTATGTGTTGTCTGTTGCATGATTTAATTGAAAATGAGTGTGTACCATCTTCGAAAACTAAGGACCACAACTTTCTGAATTGAATCGAGTCTGCACGAGGAGAATGATAAGATATGTACGTTTGATTGTGATCCGATATCGCCTTGTAATGCCATTGAATTATTGTGATACTATTGCTATGCTATTATGTGTTATTTGCCTTCATAATTGAATATCATGCTTATATGATTTATCGCTTTAAACCGCATGCTTATTATGACTTATATGTCTTTATATGCTATATGTATTAAGCATGTTTATGTTTTTATCATAATGTTGTGTTTATAAAGCGATAATATTAAACCAAAGTAGTTGAAATCGAGGGTAAGTATGAGCATAGCTAGTCACTGTCCGCTCAGCGGGCATCCCCCCAATAGTTTATTGTGCAGGACGATCGTGGACCAGGAGCTGGATTTTGGATGGGGCCACGAGACGTTTTTACGCTTTACTTTTGTTGCTTTTGAGAGATATGTAATATATACAACACTTTACTCTTTTAACTTCCGTATTTAGAGTTGTTCCATTCAACTCTTAAACGATGATGTAATATTTGGGTTATTTGTATAATTAATAACGCTGGTTTAAGACTTAATTAATTTCCGCCTTAGTAATTAAAGTCGACTAAAAACCAGGTTGTTACAGTTGGTATCAAAGCTGACTCGTGACCGTAACATGAATTGCCTAATGTGATTTATGCTTACCTAACGAGAGACACCTGGGCGGTACAAACATATTAATATGTTAACCCGCAAGACTACTAGGATCAAATAATAAATTAGATTTTTATTTTAATAGACCACTTAAATAATAACTTTAAATCGCTTTAAAGTGTGAGGATGGGTAGAAACCTTAAGGACCGACCATAGGCTTAGAATTATTAAATATAACGAACTACTGCCCTCAAAATAAAATACACTAACTATCGTATGCTTGCTACTTGCTGAAGTGACTGACTACAACTAACAACTATCCTCGGATATAAAATCTAAATAATAATTCAACTCCCGAGGATTGAAGCATCGAAGAAGTACCAGACGGCACGAAGTGAGGACTTCTGTTAAATTCGTAACCAATTCCACAAAAATACATTCTCCCTCTCTCCTACTTTTTATATCCTTCCTAAGAAAATGTACTAGATACATTTTAAAATCCTAAAACCGATGTAACCAAAAATTACATCTCAATGGAATAAAATACCTAACTTCTGTGCTTACTTGCATAACTGCCGTTATTGCATTTACTTTCAAGTAAAATCTATCAATGATAAGCATGTCTTCTAACCTCTCGCAATACTAATAAATTCCTTCACGTCTTAATTCTTTCAGAATGGCTGCACCTCCAATGACAGACGAGGAAAGACACCTCCTGGCAGAAGAATCTTTGATCCGTTTGGCAGAAATAGCCACGGACAACGCAAACCGCCAACATCATCCAAGCGCGTTTGATCGCATTTCCCGTCATCGTCCACCAACATACTCGGGTTCTAATGACCCTATCGACCTCACAAATTGGTTGGAGGAAATGAAGAAACTCATGGATCTGGCTAGAACGCCTCCAGAGGATAGAGTCAACATTGCCGCCTATTACCTAAAGGAAGAGGCAAATGACTGGTGGAGCGTGGTCAGGACCAATGAACCTGACACTACGTTCACCTGGTACGAATTTATTGAGAAAATTAAGGGGAAATATTTCTGTATGAACTCCGATGCCGAGAAGAGGCGCTCATAAGTCTCAAGATGGGAGACATGACACTCCAAGAGTACACAAAGGAATTTCAAAAGCTGGCCAAATTCGGGGCTACGGTTGCTCCCAACGAGAGGGCAATGACTCAGAGGTATCTGCGCAATATGTCTAACAGTATGCGTACCTACATGAGCACTGGCACCTACACTACTGTAGCTGCAGCGTATGAACGTGCGTGCAGTGTGTGGGCATCCTTAGAGTTGGAAAAGGCTGAGGAGAAACAGAAGAAGAAGGTGTTCGTGCCATCTGTGGCACAGTCGAGCTTCATTCAGAAGCCAATCTACCAACGCCCTAATCAGCAGAGGCCAAACTTCCAGAGGCCTGCATTCCAAAACAGGGTTCCTGCTGGGAACAATGAGAGAGCCATGGTTGCAGGAAGGGCTCCTCAACCTAGAGCATTACCGGGAAATTGTCGTATGTGTCACAAGGCACCACATGAGGGTAGGCAGTGCAACGGTCAGCCGATTACCTGCTACAAATGCAAGAAGGTTGGGCACAAGGCAAACGTATGCCCTAATAACCTGAACACGGCGCCGATTGCGGGTGTACCACAATCTGTTGTGGTACAAGGTCGAGTTTATGTCCTCACAGAAGCTGAGGCAGAGGAATCACCTGAGGCCGACGTCATTACTGGTATATTTCTTGTAAACTCTGTGAACGCTATGGTTTTGTTTGACACTGGGGCATCATTGTCCTTTATATCTTCTAAATTTGTCTCTAAAGCTAATCTCACAAAATTTGAATCAATCAATGCAAACATTTCTCTACCTAATGGTAAAATTCTCAAATGTTCCAAAATATTCAAAGAAACTCCAATCACCATTCACAAAACAATTTTTCCTTCCGACCTCATTCTTTTCGACATGCCGGAGTTCGACGTCATACTTGGTATTGATTGGTTGGCTAAACACCATGCGATATTCGAGTGCCGAGATCGGAAAATTCGCTTGAAGCATCCTACGGGGACTAGAGTCACGTATCAGAACACTTCGCCAATTAAGGGGGCGAAAATCATATCTATGCTGCAACTACGACGGTTAGAAAGAAAAGGGCATCAAGTGTACCTATGCAGTATCAGCGAAGTAAAGGAGAGCGTGAACATTGAAGATATTCACGTAGTACGGGAATTCCCTGACGTTTTCCCTGACGAATTGCCAGGCTTGCCACCTGCACGTGATGTCGAGTTCTCTATTGACCTTACGCCAGGCACGGCCCCAATCTCAAAGGCACCCTATAGAATGGCACCGGTAGAACTGCAGGAATTGAAGAAACAACTAGAGGAAATGATTGAAAAGGGTTTCATACGACCAAGTGTCTCGCCTTGGGGAGCACCAGTTCTCTTCGTGAAAAAGAAGGATGGCAGTATGAGACTCTGCATCGACTACAGGGAGTTAAACAAGGTGACCATTAAGAACCGCTACCCTTTGCCCAGAATCGACGATCTCTTTGATCAATTGAAGGGCGCGGGAGTGTTTTCTAAGATCGATCTAAGGTCAGGTTACCATCAGATTGCGGTAAGAGAACAGACATCCGTAAGACCGCTTTGAGCGAGATATGGTCACTACGAGTTTAAGGTCATGCCGTTCGGTTTAACAAACGCACCAGCAGTGTTCATGGATCAAATGAACAGAACCTTCCACGAGTACCTAGACATATGCGTGGTGGTTTTCATTGACGATATCCTGATTTATTCCAAGACTGGGGCAGAACATGAGGAGCATCTCCGAATCATCTTGGGGATACTAAGGGAATATAAGTGGTATGCTAAATTTTCTAAGTGCGAATTTTGGCTCGAGAAGGTAGCATTCCTGGGTCACGTCATCTCGAAGGACGGAGTGATGGTAGATCCTGCAAAGATCGACGCAGTGAAAGAATGGAAGGCTCCCACAAATATAACTGAAATACGCAGCTTCCTAGGGTTGGCAGGATACTACAGGAGGTTCGTTCCAGATTTCTCTAAGGTAGCACGACCAATGACAAAGCTGCTACAAAAAGAATCCAAATTCATATGGAGCGACGAGTGCGAGAATGCGTTCCAGGAACTCAAGACAAGGCTTACCACAGCGCCCGTCTTAGCTCTCCCTACAGATGGAGACGAGTATGAAGTCTACAGTGACGCCTCACTGAATGGCCTGGGTTGTGTACTGATGCAACAAGGGAAGGTCATTGCTTATGCGTCAAGGCAGTTAAAGGTTCATGAACGAAACTACCCAACTCATGACCTTGAATTAGCAGCTGTGGTGTTTGCTTTAAAAATCTGGCGTCACTACCTCTACGGAGTGAGTATCAAGTTCTACACTGACCACAAAAGCCTGAAATATATCTTCACGCAGAAGGAACTCAACATGAGACAACGCCGGTGGTTGGAACTGATCAAGGACTATAAGATCGAACTATTGTACCATGAGGGTAAGGCGAACGTCGTTGCTGACGCTCTGAGTAGAAAGACTACGCATACCCTTAGCAACATTTGGGAAATTCCGGCTGGTATTGTCAGAGACTTCAAAAGAATGAACTTAGAGTTAGTTCAGTCTGACGATGTTGATTTGAACGCAATGATCGCAGAGCCGGAGTTATATCACGAGATTAGAGCTCTACAATGGGAGGATGAAGAACTCGTGAAAATCAGAAGAGAAATTCCTTCAGGAAACCGAGAAGGGTTCGAGATTAAACCTGACGGGAGTTTGAGATTCAAAGAAAGGTGGTGTGTGCCCGACATACCAGTGTTAAAGAGAAAGATCCTTGACGAGGCACAAAGTACACGATACTCCATACATCCAGGGTCAGATAAAATGTACCAAGACTTAAAGCTGAGGTTCTGGTGGGTAGGAATGAAAACAGAGATTGCCGAGTACGTTGCAAAGTGCCTAATCTGCCAGAAGGTGAAATTCGAGCATCAACGACCCGGGGGACCACTACAACCCTTGGACATTCCATTGGGAAAGTGGGACTCCATTTCCATGGATTTTATAACAGGTTTACCAAGGACTCATAAAGGAAATAATGCAATTTGGGTAATAGTGGACCGCCTGACCAAATCGGCCCACTTCCTACCAATCAAAGACACTTGGAGTCTTGAAGAGCTAGCTAAGGCTTATGAGAAGGAGGTGATTCGACTACACGGTGTACCACTAGACATTATCTCGGACAGGGATCCGAGATTCACCTCTCATTTTTGGGACAAGCTCCAAGCGGCATTGGGAAGCCAACTGAAGATGAGCACCGCTTTCCACCCTGCGACCGATGGTCAAACTGAGCGAACTATCCAAACGGTCGAGGACATGCTCAGGGCATGTGCTTTAGAATTCAACGAGAATTGGGAGAAAAGTCTACCTTTGATTGAATTCTCCTACAACAATAGCTTCCATGCAAGCTTAGGTTGTGCCCCATTTGAGGCACTCTACGGGAGGAAGTGTCGTAGCCCAGTCTGTTGGGACGATGCTAGTGATAACGTGGGTACTGGACCAGAGGTTATTCAAGACCAGATTGAACACATCAAAATCATTCGTGAACGGCTACAAGCGGCCCAAGACCGTCAGAAGATGTATGCCAACAAACATCGCCGACCTATTGAGTTCGAAGTCGGCGATCATGTGTTCTTGAAAGTATCACCCATGAAGGGGGTCCGACGTTTCGGTTTGAAAGGGAAATTGAGTCCTAAATACGTGGGACCATATGAGATAACCGACAGAATTGGTGAGGTGGCCTATCGCCTAGCATTACCACCCAATTTGTCGAAGGTTCACAACGACTTTCACGTTTCTCAACTAAGGAGGTACAGAAGTGACCCAAGTCATATCATTACGCCTGATGTGATCGCTGTTGAGCCTAACCTGCTATACTCCGAGAGGCCAGTCAAAATTCTAGCGCGTGAAACCAAAGTGTTGAGGCGGAAGACGGTTCCCTTAGTGAAGGTGCTATGGAAAGGTCAATTGACCGAACAAGCAACGTGGGAGACCGAAGCCTCTATGAAGGAGAAATATCCCGAGCTGTTTACCTCAGGTGAAAATCCTATTCTTCATTCAAGTTTCGGGACGAAACTTTTCTAAGGGGGGAGGTTTGTAACACCCCGTGTTAATTTAATTCAATAATTAGCCATCAATTTCTAATTTCAAACCTTAAATCAATTCTTAATCATTTAATCTTTCAAAATCACACTTTTTGCAAAACTTTCGTTTTGTAAAATTTCTCGACTTCTTTAATACTTTTTAATATTTTTGAATAATGAAATAAATATTTTAGTCTTAGAATTCAAAAGTAGAAATATTTCAAAAAATAGTCAAACGCGCACACATTGACTTTTATCGCTTTTGACACCCGACTTTTTAAAACTGATAAATTTCGTGGAAAATTTTAATTTGATCAAATATCTTAAGAAGCTTCTTATTTTGACACTAGTATGTCAAGTTGATTTCATGACTCATTTATTTAATTTAATTAAACTTTATTTACTAAATAAACTAACTTTGACCTAAAATCATTTAACCTAAAATACTCCAAGTTGTTCCCATAATTCACAAGTGCAAAATATACCATTTTTCTCTCCAAAATAGCCGGCCACTTTGCTCCATTTTGCTCCCTTTGATTTTCTTCCATTTTATTTCTAAAACACATTAAATAAAACCCTAAATATTACTCTAATACTTACTAGTATTATTTAGCTAATTAGAGGGTATTCAAGCTTACTATCTCGGGTTTATTTTTGAAGGTGAAGACAGGTATTTGGGTGAAGACTTAGACCTAGATAATATCGTTGATCCGGACAACCAATAAACTTACCGATTAAGGTGACTAACTATGTCTTATATTATCTTTTTAGTAAATTAATTTGTTTTGTTATTATAATTTTATGAGTATGAAAAATTATGTTAAATATGTTAAACATCACTTATATGTACTTGTATGTTTATGTGTTGTATAATAAAATGATAATAACTAAGTAATATGTTAAATAGATTATTGTAGTAATATATTCATATGTGTAGTTATATTTATTTTGAGCATTTTTAATTATGTTTCATATGATTTTTAGGTTTAGTTATGTTTTAATTAAGTAGTAGTACCATATAAAAATTATGTGAAATATTAACAATGAGTTTAAAGTGGTTAAAATCGAAAATGAAAATTTATACATATATATTACATATACACGGCATTTTTATTTTTTTTAATATATTTTCACTTTTAATTTTTGTAAATTATATGTAGTGTTAAGTTAGTATAAAATAGATATTCCTATGAAAAAAAAAAAAATCTAAATTAGGAAAACAAATTATAAATTATTAAAATCGAAATTAGTGTTCTTGAGCTTTAATATGATCTTCATGTGTGTTCTTGATTTATTCATGTTGATGTTCATCATTTCTACTCATTTTGATCTTATTTTATTTTATGTTTGTTAATAATTTGTGTTTATGTTTAGTTATTGTTTTATATATCACTTAGTATTATACTATAAATCAACTAAAACATTATAAATCATTTAGATTAAAAAGTTAGAAAATTAAAGTGTTGAAAAACACTATTCATAAATATAAATGAAATTGTTAGTAAATTTCATTTTAGTTTAAATCGTTTTAGTATAATTAGAATAATTAAATTATAAAGACTTTAAGCTAAAAACCGTTAAAATCAAAAAAATGAAATTTAGAATACTAGTATACATGCTCACGGCATTTTGGACATTTTTAATGTTAAAATTGTTTTTATCACTTTTTAGTTTAATTGTTAAAATAATTTAATTAGTAGTTAATAAGTTGGAATTAAGAAATTAAAAGAAATAAATCAATTTTGACATATAAATCATGTCACACGACATTTCCATTTTATATGGGCTAAATTTGATCAAAATGAAATTATCATTAAGTCACTAAAGTTAAATGGTGGTTAGAATTGAATTTTTGTATAAATCGATTTAGTTTTAAATAAAATATTATAAACCGATAAAAATATGTAACCGTTATAAAAATGAACTAAATCGTGTTATTCTTGCCTTTGCTATTTATTTGGATTGATCTTGGACTTCGGACTTAAATGAATCATCCACGTTACTATTATTTTAAAAATGAAAATCGCTAAATTTAGTTAATAGACGACTAAATTTAACTAAGTCTCATTTTAAAATAAATGTCATTATCACTTTTTACAAATTGAACTTAACATTTTTAAAACTAATATTTTAAAATGAAAATCATTATCACTTTTTACAAATTGAACTTAACAATTTTAAAACTAATATTTTAAAATGAATATCATTATCACTTTTTACAAACCGAACTTAACGTTTTTAAAACTAGACTTTTAGAACATTTTCAAAACTCACCAAGTACAAAACGAACGTAACGACTTTGAAACTAGAAATTTATACTTAGAAAATAAAAAGAGTTTAGTTTATTTTCTAAAATATCTTAAGTATAAATACCTAAAATATCTTAAGTATAAAAATACGTGTAAATATAGAAATACGTATAAGTATAAGAATACGTACAAGTATAGAAATACGTATAAGTATAAAAATACGTATAAAATACGAGGTATAAAAATACGAATACGTATAAGAATACGTATAGAATACGAAGTATAAAAATACGAATACGTATAAAAATACGTATAAAATACGGTGAATAGTGAATAGTGAATAGTGAATAGTGAAAAGTGAATAGTGAAATACTGAAAATAATTGAAAATTTTACTAAGTATAGAAAAATTTAAAATGAATAAGTAAATGACTTAAAGTGTTTTGAAAAACACTTAAATAAAATTGGACCTAATAATAAACGTTTCAATTTAGAAATTTAAAAACGTTAATAATTAACAACACTTCAAATAATAAACGAATGTGTTATGTGATCATATGAAACCTACCATTCAAATAAAGCGTTTGTGGCGAGACTAGGAGAGTCTAGTAACATGTGATATGGAATATCAAATAAATAATGAATATTGAGTAAGTTAAATAAAAGGTCAAGCTTGGGCCTCAGATATGAAAACGTCAATCGTAAGTGAAGTGGGGTTAAGATAGTCTTGTGCGGATACCACTATCTCGGTCTCTGGCTTGGGTCATATCGAATAGTGTGGTTTAAGCCGGCAGCCTTATTGCTTAGTGCATCCTGCCCATGCCGTTACGCCTTAAGTCGTATAGCCAAGGCCATACAAGATAATGAAAAATTCAACTCTTAGTGGGTCAGGCTTTAGGAAATAGTCGTTTTATCCTGAGTTAAGGTGCTCTATGAATAGCATAGCCCACTCTTAAATTGGATATTAGTGTATGCATACTAGACTAGGGTTTTATTCCCCTATTTCGCTAAAGTTACCAGGGCCACCGTGACATTATGTGCTTATGCGCTGCGGTTCTGTCTCCTTGCCGTGTTTCGTTTCTTAGTGGCGCGACACTAGCATTCGCTCTTACCTGCGTAAAGATTACTTGACGAGATTGTATCTGAAGTTCGAATCATTTCGAACACTAGAGGATGAGATGCAAGTATTATAGTATTCGGCGTGGTTTACGAGTCGAGTAAGTCTCTGCACTATGGAAGTGAGATGCAATCGATCAGAGTACAAAGACCTACTCAGTGGTCAGGCTCGTAAGCAGTATGTGTTGTCTGTTGCATGATTTAATTGAAAATGAGTGTGTACCATCTTCGAAAACTAAAGACCACAACTTTCTGAATTGAATCGAGTCTGCACGAGGAGAATGATAAGATATGTATGTTTGATTGCGATCCGATATCGCCTTGTAATGCCATTGAATTATTGTGATACTATTGTTATGCTATTATGTGTTATTTGCCTTCATAATTGAATATCATGCTTATATGATTTATCGCTTTAAACCGCATGCTTATTATGACTTATATGTCTTTATATGCTATATGTATTAAGCATGTTTATGTTTTTATCATAATGTTGTGTTTATAAAGCGATAATATTAAACCAAAGTAGTTGAAATCGAGGGTAAGTATGAGCATAGCTAGTCACTGTCCGCTCAATGACGCATCCCCAATAGTTTATTGTGCAGGACGATCGTGGACCAGGAGCTGGATTTTGGATGGGGCCACGGGACGTTTTTACGCTTTACTTTTGTTGCTTTTGAGAGATATGTAATATATACAACACTTTACTCTTTTAACTTCCGTATTTAGAGTTGTTCCATTCAACTCTTAAACGATGATGTAATATTTGGGTTATTTGTATAATTAATAACGCTGGTTTAAGACTTAATTAATTTCCGCCTTAGTAATTAAAGTCGACTAAAAACTAGGTTGTTACACTCGGTCTTAAGCTCCTCTAGGTCTCGAATGCGGGCTCTCGCAACTTACAAACGAGGGTCCTAATGTTTAGTCTCGCGCCTCTCCTAGAACTAGGCTTTCGTTCTTAAGTTCAAGGGTGCTAGATACTCGCTAAAACGTGATCAAGGAATCAACGAGAGCAATCAAGCAAGACTAAACAAAGCAAGCACAAAACCTAACTCAAAATGATCATCAAACAGAACCAAAACCAACACCCATGCTTCACCCTTCTCCCTAGATAAAGAACTACTCACACATAGCGAAAACAACAAAAGTAAGGGAGAAAGATGAAAACATGATCAACAATGATATATAATGAAATGATAATCAAAAGGGAGAAGTAGAAAACAATACCTAATCAAGAGAAAGTAGAAGAACAAAGGCAACAATTACCAAATAGGATGATCAAACAACGTATCCGAGTCGGGAATTCAAAGTACAAGATGCAAAATTATTCAAACCCTAAGTTTTTGTGAGAATGTAATTTAAAGTGTCCTAAGAATGCTGTAAAAGTTTCAGACGAAAATATAATGTAAAACCCCTTCAAATAGACGATGTATTTTAAGCACACGAAAAGTCGGAGCTCGTCCCAGGGGGTCGGGACCACTGTCCCGTCCGGGACCACTATTAACCCGACCGGGACCACTTTTGTCCCGTGGAGTTCAGCTCTTGTTCTCTTTTTGGCACTTCTTGTACTTAGCTTATTTTCACTCCAAAGTCGTCCCAAGGCATAGGGACAAGGCCTAGGTCGTCCCAAGGCATAGGGACGAGGTCAATATTGATCATGAGAGCTTCAAACTTCGTCCCAAGGTCCCGGGACAGTTCCAAACACTAAAACGAGCCTCGTACGCAACCGAAACGGCACGAAACCAACTCGAAACATCACGAAACTTTATGAAACTCTATGAAACTTCCCGACCAGCATCCTAAACTCCAAATTAGCGCGTTTACCTGCAAAATAGACACAAAAACGCAGCAGAGCCAAAACGGAGAGAAATAGGAAGCGAAATGCAAGTAAAAGCACGGGAAACGCAAAGAAAAGCACGTGAACAAGGGGCTAAATAAATGTAAATATATGAGACATCAACTATTACACTACGACAGATCCGCGGGTGAGATGGTCATTTTCCAATTACCTCGTTTGGGCCCATGGTTATATCATGAATGTCCATTCTTGGGGTGTATATGTCACGTTACTATAATAAACATAAGGTGTTATAATAAACAATTTTTTATCAAATATAAATATGGTAGTTTCTTATATATTATAGTTTTATGTTTGAGACTAAAATTTAAAGACTAATGTATAATACTAGAGAGGAGTTATAAAAATATAATTCTATGTTATTATGAATAATTGTCCAACAATTATTTCTCTTGAATGTCAAACAACTATTATAACTTTTAATTTTTTTTTTTATTTCAATATTGTTATAGTTGTTGGAAGTAAGTACCTTATGATTACATATTTGGAAATGGGTCTTTCCAATTATTTCCCTAACGTTTTAATTTTTTCTAGTAGGGATGCTTTCTATATTAGAACATCGTGTAAAAAGGCATAATGCATATTTCTAAAATTACGTGTGCATATATATATATATATGCACACATAATTTTAGAAATATGCATTATATATATATATATATATATATATATATATATATATATATATATATATATATATATATATATATATATATAATGTTACTATAATGTATAGTTCTATAACTATATATATGTTTCTAGAAATATATTTTTGAATATAGAAAGTGAGAAAAAAGAAAAGAATTGTATCCTTATAGAAATTGTTGGAGAAAAATTTCCTTAAATATAATAAGAAAATACATTAATTATTATAAAATGATAATACAAAATAGAATCGTCATAAAAAAAAATATTCCCAAAATTTCTATTACTTTACTATATAACAAATAAATACAAACAAAGTAAACTAATTGTTGATAAATATTTATCAAAACTGTAAATTATTAAGTAAAACACAAAAATTAAAATTTTATTAATACACTCTGATTAAAAATGAGTTTTTTAATGTCAATCTTGATTACATAAAAACTCGTAGTTAGTTTAATAAGAAAACATAAATACTTATGTGAGACGGTTTTACAATAAATTATAGTAAGACCACCTTATTTGTACTCGATTACGTAGGACTTGTACCATTTTTTTTTATAGTTATGTTACCATAATGTCGTAACCTCTTTATTAGTGTTTGTATCTATTCTTTGGTTGATTGTGACTAGATTTTTTTAGTAACCTTGTTGGTAACTTTATTAGATATATTTCATGACCCTTTCAATTGTAACTTGTACTTTAGTAATTAGGGTAAATTGTAAATACCTACCTAATAAATAATATTTTTCTTTAAAAAAAAACTACCTTATAAAAAAAAATTAAAATTACTACCTTCTAAAGGCAATTTGTTTAAATTTTTCCACCAAAATTCATTTTTGATGATAATAAAACTAATTTTTCGGACGCTTTGTGACCAAATGTGTGTACTTTTGGGTAATAAAGATGTTTTCGACGAGTGTCTTACATCAAAAGTAACGAAAAAAATTAACTTTTAAATCACAAAAAATGTATTTTGGCAGCAAAAAATAAATAAAAATGCTTTTAAAAGGAAGTAATTTTAGAAATTCTATTTTATTTTTTCTAAAAGATAGTAATTTTTTTATAAAAAAAGGTATTTTATAAGGTAGTTATTTAAAATTTTCCCATAAAATTATGTAAATTGGGATGAAAATATATCATAAAAACTTCTTATGTGAAATTCAACTTTAATTAAATGAATAATTTATCTCAACAAAAATGGACTAATATAATTTTATTTAGAATGCGATCAAGTGAATCAATTCATACTGGACTATATAAGGAGAGGAAAATGGTGCCTCCATAATACCTCATAGAAAGCATCCATAATAATCATTCTGTTATCAACTACAGTTTCAAATCCTTTGTCTTTCAAAATGGCTCCTATTTCTAACAATGATATTTTGAAACCTAGCGGCTTCTACAAATTTGGTTTCCAGGTATACTCTCTTATAAAAGTATAACTAGTTCATTGCATCACTCATGCATTTTTCTTAAAAAAAAAAGATTCACATGGATTTTTTAACATTTTTTAAATTAGTTTTCACATAATTATTGTTACATCAAATTCCTCTTTATATTTTTATTTTTTATTTGACTGAGGTCATCAATATTTGTCACTTTACTATCATTATTTGCTTATAAAAGAAATAAGCATCAGTGAAGAATAAATGTAACACTATATTAAAGGTTAATGTACACTACAATTTCAAAGAATAAAAATTTCTTTTTTTCACAAATTCTTCACGTATAACATATCTAACTTATGTTATAAAACTAATTATGAACATCTAAATATTATAAGCTTATTTATATGTTCTGTAGTTTTTTTTTCCAGACAATTGTTGGTATTTATGTTGTTTTATTAATAATTAGATCATATACATTTTAAAATTTTGCAGGCAAAAGATGCAGAAAATGCTTCAGCTCCAGTGTAACATGAATAATATCATTATGTTTCTTTTTCTTGTACGATTTTAATATAATTTCATAATTGTTGCGACTTTTAAGTGGAACAATACACACTGTTTATGTTTAATAATAAATTTTAATTAATGGAACTTTGGGAGTGTACCTATGTATTTCTCTTTTATTTATGTATCTTCTTTGAATTTCATTACTGCACATACAATCTTTTCATATAGAATCAATTTTACATATTTGATGTTGACATATTACGTCCTCCATTGTTTCCATTTAGCCCCATTTTTTGAATTTCTCATCATAAATGTAACAACCTGACTTTTTAATAACTTAATTAAACTAGGCGGAAATATTAATTAAGTCATAAACGTACTACAAGCCGCATATTAAAGCCATACATCTCTATGTTTAAAGCTATAGTGCGTATTACATGTAACACCCCGTGTTTTTGTAACACAATATTATAAAAGAATTTAATTCCTTAAATTAAATTCAACCTTTTTCTTTATAATAAAAATGCGTCTGAATTTTTTCGCCAGATAATACTAAATTTCTTAAGTCCAAATTTAAAATTTTTGAAAAATAAAGTTTGTTGTATTATCTTTAGAATTCAAAAAGAAACACATTTCAAAATTTTATAAAAATCAACACAAAACTTATATCGCCTTTCAAATTTCAAAAAGGCCAAGTCATGTTTACTATTCATAAAAATAAAAGTAAAACCTTTTATTCATACAATTTAATTTCGGACACTTTTGATTTTCGCATAAAAATGGACCCTTATATTTTTTCCGTCTTTGAAATTCAAGTCAACGATTTCAAACACGCAAATCAAAGTCAACCATCTTATCCTCTTCCATTTTTCTTCTTAAAATTTTGTAAAGCAAACTTACACATCAAATATTTAATCATTTTGATTATTATTTATAAATCATATTATATTAATATCTAATTACTATTTCAATTCTATTAAACTAACATTTTCACAAAACATCGAAATTATAAGTTATAACTATCTTAAATCGATAAACTTTTTGACGGTTAATTATAATTATTTAAATCGATAACATTCAACGAAAAAAATAAGTATTTCGACCAAATAAATTTTTATTCAAAGTTTCGAGGATTTTAAACCCAATTTTTGTTTTAGTACCCTTTCGAAAATTTTATTTATTTTTATTCTCGATTTTATTTCGAAACACTATTTTAGGATTGTAACTTTTATTTCGAGACTCCTCGCGTGCGCGCAAATCGAAAATTTCAAAAACAAAAATCGAGCCCGATTATTTTCTCTTTGGTCGACCTACTTGGACCATTAGTCCAAGTATTATCTTCTTCCATTTTCTTACACATAGCTTCATTTTTCTAGTCTACATAAAATAGGTAATCATGTTGTCAAGTTACATTTAACATTATTTAACAAAACTAATTTCCTTTTAGATTTAATGTTACCTGTATAAAACTCAAGGGCCTAACTTTCGAGGTCCGAAAAGTGGTCATACGGACTCAGAATTTAACGAAACAAAAGCCTAAACCACCTAATATTTCGAGACGGATTTAATGGTACAGTTTTCATAACTATTAGACAGACCGAACTAAATTCATTTTTCTGTTTTTCTTTCAAAGGTCAAATTTCATTCCTCGAAACCTTCAATTCTATTTTCGCCGTCTCAGCTCTTAAAATTTTATCGACGTTCCTTAACTTTTAAATATTTTCTTCAATAGTAAATAAAATATTTTAGTCTTAGAATTTTAAAGTAGAGATATTTCGAAAAATCGTCAAACGCGCACACTTTAACTTTTACCGTATTTCTTACCCAAATTATTTCGTAACATGTTTTTCAAAAAAAACGAAACATTTTAAAATATCGGGGGGACAAACTCTTTGCCAAATAGTGTAGTGGACTTTGGTGGCCATTTGTGATGAGGATATTTGATTTCTTTTTAATTAAACATTACTTAATACATTACTTTACTTAACATCAACTCTGTACAACTTGTTTCACAAGTTTTGAAGAGCCAAAAATCACTCATGTTCTCCTCACTTGACCGTAGCTTTCTTCCTCTCTTTCTCCCTTTGTTTTCTTTCATTTTTTCTTACAAAAACCAATTAAATAAAACCCTAATATAATTTCTAATAATTACCAAGTATTCTAGTTAATTAGTGGGTATTAGGAGCAAACTTTCATGAACTATTTTTGGGTGGAGAACTTGGGTTATGGGTGAAGACAATCCGATCTAAAATTTATTTTAGATCCTCGACGATTAACATCCAATTTAAGGTGTCCCCGCACACTAGTTTTAATTTTGTAAATCGCATGCTATAAATGTTTATGTGTTAAATTTATTGTTGTTTATGTGTTTATATGAAGTATAATAAAATGATACTCTGTAATAGTTAATAATTTTATAAGTATATTTGTTGTAGTTATTATGAAAAGCATGTTTAGTATCATCTTATCATACACTTTAAAATGTTGTTTATGTGTTTTATTTACGTTTTATGAGTTTTAAATATGTATAAGTTTATATGTGAAAATATGTTAAATATTAACTATGAGTTTAAAGTAAAGAAAAATCGAAAATAAAATTTATGTACAATAATACATACTCACGGTTTTATTACTATTTTTGGACCTATTTTTAGTTTTAATTTTTGTAAATAACATATTATGTTAGTTTAGATTAATTAGTCCTATTAGTAATTTTTGAGAAATTTAAATGATAATATGAATTTTTGAGTTTTTGATGTTCATATGAAATTCATGTGTGTTCTTGATGTTCTTGATGATCTTCATGTGTTCTTGATGATTTGGCATATTTTGATTTATAATGTTTTTTTGTTTGTTGTTATTTATTGTTTTTATTAACTAGTAAGTAATTACAAAACTAATTATATAAGTTAAATAAGCTAAATCATTAAGATATAAAAGTTAGAAATTTAAAGTGTTATAAAATACTATTCATAAATATAATAAAATGTTTAGTGAAAAAATCAACGTAGTTTAAATCACCGTAGTATAATTTAAATAATTAGTATATAAAAACTTTAAGTCAAAAACCGATAAATTAGAAAATGAAAATAAATTACCTAAATAACTAGAGGCCACGGTTTTAGGGTCTTTTAAGGCCTAAAAATGAATTTGTCACTTTATGTTTTTATCACTTAAGTAATTTAACTAGTGGCGCGACCCGTGAAATTCACGGAATGTTTATTAATCATTTTTAAATAGCATTTCGAACGTACGATTTGTTAAATACTTCAAAGTTTCTCTATGTTGTTTTATCTCTATGTTGTTTTAAAACATTGCACACATTCGCGTTTTTTGTTTTATTGTTGCAATTTAGATAATTATGTTCATACATATGACTTTAAAGCAAAAGGACTATAAATAAGTATTTATTTTTGAGTGAAAAATGAAGATAACAAAATCGATAATCGTAGAGTTGTTCAGCTAGAAATACTCGTGACAACTTGATGCTTACAATTCATGGCAGCATAATCATTAATTACTAACATGATTTGAAAGCACACACTTTTTAACCTAACTGAAGAAAAATTTAAATGCGTACCTGTATCTATGTTTCAATTTGTTCAGTTCATTTAGGAAGAAGGTGCAATCAACCAACATTTAGAACCAAAAAGGTACATACTTAAACACCACTTACGAAGTACTCAAGACATGATACTAAACTTGTAAGCACCACTTAAGCAATAACAAACTTTTCTAGTAGCACGAAATAGTTGAACATTACACTTTTTGCCTTTTTGGTGTGTTCACTAACGATTAACCACGTAATCATAATAAACTTATAATTGAGCATCAAACAAAGTGACATTTACGTCTAAAACGGTGACATAGTTCATCACGTTCAAACAGGCTGTTGAAAAACAGAATAATTGACATTTTTGAAAAATTAAAGGTTTTGGATTTCTGTACATATATCATTGAAGGAGCTCTGCTAGTAGTTAGAAAATTTTGGTTCAAATTAAGTAGAGTTTTTGAAAATCTATTTGTGACTGTTGGGGGGTGACTTCTCCCGGGTCCCACACCATCAGGCCGGTAGGATTATAGACCGGAGGATGGTCCTATACTCGTTGAACTATCTATATCTCCCGGGTCGGTTCACCCGAGGCCGGGAGGATTATTGACCGGACCATCCCATATACCCAGGAACCCAATGATACACCCGGGTCCGGGCATGTATGGCCCACCCAGGGCCGTACTGTACGGAGCGGGGGCACAAGAAGACAAATCTGAAATAAGTATAAAAGGCAACTAAAACCCTAAAAATCATTAAGTTTTACACACACAAAAACACTACAAAAAGGTTTTTCTCTCTCTTTTCTCTCTCTAGATTTATTTGTCTTTGTAACTGACTTGAGCGTCGGAGGGCCATCACCCGGAAGGCCCCGGGGCTAGGTTTGCTACGTGATTTCAGGAGGAGAGGAAGGGAGAAGAGAACCGTGAGCTAAGGACCGCTCCAGGACTTAGTTCATTTAGCTTATAATCCACAATCAACTTGTAATCACTTGTATTTAGTTTTGGTATTTAGTTCCTAACTTTATACCCGAAACAGTGACGTTTATCAGAAGCAACCTTTCACATGAATCTGCAAATGCTCAAAACACTCGTACAATCTTAAATACGTACATTATTTACATAATCATCTTTGATTCAGCACAAATACAAACTAAGCTTATGTTTATAATGAACCTAAAAGCAAGTAAGGGTTGCACTGCGTTGTCGGCCATGCTGAACTGGGTGAAAATCGTGTTGAATATGTTGTACTGTATTATTCTCTATTGATTTTGACTCATGGAAAAAAGAATTTTGGTATAGAGTATCCTCCATCCCAAAATAAGTGTCCCCTTTTCTATTGACTTTCTATATAAAAAAATCCCAGCACCATTTCATTGGAAAGCGATGACAACACTCACAAAAGTTTCTGATTTACCAATATATTAAGACGCCTCTCAAAGGTTAAGACGACATGTGCAATTCAATGTCCCGTAAAATTTTCCTGCGAGTACCAATCAATTTGTCCTCCTATACCTTGATATATGCAGTTCTTCTGCACAACAAATACTAACTGCTCACAATTAATCTAAGCATATGCCCCAATCTAGTACCCTTCATTCATCAATTCACGTTTGCGGTTTGCCTACATACATCCATCGAAACTAAACAACTGCAAGCAACAAAAAGCAAAAACCCAGAAACTAAAAAGAATGAAAAAAGAAAGACCAGAAAACGAACCTGAAGAGAAAGATGAAAATCGGAGTACTTGTTTAGATGATAAAGGCTGTAAAAAATAGAGTTAAGAAGAAGGCAAACACTGTAAAAACCAAGGAAAACAAAAACGTGGAAAATGCCGCAAAAGTGAATCATTGAATTTAACAAAAGTACCTCCTGTCTATAATCTCCAACAATTTGCTCTAATACTTCTGCCCAACAACCTGTATTCATCCCAATCTAGCACAAAATTATTCACATATACATCAACGCCAACCATTAGTTCGCATTTGCCTAAACACATTCGTCAAAACTGAACAACTACGAGAATCAATCGAGATGTCCTCCTATAACTTGATATTCACAGTTCCTTTGCATAATGTTAGCTGACTTGATGATGTGGTCTAGAAATTCCTTTTCGTCTTGGATTACGGTATTAACAGATCGACATTTACGAAGAAGAATTATGTACGATATAGCAAGAATTATGTATGATATAGCAAGAAGTCCCATGCATACGGCATACCTATCACTTCAACAGAAAAATATGAAGCAGAGTATAATCAGAAATAAGTTCACGAGGATAGAACGCATACCTTGTTTTCCCATTCAACCTCGGCCCACATAGTTATAAATGCAACATCAGTACAAGTTGCAGGAGACATGTTGTCCATAATGTCAATGTGAATGTCATTGAAGACAACAACATTGCGTTCGAGCACATTTGAAGTCTCATAGACAATATTCCGGAATATAACACCTGTTTCAGTGGACGATACTTTAATGCCGGCCTTGATTTAATTGCTCGACTCTGGTGCGAGGGTATAGTTCTGTGGACGTTCCACAAGTTTTAGGTCACCCATGGTTGCTAATTCTAAGCACAAGTTCTGTTGGGTTTCCTTTGTTCTATTGATGACAGTAACATCAAGCACAATGTCGTAATGATGGACTGTAACGTATGCTTCAGCGTAGACAGGATCACGGAATCCCGAGAGCTGCAGAATACGATTGAGCTTATTGGCATCCTCGTTCTCCTTGGTAAACTCTCCAGTAGCACGTTTAAGATCGTCTCAAACCTCGTCTTCTAGTTGCAGCTGGCTCATACCCTTGAAAACAGAGAAACGGTTAGTAGAGAACACATTTAAAAATAATTTAGAATGACAAGACTACACTACTCTACCGCTATACTCTAGAAAGAAGGGGTACCAAATTAACAACCATACCAATGATAGTCGAAGGTGTGAAAATTTTGTTCATTTGTTCTTGATATCTCTAAGTAATACTCCGTAGTAGGCTTAGAGTTTAACACGAAAATAATCTTACCTAAACATAAAATAATATGAGAATCCCGACTGTTACCACAAACCAAAACGATCATAAAAGCTAGTAATAGGTAATAGTCATTCAGATATAACATTAAGAAATTGAATCGAATGATCAAAACACTAGTCATTAATCAATAAAAATATAACTCAAATCATTAGAATGCCAACGAACCTTCCTGCTCTTTAAATGGTAGAAATCGATAAGATCATCAGGCTGTGCGTGAGAGATCTGGGCTTTCGCCTTCCTCTCCTCGGCTTCACGGTATTGCTTGTCTGTACGCATGTTAACAAAGCTTTCCCTGCACCAGTGAAGCCAAATCTTCCTGGCTACATTTCCACTGTTGCACAGAAGTCTGAATGTGTCTGATGCAAAGAATAATTCTATCATAGGAGTCATCGTAAATAGGATCTGGTGTAACACCCCGTGTTATTTTAACACAATTTGATAAAAGAATTTAATTCCTTAAATTAAATTCATCCTTTTTCCATATAATAAAAATGCGACTGAAATTTTTTTCGCCAAATAATATTAAATTTTCCTAAGTACAAATTTAAAAATTTTGAAAAATAAAGTTGGTTGTATTATCTTTAGAATTGAAAAAGAAACACATTTCAAAATTTTATAAAAATGAACCCTTATACTTTTCCCGTCTTTGAAATTCGGGTCAACAATTTCAAACACGCAAATCAAAGTCAAGCCACTTTACTTTTTTTTTCATAATTCACGTACACAACACTTACACATCAAAAAAATGTAATCATTTTGTTTATTATTTAATAAATAATTATATATTAATATATAATTACTATTCCTTTTCTATTAAACTAGCTTTTTTCTAAAATGTCGAAATTCTAAGTTATACTTAATTTAAACTGATAAAATTTTTGACGTTTGTTTATAATTCTTTAAATCTATAACATTCAACGAAAAAATAATAAGTATTTCAACCTAGGGAATTTTTAATCAAAATTTCGAGGATTAGGATCCGATTTTTGTTTTAATACCCTTTCAAAAATTATTTTTATTTTTAATTTCGATTTTATTTCAAAATACTATTTTAAGATCATATCCTTTATTTTGAGACTTTCATGATCACAAGAAATCGAAAATTTCGAGAAATGAAAAATCGAGCCCGAAAATTTGACTTTTGACTTTTGGTCATCAAAGTCAAATTTTATCTTCCTCCATTTTCTTACACATTTACTTACACCATTATAATTATCATCATCACTTTTATTTTATTTTATATTTAAATTTAAAGTTTATACTTTTAATAAAAATATAAATACAAATTCAATACTACTACTTTAATACGACCATTTTCATTTCCGTCACTTTTAAAATTTTTCTAAAGTAGTAAATAAAGTATTTTAGTCTTAAATTTATAAAATGAATACTTTTCAGAAAATCGTCAAAACAGCACATTTTAACTTTTATCGCTTTTGGCGCCCGACTTTTTAAAACTGATTAATTTCGTGAAAAACATTTTAAAAATATCATAGGGACATTTTTAATGCCAAATAGTGTCAAAGACTTTATTAACCAATTAGAATCAATGTGTTCCCTAATTTATTTTAATTAAACTTTAAATAAAACAAAAACCTAACACTTAACCTAATTTTATTACAACTTGTGTTCATTATTTTCCAAGAGCAAAAATCAACACTACCTCCTTCCATAATGTCGTGTAACATGCTCTCATTTCCTCTCTTTTATTTTCTTCCATTTCTTCCAAAAACCACCTAAATAAAACCTTAATATTATTCTAATAAATCCTAAGTATTACTAGTTAATTAGTGGGTATTAGGAGCTAACATTCTTGGTTTATTTGGGTGAAGATCTTGGGTATTATGGGTGAAGAAAATTCCGATCTAAAATTTATTTTAGATCCTCGACGATTAACATCCGATTTAAGGTGACTAGTTATATCTCATATTAGTCTCTTTTAAAATTAATTTGATTTTTATTATAAGTTTTATGAGTATGATTTTTATGTTAAATATGTTAAACATCACTTGTATGCACTTGTATGTTTATGTGTTGTATAATAAAATGATAATAAATAAGTAATAATGATAATAGTTAATGTTGTAGTTATATGTTCATATGTTTAGCTAATTTATTTTTGAGCATTTTTAATTTATGTTCATATGATTTTTATGTTTAGTTATGTTTTAGTTTAGTAGTAATCATATATAAAAATTATGTGAAATATTAACAATGAGTTTAAAGTGATTAAAATCGAAAATGAAAATTTATACACATATACACAAACTCACGGTTTTCCCTATTTATTTTAATAAATTTTCACTTTTAATTTTTGTAAATAATATGTTTAGTTAAGTTAGTTTAAAATGGATATATTCATGTTAAAAAAAAATTAGATTAGAAAAATAAATTATAAGTTAGTAAAAATGCATTTGTGTTCTTAATTGTGTTTTGGTGTTCTTGAAAGTTCATGTGATGTTCATGTGTGTTCTTCATTTTTTCCTCACTTTGATTTTGTTTTAACTTATGTTTGTTATTAATTTTTGTTTATGTTTAGTTATTGTTTTACATATTGTTAGTATTATAATATAAATCAACTTAAAACATTATAAATCATTAAGATTAAAAAGTTAGAAATTTAAAGTGTTGAAAAACGCTATTCATAAATATAAATGAAATTTTTAGTAAATTTCATTTTAGATTAAATCATTTTAGTATAATTAGAATAATTAAAATATAAAGACTTTAAGCTAAAAACCGATAAAATCGAAAAATGAAAATTTGGACACCACCTTTGTTGCTCACGGCATTTCTCACATTTTTTGGGTCAAAAATTACTTTTATCACTTTTTAGTTTATTGTTAAAATAATTTAATTAGTAGTTAATAAATTGAATTAAGAAATTAAAAGAAATAAATCAATTGTGACACATATATAAAACCACATGACATATATACTTTAAATGGACTAAATTTAATCAAAATGAATTTATCACTAAGTCACTAAAGTTAAATAGTAATTAGAATTGAATTTTTGTATAAATCGATTTAGTTAGAAATGAAATATTATAAACCGATAAAAATATGTAACCGTTATAAAAATGAACTAAATCGTGTGCTACCGCCTTTGCATTTGGACTGCTGAACTTGGACATACGGACTAAAATGAATCATCCACGATACTATTATTTTAAAATGAAAATCACTAACCAAACTTAACGTTTTTAAAACTAGACTTTTAGAATATTTACAAAATTCACTAAGTACAAAACGAACTTAACGACTTTGAAACTAGAATTTATACTTAGGAAATAAAAAGATTTAGTATTATACCTAAAATATCTTAAGTATAAAAATACGTATAAATATAAGAATACGTATAAGTATAAAAATAAGTATAAAATACGAAGTATAAAAATACGAATACGTATAAAAATACGTATAGAATACGAAGTATAAAAATACGAATACGTATAAAAATACGTATAAAATACGGTGAATAGTGAATAGTGAATAGTGAATAGTGAAAAATGAATAGTGAAATACTGAAAATAATTGAAAATTTTACTAAGTATAGGAAAGTTGAAAATGAATAAGTAAATAACTTAAGGTGTTTGAAAAACACTTAAATAAAATTGGACATACTAATAAACGTATCATTATAGAAACCTAAAAGCGTTAATAATTAACAACACTTCAAATAATAAACGAATATGTTATGTGATCATATGAAACCGAATACAAATACTTAAACGTTTGACGATGAGACTAGGAGAGTCTAGAAACATGTGATATATAATATCAAATAAATAATAAACATTGAGTGTAACACCCCCATTTAGGTCGGGCGGACCCCACCTAAATAAGGGCGTTACGTGGCTCGATTGAACGAGCCTGCAACGCAGACCTGTGATTTAAACAAGACGTATATATATACAAAACAACACGCTGCTGCAGAAAGTCTAAACAAACTGTCAAAACCGTAACAAACAGGGCACGCAGGCCGCAACTGTGAAGAATAGCCAAAGTAGTGAAACATCTAAAGGTGATGTCTAGACACAAAAAGAAAATCGTCGCGAGCCCTCCGAGCGCCCCGGCAAACAACACGTCCACGTCCGAGTACCTACGGGGTGGGGGAGTAACAGACAAAAGAAACAAGACACATAACAACCTAGTTAGCTTTCACATTAAAATAATGAATGAATGTCAAAGTGGAGGAAAGATAAAGTAAATAATTAAACGATAAGAGTAATATAACATTTAAGAGGTACTTCGTGAAAATGCTACGTCGGACGTTTCACAACCAAAAACAGACATTTCAAACCCCACCGTGTGACTCCCACACGTTGGCCTTACCGTCTCGCCGTCAAACCCTCATTCACTCGTATAAGCATCACTCCGCATTCACTCTTTATCTCCGTCATCGTTCACTCGTGATAAATCATCTCCACTCATTTTCAACATAGTCAAACGCTCATAATCAAATCATCATCACTCATAATCATGGAATCATACACTCGTAATCGGAGTAACAACTCTCATAGATTGTGTACATTCACTCATGCATATAGTCTTCAATCACTCGTAGTCAGAATAATTCAACTCCCGTAACCGTACTTCGCGACATGGCAAGGAAACGATACAATCATATACATTCACATTAGCACCCGCGGAGGCTAGCACAACCATTTCGACCCATATACCGGCCTACTTGCTCTGTCAACCATTAAATAATACTTTCCTCCTCAACTACTCGTCATAAACTTATATACAAAGCTTAACATGAAACACAAACTCACACAAATTCATAAGCGACACTCAAGGTTAAATATTCAATCCACCCAACATCATAACTCACATAATCACACGTCGACTCTACCAAAACCAAGGTCAAAACCCGGCCAACAGCAGCCCTGAAATAACGCAGCAATGACCACAGAAAATGGCAGCCCAAATAGCAGCAGAAAAAGGCAGGAAACAACAGTAGAAAACGGAGCAGACAACAGCAACATACACGGCAGAACAACTACCAAAACAACGACTATAAACAGCACAAATTGGCAGCAAAGAACATAGGAGGACAGCAGCTATAGACAGCAGTATATGACAACGGTAATCAGCTCCAAACAGCAGCCATTTACGACCTAAAAAGCAGAACAAGCACGACAGCAGCACCACTACAATCACAGCAGCACAATAGTGTATTATGATAGCAAAAACGACATAAACAGCAGCCTATACGCAGCCTCAACCAACAGCCTTTACTTGGCCACAACCACAGCCCGTACACGGCCATAACTACAGCAAAACTCGGCCCCAAAGGCAAAGAAATTACTCTAAAAAGGGCGATTCTGATAGCCCACCCACTACTGCATTCACCCACCCACGCAGCTCCTACAACGTCACCAAAATCCATTTACAACCTCACTACTCATTGGTACACTATACTCATACAACGTACACACAACACCCCACAATCAACAAACAATCACATACATTCAATAATTCACACTGACAAGAACACATACAAAACTAAGGCCCTGTTCTTTTCGGCTTATAGGAGCTGAACTTATAGGAGCTGAACTTATAGGAGCTGAGCTGAACTTATAGGAGCTGAGCTGAACTTATAAGAGCTGAGCTGAACTTATAGGAGCTGAGCTGAACTTATAAGAGCTGAGCTGAACTTATAGGAGCTGAATTTATAGGAGCTGAACTTATAGGAGCTGAATTTATAGGAGCTGAAACTTATTGGAGTTAAATTTATTAGAATTTAAAACTTATTGAATAATAATAATAATAATAATAATAATAA
The DNA here is from genome assembly GCA_023091065.1 of Dianthus caryophyllus. Taxonomy (NCBI): domain Eukaryota; kingdom Viridiplantae; phylum Streptophyta; class Magnoliopsida; order Caryophyllales; family Caryophyllaceae; genus Dianthus; species Dianthus caryophyllus. The sequence continues at coordinate 25,488,048 of CM041520.1, read as the reverse complement.
TAATAATAATAATAATAATAATAATAATAATAATAATAATTTAAATATTAATATTAATATTAATATAATATGAAATTTTTTATTAAATTAATAACAATAATAACAATGATATTTATAGTAATGATGATGATGATTACAATAATTAAAATCTTTTAATTTATTCAAAATGATTAATTTTACTAATAATAAACAATAGTGTTCAAAATCGATTTTGCGGTCTAGTATAGTTAAATATCTCAATATATAGTTGATTATAAATAAGTTGGCTCGGTTAAATATTTTAATATACTATATTTATTATGCAATAATAATAGTTATATAAAAATAAAACATAATAGAATTTATAGGAGCTGAACTTATAAGAGCTGAACTTATAGGAGCTGAACTTATAGGAGCTGAGCTGAACTTATAGAAGCTGAGCTGAACTTATAGGAGCTGAAAAAGCTGAGCTGAGCTTATAGGAGCTGAGCTGAACTTATAGGAGCTGAGCTGAACTTATAAGAGCTGAAATTAAGCTGAAAAGAACAGGGCCTAAGTAAGGGTTAAGCCCTTACCTTAAACGAAGAACAAGCTTGATTCTTGATAGGATGACACCGATTCACAAGGGTTCTTCCATGAATTCTCCTTCTATATCACCCAAAACATCACCCAAAACAATTCTAATCACTAAAGGAATCAACAATAATCCAATTACTACACTTTTAAATTCGACCCACCGAAACCCTAAAACAAAAGTTTTGAACTTGACATAGAAATAGGCCTTACCTTGGGTTAAACTGGGTATGAGAGGATAGAGGAGGGCGAGGGGAAGAAAACGGCACGAAAATCACGCGATTTGGTGGTCGAACGACGAAAACCCGGTTGATACAAGAAAGGGGTGATATTACACGGTATATAGGAAAGAAGAGAGCTGTTGTTTGCTCTCCATTTTGATCGTGGGAAAGAGATGAGATGTGAGGGTGGGTTTAATTTTCTTTGGGTCTATATTATTTAACTCCTACCATTATTATTATTATCATAATTATTTGTTTTCAATCCAACTCGACTTAACTATATAAAGTACCTCACGAAAAATATTACGAGTATTATTAGATAGGCTTCAAGTGTTATTATTATTATTATATAGTATAGCATCGTATAAGGACTTCAAATCTCGTGTATGGAAATACGGGGTATGACAAATATTTTATAATCAAAAAGCTGACACTGGTCACTCACATGCTTAACCAACTCGAAACTTAAGTCCCTCATATTTTACAAAGCAAACGAGTACTCACTTTCCATACCTCCGTTTCAAAACTCAAAATTCCCAAAAACGCTCAAAAAGTCATGTACTAGACTAGCGCGACTAGAACGACCTGAAGTCACTGACTATGAAATTACAGGGTATTACATTGAGTAAGTTAAATAAAAGGTCAAACGCTTGAGCCTCCGATATGAAAACGTCAATCGTAAGTGAAGTGGGGTTAAGATAGTCTTGTAGCGGTCGCCATTGCCGTACAAGATAATTGAATATGCCAATGCTTTTGTATCAGGCTTTAGGAAATAGTCGTTTTATCCAGAGTTAAGGTGCTCTATGAATAGCATAGCCCATTCTTAAAGTGGATATTAGTGTACATGTACTAGACTAGGGTTTTATTCCCCTATTTCGCTAAAGTTATCAGGGCCACCGTGACATTATGTGCTTATGCGCTATGTTCGCTCTCCTTGCCGTGTTTCGTTCTTAGTGGGCGCGACACTTGCATTCGTTCTTACCCTGCGTAAAGATTACTTGACGAGATTGTATCTGAAGTCCGAATCATTTCGAACACTAGAAGATGAGATGCAAGTACTATAGTATTCGGCGTGGTTTACGAGTCGAGTAAGTCGCTGCACTATGGTAGTGAGATGCAAACGACTAGAGTACAAAGGCCTACTCGATTGGTCGTGCTCGTAGCGATGTATTGTCTGTTGTATATTTAATTGAGAATGAGTGTGTACCATCTTCGAAAACTAAAGACCACAACTTTCTGAATTGAATCGAGTCTGTATGAGGAGAATGATAAGATATGTATGTTTGATTGCGATCCGATATCGCCTTGTAATGCCATTGAATTATTGTGATACTATTGCTATGCTATTATGTGTTATTTGCCTTCATAATTGAATATCATGCTTATATGATTTATCGCTTTAAACCGCATGCTTATTATGACTTATATGTCTTTATATGCTATATGTATTAAGCATGTTTATGTTTTTATCATAATGTTATGTTTATAAAGCGATAATATTAAACCAAAGTAATTGAAATCGAGGGTAAGTATGAGCATAGCTAGTCACTGTCCGCTCAGCGGGCATCTCCCCATCAGTTTATTGTGCAGGACGTTCGTGGACCAGGAGCTGGGTTTTGGATGGAGCCACGAGACGTTTTTATTGCTTTTCCTTAGTTGTTTCGAGAGAGATGTAATATATATAACGCTACTCTTTTGAATTTCCGTATTTAGAGTTGTTTTATTCAACTCTTAAACGATGATGTAATATTTTGGGTTATTGTATAATTAATAACGCTGGTTTAAGACTTAATTAATTTCCGCCTTAGTAATTAAAGTCGACTAAAAACCAGGTTGTTACATCTGGAAGGACAGGGGACTTCCCCAATTGAATCATGAATACCATGTAAAACAACGCATTAGTCGTTGCCCTGTTTACTTCAGCCTTTGATGGCTGAACCTCTTCCAACCTAAGAACAAGCTTCGTCAAAGTGCATGCGACAACAGCGCCAAGGAAGAAGTCGTCGGAGAGCAGTAGAGACCGCAGGTTTCCTTGAGCAGCCAAAAACCACCGATTTCACCATTAAAAACTCAATCACACATTTTCTAAGTGATTTCACTGATATATTATCTGATCAAATCATCAAACCCTAAAACTAATTTCAACATCTAAAACTCAATACGCCTCAAAGTACTTCCGAAATTCAATCATTTCACTCGAATCACAATGCAAATTAAAATAACCGCGTCAAAATAACTCAATCACAAGATTTCTCCATGATTTTAACTATATATCACTTGATCAAACACAATTCAATACTACACACAAATTACCAAACAAAATCACCAATTCCAAAATCTTACACTCAATTACACCCCAAAGTACATCCTAAATCCAATCACTTAACTCAATCACCAACATAGACGAAAATGAAACCCTAATTCGATAAATTGAAGCTAAATTTTAGCTAGATCTAACAATTCTCCATACGAAACATAAAATGAGATTCACAATCATCGATCTACGGTACAATCAAGATGAAATACGATAAAGAGATAGAGACGAACCTGTAGTGCGTTGAACGAAGATGTTAATCGCCGGAAAGATGATCGAAATAAATACTACTCCGTATCATAATTCATAAGAACGTTTAAAATGACGAACCTGTAGTGCTCCTCCTTTTGCTTTCTCCACTTCTCTTTTTTTGATTTCCTTGATTTGGAAATTAAATGTCAAAAAGTTTGAATGAAAGTCTTTTGGATTTCCCCAAGAATGAAATGCAGGAGTGAGAAGCGAGAGTCAATTTGATGCGTTGCTGAGTTGGCAAAGAATCTGACATGGCAGCATGAGGAAAGATTTAGTAGTGATTTTGGGGTAATTGTTAAAAAAGATTGAGTTTTAATAGTTATATATAGATTAGTTAAAGTAATGAATTATTAATAAAAACATAAAAATAAATAAATAGCTAAAAATAAATATAGGCCACGGTTTTACTATTAAAAATGGGTCAATTTTTGATCAAAATGAATTTGTAACTAAGTCACTAAATTTGAATAGTAATTAGGAATATATTAGATTGTATAATAAATCGTTAATAAAAAGAATCAACGAAATCGATAAAAATAAAGGTTACATGTATTAAAATGAACAAATTCGAGTGCTACTACCTTTTCTTAAATTTGGATGTGGACATACGGACTATTTAAAATGAACTACGACGATATCGCTAAAAATGGAAACCGTTAAAATATTAGTTAAGTATATATGACTAAACTTAACCGAGTTTTACTTTCAAAATAATATTACAAATCACTAAATACAAAACGAACTTAAAGACTTTGAAACTAGAATTTTGTACTTAGTAAATAAAAAGTTTGGTTTGTACTTTAGAAAAATATCTTAAGTATAAAATACGTATAAGTATAAAAATACGTATAGGTATAGAAATACATACAAGTATAAAAATACGTATAAATACGAAGTATAAAAATACGCATACGTATAAAAATACGTATAAAATAAGATGAATAGTAAAATACGGTGAATAGTAAAATACGATGAATAGTAAAATACGATGAATAGTAAAATAATGAATAGTAAAAATATTTAAAATTTACGAACGGACACAAAATAAATTATTTAAGTTTTCTAATTGCTACTGCTTATCTGAAGAACTGTTAGAACTAAAATTTCATTATACAAGTTTGCCGATAATAATTAGTATGAACTATCGCTTGAGTAATATAAGATTGAGAAAATGAGAAAACAAAGTAATTGTTAAATACTCGGGTGTCTGCGATGTTAAACGCTATAGGGTCAGGATTGGTAAGGTAGCCGCATATGGGGACACTTGGCACCCTAAGTATTGCCAGTGGTAATTTAATGACTCTCCTAGTCGTTATTTAATGTGATTTTCGCCCTGTGTATCGATTCGTTCACGGGCCCATATGAGGTAATGGAAAATGACCATTCCCATCCGGGGAATCTGTCGTAGTGTAATATTCGCACCAATAGGGTGGTGTATGCATACAAAAGACAAGGGACTGATCCTCCTTATTACCTGCTTGATATCTTTAACATTTAAAGTCCGTTGATGTGACCGGCACGCTATTGCGCGGACGCTTATTTGGTCTGCATGTTTCCATCCTTACTTGTCTGTGATTCATAGTGGGTTTCATCTTAGATTATCCATGTTGTGTTGGATGTTAGGTAGCTATCACGTACGCTACTTAGTGTTTGATCTGATGTACAAGTCTGAGTAACTAGTGCACTTTGATAGCGAATCATATGGGTGATTTACTATGAGAGTACACAAGCCGCTCTGTAGTCAAGACTCGCGAGTTTATGTTACTATATGAATATAATTGAAAAGGGTCGACTACCCCGAATATGAATGAATTGATAATGTTTGTCCTCCATGTTATGAATTGAGATGATTTGAGGATTTAATTGTTTTGTTATATGAATTGTGATACGTTATGTTTTATGAATTGCATTGTTGTATGTTTAATTGCGTTGATTTAATTGCATATGCAAATGTTAATTATTACGTGTTTACCGTTAGGGGTTTTATATGGCTTAGCGTGTGCGGGACATAATCGAGTTTGAACGGCATTTTCCCGTAGGTACTCCGAGGCTAAATTGACGATTTATATCAGGGGATTGAAGGCCTTATTTTGTATTTTGGAGAGATTGTAAAAGAATAACTCTGTTTAGCTATAACTCTTATTATGTATAATGAGTTATAAGACGATGGCAGCTGGTTTTATATTATATGAACTTAATTAATATTTCCGCCTTAGTTTAATTAAGTCACGAAAAACCAGGTTGTTACATTACATTAAGTCCAACGATAAAAAAAAAAAAAAAAAAAAATGGTCCCCTTAAGCTTCGTTGACGATGGCTTCGAGGTACCTGCGTTTAATTATATTAGGACTTTCAACCAGTACACGCTAAGCCACATAAACCCGTAATAAACATAAAAAGACTCGCACATATATATGTAATAAAAACACATATAAAACATATACGCGATATTAATAATTATAAACTTTAAACATTCTAGATCATAATAAAAGTATAACTCATATTATTTCCATATAACATGCAACGATTACATTTCAATCAAGGAAAACGCACAATATCATTTAAGATTATTCATATAGCACGAAGTATAGTCGACCCTTTTCATAGCATATCATCAAATACCAAACAAAACTCACGAATCTTGACAATAGAGCGGCTCATGTACTTTCATAGTAAATCACTCATACAATTCCTATCAATGTGCACTAGTTACTCAAACTCGTTCATAACATCGACTACTGACTATATTGCATTATCCCTACCTCATGTCCAATGTCATAAGGATAATCAATCTTATTTCTACTATGAACCAACAGACCAGTAAGGGCGGAAACATGCATTAACACCATAACAAAGACGTTACGAGGAGTAGCTGAATGGGCCGAAAACATCAACGGACAAGTCAGACAAGCTGTAGATATCATTAGGTAATAAGGATGATTAATCCCTTGTCATTTTGTATGCATACATCACCTTATAGTTGCAACTATTACACTACGACAGATCCGCGGGTGAGATGGTCATTTTCCAATTACCTCGTATGGGCCCATGGTTGTATCATGAATGTCCATTCTTGGGGTGTATATGTCACGTTAAATAACGACCGTGAGAGTCATTAGATTACCTCTGTCAATTCTGAGGGTGTTATAATAACATAATTTTAGATGTGTTACTATAATAAACATAGGGTGTTATAATAAACAATTTTTTATCAAATATAAATATGGTAATTTCTTATATATTATAGTTTTATGTTTGAGACTAACATTTAATGACTAATGTATAATACTAGAGCGGAGTTATAAAAATATTATTCTATGTTATAATGAATAATTGTCCAACAATTATTTCTCTTGAATGTCAAACAACTATTATAACTTTTTAATTTTTTTTTTTTAATTTCAATATTGTTATAGTAGTTGGAACTAAGTACCTTATAATTATATATTTGGAAATGCATCTTTTCAATTATTTCCCTAACGTTTTAATTTTTTCTAGTAGGGATGCTTTCTATATTAGAACATCGTGTAAAAAGGCATAATGCATATTTCTAAAATTATGTGTGCATATATATGTGTGTGTGTGTGTGTGTGTGTGTGTGTGTGTGTGTGTGTGTGTGTGTGTGTGTGTGTGTGTGTGTGTTCTATAATTATATATATGTTTCTATAAATATATTTTTGAATATAGAAAGTGAGAAAAAAGAAATAAATTGTATCCTTATAGAAATTGTTGGAGAAAAATTTCCTTAAATATAATAGGAAAATACATTAATTATTATAAAATAATAATACAAAACAGAATCGTCATAAAAAAAACATATTCCCAAAATTTCTATTACTTTACTATATAACAAATAAATACAATCAAAGTAAACTAATTGTTGATAAATATTTATCAAAAATTAAATAAAAATGCTTTTAAAAGGTAGTAAATTTAGAAATTCTATTTTATTTTTCCTAAAAGATAGTAATTATTTTATAAAAAAAAAAGGTATTTTATAAGGTAGTTATTTACAATTTTCCCATAAAATTATGTAAATTGGGATGAAAATATATCATAAAAACTTTTTATGTGAAATTCAACTTTTATTAAATGTATAATTTATCTCAACAAAAATGGACTAATATAATTTTATTTAGAATGCGATCAAGTGAATCAATTTATACTGGACTATATAAGGAGAGGAAAATGGAGCCTCCATAATACCTCATTGAAAGCATCCACAATAATCATTCTGTTATCAACTACAGTTTCAAATCCTTTGTCTTTCAAAATGGCTCCTATTTCTAACAATGATATTTTGAAACCCAGTGGCTTCTACAAATTTGGTTTCCAGGTAGACTCTCTTATAAAAGTATAACTAGTTCATTGCATCACTCATGCATTTTTCTTTAAAAAAAAGATTCACAAGGATTTTTTTAACATTTTTTAAATTAGTTTCCACATAATTATTGTTACATTAAATTCCTCTTTATATTTTTATTTTTTATTTGACTGAGGTCATCAATCTTTGTCACTTTACTATCATTATTTGCTTATAAAAGAAATAAGTATCAGTGAAGAATAAATGTAACACTATATTAAAGGTTAATGTACACTACAATTTCAAAGAATAAAAATTTCTTTTTTCACAAATTCTTCACGTATAAGCGGTATAACATATCTAACTTATGTTATAAAACTAATAATGAACATCTAAATATTATAAGCTTATTTATATGTTCTGTAGTTTTTTTTTTTTTTCCAGTCAATTGCTGGTATTTACATTGTTGAATTAATAATTAGATCATATACATTTTATAATTTTGCAGGCAAAAGATGCAGAAAATGCTTCAGCTCCAGTCTAACATGAATAATATCGTTATGTTTCTTTTTCTTGTACGATTTTAATATAATTTCATAATTGTTGCGACTTTTAAGTGGAACAATACACACTGTTTATGTTTAATAATAAATTTAGTTAATGGAACTTTGGTTGTGTACCAATGTATTTCTCATTTATTTATGTCTTCTTTGAATTTCATTACTGCACATACAATCTTTTCATATAGAATCAATTTTACATATTTGATGTTGACATATTACGTCCTCCATTGTTTCTATTTAGCCCCATTTTTTGAATTTCTCATCATAAATGTAACAACCTGGCTTTTTAATAACTTAATTAAACTAGGCGGAAATATTAATTAAGTCATAAACGTACTACAAGCCGAATATTAAAGCCATACATCTCTATGTTTAAAACTATAGTGCGTATTACATTAAGTCCAACGATACAAAAAAAATAAATTGTCCCCTTAAGCTTCGTTGACGATGGCTTCGGGGTACCTGCGTTTAATTATATTAGGACTTTCAACCAGTACACGCTAAGCTACATAAACCCGTAATAAACATAAAAAGACTCGCACATATATATGTAATAAAAACACATATAAAACATATACGCAATATTAATAATTATAAACTTTAAACATTCTGGATCATAATAAAAGTATAACTCATATTATTTTCATATAACATGCAACGACTACATTTCAATCAAGGAAAACGCACAATATCATTTAAGATTATTCATATAGCACGAAGTATAGTCGACCCTTTTCATAGCATATCATCAAATACCAAACAAAACTCACGAATAGTATTTAACACGAGTTTTACATTTATAATGTACAATCTCATTTTATTGAAGATCTATTTCAAATTTTTAAGGTACATTTTAATTATGCTGTATGTACATTTTCTTTTTGAACCATGAAATTACCTAAAAATTTCGAATTTAACTCATAATTTGAAAATGTACCTTACATAAAATTATAATGTACCTTACAAAATGTACTTTTTGTGTTAATCAAATGTATCTCTTGTATATTTATAATGTACTGTAACTGTTCTTACCGTTCTTACCAAACTTAGTGTTCTTACCGGATCTCAACCCTGTATATATATATATATATATAGAGCAAAGTTATAGAGAGTCCACTTATTCATTAGAGTCCTAGAGTCTAATTCTCAGCCCTTGGATTAAAGTTGGATGGAGGGCTGAGATTTGTTCTCATTAATAAAAAAAAAAAATAGAAACAAATTAAATTTTTACCCAATTAGAAAATTAGGTTCCTGTTTCTGTTTTCTATGTACGGCGTCATTGATGAAACCAAAAAAAAACCATCCATCTTCTTCCATTCTCTGCTTCTTCTTCTTTCAGTCTTTTTTCCAGGTTTTTTCTACTTCTTCTTTTACTATGTTGCCATCATCTTCTTCCATTCTCTTTTAGAATTTTTTTTTTTTTCTAAATTTGTGATTTTAACAAATTAGAAATTTGTATTTTAAATCTCTGGCTTTTTCAATTATGGGTGATATTGTTGAAGTAAATTGTTATGATTGGATTTCAAGTAATTTCTTCTTTTTTTGTTTGATTTCAGTCTTACTGGTTTTTCTTCTTCTTCATCATTCATCTTCAAGGTTTTTTATTCCCACTAATTTAAACAATTTTCAAATTTCCATTAAAAAAAACTGGGTAGAAAACGAATCGAAAAGTCCAAATTCAGTTTTTTTTTTTTTTTTTTTATTTCGATTATGGGTGATATGGTAGTAGTGAATTTTGATGAAGGTATTTCAATTAATTTCAGTATTTCCTCGTTTGTGATTTTCAATGTTGGATATCAAGCGAAAATTAGGTTGTTCTGCAAAAAGGGGAAATTTGCTGTAGACAAGTTTATTGAAGATCATACACATGAACTTCTTTCAGTTCAGGAGAGAGAGATCAAGAAGCTTGCGTCAAATTTGACTGATTATGACAAATTTTTCATTGTCTCGAATATTCGGGTTAGTAGTTTACAATTCTGTTTTTTTTGGTTAAAATGCTTTATTTCTCTATTGGAATTTCGTTTACGTGAATGGGTCACTGAGTGGCAAATTAGTTCTGAATCTGGTGTTTTAAAATTTCGTATGGGATCTTTTTTTTGGTAAATGGAATTTCATTTTTGAATTTAATGAATTGAAACAATTGACGCTTCTTTGATTTGCAAGGTATTTATGATTTCGGTGCTTCAAGTTTATGTGATTATGTATTCCTTTTTTTGGTTGTAAATAATGTTTGAAGGTGATATATTAATAGGTACGATTTTTTATTAAATTCAGGTTCGATTGAAGTCGTCGATTTAAGTGGAATAAATGAAGGGGCTTTGTGCGAGAACGTTGAAAAAGACTTTAAGCCTTACGTTGGACAGGAATTTGTAAGTGTCAAAGAAGCAGCAACGTTTTGTTGAAGATTAGGAATTTGCGAGAATGTGGCTGTTGCTGTTGATGTTATTGAAATTGTACTTTGAAGTATTGAAATTTTAAAAAAGGTTGTTAGTATTCTTTTTTGTATTATTAAAATTTCATTTTCTGTAATACCTTTCATTTTTGTGTTGTTAGTTTTGAATGTGATTTTTGAACTTAGTTTTAAAATCTGAATTTAATATGTACAAATTTTGAATTTGGCTGAATATCTGAGGATGTGTGAATATTTTCTGGACATGAAGTTGTAATTTCGGAACTTGATTATGGAATTCTAAAAAAGTTGATATAATTCTTTTTTTTGTTCTTGAAATTTCATTTATTATTATATTTTTTTTTCCCTTAGTTAGCAAAAAAAATAGCTGAAAGTACTTTAATAGAAAACATATAAATTTATACTTGAATGCATTATTGAAACGTAATTAAGTATCATAATTGAATACTGAAATAACACAAATATGAATAAAGTACCATGACAAGAGAAATTGTCCATTCCCTTTTGTTGAAGATTAGTGAGTACTTGTTGTTATTGAATTATACTTTGAAGTATTGAAATTTTAAAAAAGGTTGTTAGTATTCTTTTTAGTATTGTTAAAATTTCATTTTCTGTAATAGCTTTCATTTTTGTGTTGTTAGTTTTGAATGTAATTTTTCAACTTAGTGTTAAAATCTGAATTTAATATGTACTCTATTTTGAATTTGGGTGAATACCAGAGAATTTGATTATGGAATTCTAAAAAAGTTGTTATAATCCTTTTTTTTGTTCTTGAAATTTCATTTATTATTATATGTCTTTTTTTCTTAGTTAGCAAAAAAACAACAGCTGAAAGTACTTTAGTAGAAAACATTAAGTGCCATAATTGAATACTGAAGTAACACAAATATGAATAAACTTCGAACAAACGAATTCAAGGTTTTATCAATTCAAATTACAAATCAATGTACTAATTACTACAAATTCAGAGGTTCAACACGAACACAGTTTAATAAAGTCGGTGTTTGAAGACGATAAAACAGATCAAAATAAAACGATCACTTAATGAGCAATGAAATGGTGCAGTGGTTCATTTTTGCAGCTTCTTAAGCTTCCGCTGAACCTGACGCTGCAGTTTAAGGTCCTTAATAAAGTGAGGCTTCGCCTTGACAAATTTGGAGACGTTATCAAGTAAAACATCACGCACTCTATTGCAGTCAGCTAATAGAAGGGCAGCGGCTAACTGGCAAACAAGAATACGCCTATACTTCTTTGAAACCATATTCGGGTCATCGAACGAAGTACCTTCATACATAAGCATATGCATCATGGTCAGCAACGCAGATTTATTATCATTGGGGGCGTCCTCTTGCCATTTCAATTGGAGGAAACGTGACTCAAAATTTGAACATCCAGCACACATCTCAAGGGACCATTTGTCATAGTAGTCACTTAGGCCTTCAGACTGCACGGACAGTAAGTAGTAAATACGTACTTTAACGGGGCGAGACAATAAAGTGAAGATTTAGAAACAATATCAAGTACAAGCAGACTTACAACGGCACCTCCGCGTAAACGTGGACTGTCGATTCTTCTTCACATGCTATCATTTTTTGGTTGTCTAATATGTCAATGGTCTTCTCTTTGAAATTGACACAAGCAACAAAAAAATGTTCGCCGACAACTATTGGAATGAAGAACAAATCAGCATCCATATAAAATAAATCCCCACAATACATCACAAACTTATCCCAAATTGCATAGAGTTCATATAAAAATCGAAACTTGTTGAAAATTAAACAAATTAAAAAAATTCAAAATGCACAAAATACATGAAAAACCAACCCTAAAAATTAAGCCCTTAACACAAAAATTTCAACCTAATTTGAAATTAAACAAAAAATAAAATAAAAAATCCAATTAAATTCTTAATCTAAACATGAAATTTCAATCTTTAATTGATTGATATTTCAAATATGTAAAACTATTTGATTTAAAACGATATTTCGTAGTGAAAAACAGTAATTATTAATAAAAGAATTTCAACAGAAATTTTTAAAATTTCAACACAAAAATTTGAAATTTCAACAACTTACCTTAAAATTTGACCACGTCCGTTTGAATTCTCACCACCATCTTCCATAGATTAATGCTGGAAATAAAAACACATACAAAGACAAATGAATGTAAAAGTTGAATCCAAATCAAATCTAAAAAACTATCAAATTAAAAAAATTATCAAATCAAATTTAATATAACATGAATTTCAATCTTTAATTGATTTATATTTCAAATATGAAAAAAATTTGGTTTAAAACCGATATTAAAAAGTTAAAAAGCAAGTAACGAAATTTACCTCTGCTCGAAATTGACAATCCAATCGAAATACAAAGGAGGGGATGAATCGGGACCAAAAATGGAGATGAAACAAAGTGAAAACAATGGAGGAGATGAAAGAGGGCTAACAATGGAGAATGAAAGGATCAGTAAGGGACGAAGAAGATGAAGAAGAACTGAAGAAGATGAAGAAGAACTGAAGAAGATTAATTCAATCAGAGAAAGTTTGAGAGTTTTTTTTTGAATTTTTTTTTGATTTTGAGTTTTTGGGGAACAAACAAACAAATAAAGTCCCCTAATGAATTCTGATTTTAATTTGTTTTTTCTTTTTCTTCCTTTTCTCGTTTTCAGCAAGTTTTTTTTTTTTTTTTTTTTTTTTTTTTTTTTTTTAGGAGACAATGTATTTATTGCAAAACTAATCTAAGCCATCCATTGAATTTGATCCAAGGGCTGAGAATTGGACTCTAGGACTCTAACTCATTAGGTGGACTCTATATATATATATACCCATATCCGTACCCTCCCAAACAAAACCCTGTGATGTACCACGGACTTTATTACGCATGTTTTAACGTTGACTTAAACAGTTCTAACTATGTCGAATTCATTTTGAGTCGTTTTGAAATGTTAAAATGATTTAGGTCGCTTCACATCGCTTTAAATAAATGTTCATTTTGTCCATTTACAGTCTAGCTTGGTCCGCGTCCTGCTTCATTTGGCATGAGCTTCGCGTTTGCACTACAATTAGCCCCTTTACATTAACAAGTTCTAATTCAGCATTCCTAAATTCCTAAATTTAGGCCCGGTGGCTAATTTCCCCTTTTAGCCTCCTCTTACACAAAATATAGCCTCACGGGTTATCTTATTTCACAAAATGCTACAAAATACACCTCTTTCATTTTTCCGGGTCTCGGGCCCAAAACCGAGCCCAAACCCGCCTTTGGCCCGCACTCCAAAGCCCTGAACATCATAAATATCTCAGAAATATCCCAGGTGTTTTCTTGACGTGCAAAGTTAAGATTATACCGTATCTTTCCAAGATATAATTAAACCGAAACTAGGAAAGCCAGCTAAAAGCCACACCTCCAAACCGCATAGCCTTATGCGGTTTGGGGTAGCAACCGTATAAGCTTATTGTTGGAGTATGTGTCCTCCACAATAGTGCGATTACTTAATAAATCTCAATTAAGGATTACATGGGGATAATCCTGTATTATTGTCAATTGATTAACGTAAATCAATAACGGTTGGCTGACTAGAGTTTGACGTTATTGTCGTGAGAACGGCGGTAATCAAATGATCCCTTTAAGTCACACCTATAGGAACGTACTCCAAATAATAAAGCTAATTAATTGTATGAGATACGATTAGATTAGTGACTTGATATTTTGACTAACGGTTAGTCAGTGAATTAATTTAGAGAGAAATCGAGTTGTGAACTCGGATGATTTAATTTTATATCGATAAAATTATTAGAGGAGATGGGCATTAGTGATTAAACGTTAATTCACTAATCATGTATATTTTACTAATGAGATTAGTAAAAGTACAATTTTAATATATGTGTAAGTGTACATGTATATGAAGGAAGAGTTTAATTAATTTACACTTTATTATATTAGATAATCAAGTGATAAATTATAGGTATTTGTGGGACAAATATCGGAAACAAATAAGACCCACAATAAGGTCCTATGGACCGTCCCAAGTGGGAGAAAGGAAGGAAGATTCCTTCCCTTGTCTTATTTGTTTTGTTTTTGAGTTTAAAGCATGCATGTGTAACATAATCATGTGAATGCATGTGATTGTTCTTTACAAGAAAAACAAAAGCTCACACTCTTCCTCTCCTCTTTATTTTGGCCGAGAAAATAGGTGTGTCTAACACACTTTATTTTGTTTTTGTTTTTGATATAAAACACAAGGCTTTGAGTGCATAATGTATTCATGCATTACTCTCTTCATCTCTTTAACTCTCCTCACTAAAACATAAGAAATAAGTTCTTATAATTTCTAAATACTACTAAGAGTTAGTAGTAATAATATTCACATATTATCAAGTGTTTATTAGTGATTTCTAGATCAAAATCACTAATAAATTTGGTGTAATTCTTGGGTGCAACAAGAAGGAGGTTTCCTATTTTGGAAACTCGGGTTTTGGAGGATCATCCTAACTCGTAGCTCAAGAAACAAATCGAGAAAGGAGTTCTCGTATTTGTGCCCATTTTTCCTTTGAGAAAGGTTTAAATCTTTTTAAACTTTTAACAAAGTATCTTTGTAATCACATAGATCTTGCTAAATCAAATTAGAGTAATTTGATTCACACTAATATTTGATTAGTGAATGGGATGAGATCCCTACAAGTGGTATCAGAGCTTAGGCTTGTGGTTACAAATTTATTTTGTTGATTTTGGAGTTTTATATATTTATTGAGAATAAATATGATAAAATCCGAAAATAGTGTTAAAAATGGTTTTAACACGAGAATTTTATAGCATGCAAATTTTCTGGTCTCATGTTATCACTGGTCAAATTTCGTAATATTTGGAATTTGTTTGCTAATTAAAATGATTTTTATACAAAACCGAGTCAAAAAGTGTGCTTTTGGTTAAAATAATTACTATATATAGTTATATTTGGAATCTGGTCATGAAACTTTTACACAGTGATATTTCATATTTATACTTTCTGCATGCAAATGTTCAGAATCAGATCTTGAGTTTTGAATATTTATTCATATTTTTGTTTAAATTCGGTATAATATGCATTTTAATGTCCAAAATATAGTAAACGTTGTTTTCTGGACATGAAATTTATACCAATATTTGTATACATTATGAGGATGCTCACGTATAAATTTGGGATTTTTCCTCACTGTTTTGGACGTTTTGTTGATTTTATGAGATAAAATCGATGAAATTGTATGTTATTTGTTATAAAATAATTCGTAAATATTTTCTGACCAAAATTTCTTTTTTGATATTCTGGAAGTGTTCCAGAATATACAAAATTTTGTCAAAATAAAAATGGTTTTATTTTATTTTATTTTGATTTTATAAAGCTTTATTCATAAAAGGTTATGATTAAAGTACATATAATTAACAAGGTGGAGAAAAAAGGGTGATGAGCAAGATTGACAGGGTGGTTGTTAATGATGAATGAGGGAGGCTGTATACTGATGCTTACGCTGATTTCTTACCTGAGGGTACCTTTGACCATTCACCTTGTGTGATACATCTTAAGGGCAGACAAGTGACTAAAAGGAAAGCATTCAAGTTCTACAATATGTGGACTAGAGATTCTGAATTTGCTTTTTTGGTGCACAAAGAATGGGAGAGAGACATAGATGGTGTGGCTATGTATAGGGTGATTTGTAGATTGAAAAGTTTGAAGGGACCTCTGAGAGGGCTAAATAGGAGGAAGTATTCTGAGATAGAGCAAGCCTATGACATTGTTAGGCTTTGGTTATTGGATCTTCAGATGAAACTACATAGTAACCCTATGGATATGGAGCTGAGGAGCATGGAGAGACAGGCAGGGGTAGCTTGTCGAGAACTGCAAGAAAGGAGAGACAGTTTCCTACGTCAGAAATCAAAACTGACCTGGCTGACCGAGGGGGACACTAATTCTGCATTCTTTCATAGTAGCATCAGAACCAGAAGGAGCATGAATAGAGTTATCAGAATCAAAGACATGGAAGGGAATGTATGTGACACATCAGCTGGGATTGAGACTGCGTTTTTACAATATTACAAGGTGTTGTTAGGGTCTTCTATGCCATGTCAGGAGATTGACATGGATGTGATCAGAGAAGGGAATCTATTGACAGCAAACCAGGCTGCCATGTTACTTGCACCAGTGAGAGAGGAGGAGGTACAGAAGGCTGTGTTTGCTATTCCTGAAGATAAATCACCCGGGCCTGATGGCTTTACTAGTGCCATCTTCAAATCTAGCTGGAACGTAGTGGGGGCAGAGGTGGTAGAAGCTGTGAGGGAATTCTTTGAGAATGGATGTTTATTGAAACAGATTAATGCTACAAACATTACTCTGATCCCAACAAAAGATGAGCCTGTGTCAGTGATGGATTTCAGACCTATTGCGTGTTGTAACGTCATATACAAGGTGATATCCAAGGTAATATGTGATAGGATGGCTGGAATACTTCCAGAGTTATTGTGTGAAAACCAAAGTGCTTTCACAAGGGGGAGATCTATAATGGATAACATTTTGATCTGCCAAGACCTAGTACGCTTGTACAACAGGAAGTCTTGCTCACCAAGGTTTTTAGTGAAAGTTGACTTAAAGAAGGCCTATGATTCTGTAGAGTGGGTATTTGTGGAGCAGCTTCTTACAGCTTATCAGTTTCCTACCCATTTCGTGAAGATGATCATGCAGTGTGTGTCCACTTCAACCTACTCTCTGATTTTGAATGGAAATACATTTGGTTTTTTTTAAAGGAGAATGGGGGCTCAGGCAGGGGGATCCCTTATCCCCACTGTTGTTCACGTTATGTATGGATTACCTTAGCAGGCTTTTGAGACTAGTTGGATCATTGGAGGGTTTCAGATATCATGCCCTTTGCAGATCTCTGAAACTAAACCACTTATGCTTTGCTGATGACTTGGTGATGTTTTGTAAGGGGGAGATGTACTCTATTAATTTGCTGATGTGGGGTTTTAATGAGTTCTCTAGATGCTCTGGCTTGGAAATGAATGCAACTAAATCTGAATGCTATATGAATGGAGTGGCTGCTGCACTCGTGCACAACGTAACACAGAAGTTTGGCCTGACTCAAGGGAAACTGCCATTTAGGTATCTTGGGGTACCAATCTCACCTAAAAAGCTTTCTGTTCTGGAGTGTCATTGCTTGGTAGAGAGGATTGTGGCCAAAATTAGGGGGTTAGGAGCACGGAAACTTTCTTACATGGGAAGACTTGTACTGATCAACTCTGTGCTCAGTACTCTTCATCAATTTTGGGCTCAGATATTTATCCTTCCGTCAACTATAGTGAAGAAGGTGGATAGCATTTGTCGGAATTTTTTGTGGGAAGGACAGGAACACTACACTCGTGGTTGTCCTGTCTCTTGGACTGAAGTTTGTAAAGAAAAAAAAGCAGGAGGTCTTGGCATCCGTGACAACAAGCGATGGAACATGGCCGCAGTTGGGAAACTCGTATGGTGGATATACTCAAAGAGTGACCACCTTTGGGTTAAATGGATTCACCATGTATATCTGAAGGGGCAAACCTGGGCTGACTATAAGCCTTCCTTGGAGTCTAGCTGGAGTTGGAGGAAGGTATGTGCATTGAAGGAGAAGATGGCGATGGGATATTGCTCTGATTAGTGGATAGGGAGTGCAACTGATTACACCATTAAGGCGGGGTATGAATGGCTTGGGGCAGGGACAACCAATTTGAGATGGACTAAAGTTATTTGGTCTCGACTCAATGTGCCAAAACATTCATTCATAGCTTGGCTAAGTATGAAAGGAAGGTTATATACCTTTGAGAGAATGAAGAGTATTGGATGCCATGGATTGGATAGGTGTGTGTTGTGCATGGAGAACGCAGAGACCAGTAAGCACTTTTTCTTTGAATGTACTTACAGTTGCAAGCTAGTTTTATTATCGAAGCAGTGGATAGGACTGGATGTTGGAGACCTGGAGAGCTGGCAGTTGGCTCTTTATCGAAGACGTTATTCCAGTTTGCAAAGGCAGTGTGGATTTGCTGTGCTTTGTGCTCTGATTTACGTGATTTGGAATGCGCGAAACGTATGTTACAAGATGCATATGGTCATCAGACCAGAAGTGCAATTTCAACTGATGAAAAATGATGTAAGTAATAGAATCAAGTATATGGTTACAAACCTCAAGCATAGTGACAAAGAATGGCTTGATACTATAATGTAGATAGGAATGATTTAGATGATTTTGTAATGATGTAAATTGTGAGTTTGGGTTATTAATGAAATTTACATTTTGACCAAAAAAATAAAGTACATATAATTAGCAAATGACCATATTATGAACTAAAATCACCATAAGTTAGTATGAACTAATTTTGGGTGTTCTAAATCAGTTTAGAAGTTTTAGTTCAAGCTTAAAAGGTGTTTTAAGCATTATTGATTAATATGAGATTAATCGATTAAAAATGAGATCGGTTTGAAACGATTTAATGCGATTATTGTTTAGGGCGATTTTGGCATGTTTTTATTTATAAGCTTTTCATTATGCATGTTTGGATGAATGTTTATTTTTGAATGAATGTTTATTCTTACTAGTATGGCCATAGTTTGTTATGTTTTTACCGATATTACCCGTAATGTAAGGGAATATCGTGTGGGTATGTAATTAAATGCGATCTCGTATCGCCGGTTTGTAATTTTTAATAGTTTATTTCATTTATAAATGTATAATAGGGTTGCTATGTATTCATTTGTAAATTTATACTTGTAACCATTTCTAAACCGAAGACCGGCGATGGATCGAGGTGGAGCCTTAGAAGTGTTCTAGAGCTTGCAAGGAGTAGCCTTGGATGAGATCCATATGAAGAGGGACCAAAGGAGTTGGTTTCCAATTTGTAACTCCTTGTATTTTTAATTATTTTTAGGTGGCCATACTAGGTTTATGCTTATGTTTGCTTGTGCTTGTTTGATTGCTCATTTTTTCGCACACATGCCAAAATCGCCATGCATGCCACGATATCCCACTATGATTGTCGTTTTAGGTCGCTATTCTTAAATTAGTTCACTTATAAAGAATTTTTATGACTAAAATTGACAAGATCACCCACTTTTTTTAACAAATGAATTGAGATTAAGCCTTTCCAAATGTGGCAACTATGAACCCCATGTTCGTGAGGACCTCCGCAACGTGGAACCTTGTTACCATGGGTAAGTAGTGAGAGGAAGTCCTATGCTAATTTGGTTTGGACTCGACCAAATAAGAGTTATTTGGGGCTAATGGATGCATTTTATAGAAAATCATCAACCAAGCATTCTAGTGTAGAATTAGTCAAGTGTTGACTTATCGTTTTTATATAAAAGGAAACATGAGATGTCAAATTTTATATGAAAAACGAGTCTTGGAATCATTTATATAATTTCGTGGGAGATCATTATATAAATGGACATTTGTTTTAAAACCGTTTTAGCAAATGTTATTAATGAACAAATGAATGCTTATATATTTCCTCATATTTGTTGTAGAATAATTTATTTGAAATCGCAATGACAACTTCAACTCCCGCACCCATTTTGGGTAAATATTCATGGTTGAGAACCGTGATGGATAAATGTATCCTAAAAGATGACGGTAGCAACTTTGTCGAATAGGATTCGACTATAAGGGGCGCCGCTCAATCCGACAATGTGCTTAAAAACCTTACCGAACCACCTCCCACCGAACCCGGACTTAGGGCCACCGCGGCGGCGCGAACCGCCTACGATGAGCACCTAAGGGTTGACAATGACGTTAAAAATATATTGATTTGGTCAATGTCACCTACTCTCAAACTTCGCTTCGTTACTCACAAAAGTGCATCTGAGATATTCACTAGAGTGACGACGATGTGCTTCAACCTAGAGAGCACAAAAGTGAATGAGATTGAGAGAAAAGATGTTCTTTCAATGAGATTGAAGAACATAAACTTTGGGGTTAAGAAAGGGAAGGGAGCTTATAAATCTCGGTTCAAGGAAGATAAGGGTAACGGAAAGGCTATTGAGAATAGCAAGCCCAAACCTGGTCGTTGGAAGCGCAATTGTCCCAAATTCTTGAAGGAAAAGAATGATGGATGTGCGACATCCAAAGAAATTGTTCCTTCTAGCCTTTATATGATTGACATAAATCATGCTTGCATTTCTACATGGGTATTGGATACCGGATGTGGGTCTCACTTTTGCAATCACTTGCAAGGAATGAGAAATGTGCGAGCACTAACCAAGGGTGATGTAGATCTCCGCATGGGCAATGGAGCTAGAGTAGCGGCCGTTGCAGTGGGAACCTATGTACTCGCTCTAGCTAGTTGTTTAGAGTTGTATTTAAATAACTGTTATTTTGTACCAACTCTAACGAAAAACATTATCTCCGTCTCCGTGTTTGATACGGAAGGCTTTTATGATTAAGGACAATCGATGTACTTTTTCATTTAATGAAATGGTTTATGGTGAAGCCATTTCAATTAGAGGTATTTATCTTTTGAATAATGTCAATGATGTTTATCATATAGAGAACAAGAAGCTCAAAACGAATGAATCAAACAAATCCTACCTTTGACATTGTCGTTTAGGTCATATAAACGATAGACGCATAAAGAGACTTGTTGAGACCAAGGTTCTCAAACTATTTGATTGCGAATCATATGGTACATGCGAGGCTTGCCTTTTAGGCAAGATGACTCGTGCACCCTTTAGTGGTAAAGGGACACGAGCAGGTGAGGTTTTAGGACTCATACATACCGATGTGTGTGGTCCATTAAACATTACCGCTAGAGGAGGATATCATTACTTCATTACTTTTACCGATGACTTAAGTAGATATGGTTATGTCTACTTAATAAGGCATAAAAGTGATGCTTTTGAGAAATTTAAAGAATTTCAAAATGAGGTTGAGAACCAATTAAACAAAAGGATAAAAGCACTACGATCGGATCGTGGTGGCAAATATCTAAGTAATGAGTTTGATTCACATCTTAAGAATTGTGGTATAATATCACAATGGACTCCTCCGGGCACACCACAATTGAATGGTGTTGCAGAAAGGAGAAACCGAACTTTGCTTGACATGGTTCGGTCTATGATGAGTCAAAGTGAGCTTCCTGGATCATTTTGGGGCTTTACACTGTTATCTGCTGTTTTCTCACTAAATCGAAGTCCGACTAAAGTGGCCAATAAGACTCCATATGAGATATGGACGGGAACGGTTCCCTATTCGTCATTCATGAGAATCTGGGGTTGTGAGGCATTCGTCAAGAATAAAACTGACGATAAACTCGCACCAAGGTCTGACAAATGTCTTTTTGTAGGTTATCCTAAGGAAACCTGTGGTTATTACTTCTACAACCCTCACGAGAACAAAGTGTTTGTGGCTCGTGATGCTGTTTTTCTAGAAAATGAATTTATTTCTAAAAAATAGAGTGGGAGAAAATTTGAACTTGATGAAGTTCAAGAGCCACAAACCGAGGCAGAAAATGAGGAAACTGTTCCCTCGTCTTCTGACACGGTTATAATCCCTAGGAGGTCAGGAAGAATTAGTCATCAACCTGACCGTTACCTCGGTAACATCGAGGAGGAGGGTGATTTGTTGTTATTCGAAAGCAACGAACCCTCAACCTACAAGGCGGCTATTAGTAGCCCCAACTCCGAACAATGGCTTGAGGCCATGAAATTCGAAATGGATTCTATGTACGAGAACCAAGTTTGGGACTTGGTAGATTTGCCTGAACGAGTAAGACCCCTTCAGTGTAAATGGATATTCAAAATCAAACTCGGCATAGATAAACATATAGATGTTTCCAAAGCTAGATTGGTGGCAAAGGGCTTTTCACAAGTCCAAGGTATTCATTATGATGAAACCTTTGCACCAGTTGCTATGCTTCGATCCATAAGGATAATCTTAGCGGTTGCCGCATTTCATGACTATGAAATATGACAAATGGATGTAAAAACCGCCTTCTTGAATGAGATTCTAGAAGAGGAAGTGTATATGACATAACCTGAAGGTTTCGTAGATACATCTAACCCTAAGAAAGTATGCAAGCTTAAGAGATCCATCTATGGTCTTAAGCAAGCATCAAGGAGTTGGAATCATAGATTTGATCATGTTATCAAACAAAATGGATTCACTCGGAGTGCCGAGGAACCTTGTTTGTACATGAAGTTTAGTGGGAGCAAGGTAACCTTCCTTGTTTTGTATGTGGATGACATACTACTGATTGGAAATGATATTCCAAGTCTGAATTCGGTAAAGGTGGAATTGGGAAACCATTTCCAAATGAAGGACTTGGGAGAGGCACAACGCATCTTGGGTATCCGGATCTATAGAGGTAGATCCAAAAGGATACTAGCATTAAGTCAAGAAACTTATATTGATAAGATTCTTAATAGGTTCAATATGAAAGACTCCAAGAGAGGCTTTCTTCCGATGAGTGTAGGAATAACGTTGCAGAAATCTCAATGTCCTACGACTCCTGCGGAAATTGAACGCATGAAATTGATCCCTTATGCTTCCGCTCTAGGATCAATCATGTATGCTATGATGTGCACTCGTCTCGATGTCGCTTATGCCTTGAGCATGACGAGCCAGTATCAAGCCAATCCCGGTGAGAGTCACTGGATAGCTGTAAAGAACATCTATAAGTACCTGAGAAGAACTAAGGATTCGTTTCTAAGTGTATGGAGGAGAACTTGAGCTACGTGTAAAGGGTTACACGGATGCAAGTTTCCAAACCGATGGGGATGATTTGAAATCCCAATCCGGCTATGTCTTTTTGGTCAATGGAGGAGCTGTTTGTTGGAAAAGTTTCAAACAAAGTGTCACTGCGGATTCTACAACAGAAGTTGAATATTTAGCAGCTTGGGAAGCTGCTAAAGAAGCTGTATGGATTCGGCAGTTCTTGGATGGACTAAGAGTAGTCCCTAGTGCCTCAAATCCAATCACTATTTATTGTGATAATAGTGGGGCCATCTTTCTAGCGAAGAAGCCCAAGTCTAGTAATAAGTCTAGACATGTTTTGAGGAAATACCACGTTATAAGAGATAATGTGGAAATGAAGGAAATAGATCTTTGTAAGGTTGGGACAGACGATTATATCGCTGATCCTTTAACCAAGCCTCTTTCGAGGGCTTAGCATAACGCGCACACCGCCTCTATGGGGTTGCGGCGTATGCCAGATTTCCTTTAGTTTCGTGATATGTAATTGAATAAAGTATCCTATTACATATATGAAAATAACATTCATTGTTTAGAGTATATTTACTCTTTTAAGTCATTTCGAATGCATACTTTGTTTATCCGAATAATTGTGTGACAATTTTGAACATATTCAAGTGAACGGCATAAACTAAGTGTTTGGTCCCTAGTCTCTCATATGAGGTGACGTCTCGGAGAGACTAGATTGCAAGTCGATCGATGGTGGGTTCAACACCATAGGGTCATATGTGATGACTGATCGTTTGCATAGACAGACTGTGAAACACACTCTGTCGGGCAGTGACGCTTATAGAATTCCTTTTCAATGTGATTGAAGCCTGGTCGTGGCGGGAATTTCTATAGAATTCCTTTGAGTCGATTCTTTGACTGGAAACTGATTGTGTGAGTCGGTGCAGTTTCCGAGTGACTTTCATTTTTGTCCTAAGCCATGCCGTGGGTTATAAGGGCATCTTTGGGGTCATGGTGATCTGCATTATACAGTACAATCAAGTGGAAGGGAAATGTCCACCCTCGTCAGGGTAAAACATCGTTGGGCCACTCTAGGAGTAGTCGCTGAAAATGCGTGGCCACGCTCGGTAAGAATCTACAGTAGATTCCCCGGTCCGACACCTACTCTCCATATCGAGGAAACCACTCATATATATCTTTTGGATGCAAGTACGACCTGTAAGACACATTGCATCGAGTGGGAAATGTGAAACGGACATGAGAATTGGTAATGCACAACTTGTCTCGGACAAGTGGGAGATTGTTGGAGTATGTGTCCTTCACAATAGTGCGATTAATTAATAAATCTCAATTAAGGAATACATGGGGATAATCCTGTATTATTGTCAATTGATTAACGTAAATCAATAACGGTTGGCTGACTAGAGTTTGACGTTATTGTCGTGAGAACGGCGGTAATCAATTGATCCCTTTAAGTCACACCTATAGGAACGTACTCCAAATAATAAAGCTAATAATTAATTGTATGAGATACGATTAGATTAGTGACTTGATATTTTGACTAACGGTTAGTCAGTGAATTAATTTAGAGAGAAATCGAGTTGTGAACTCGGATGATTTAATTTTATATCGATAAAATTATTAGAGGAGATGGGCATTAGTGATTAAACGTTAATTCACTAATCATGTATATTTTACTAATGAGATTAGTAAAAGTACAATTTTAATATATGTGTAAGTGTACATGTATATTAAGGAAGAGTTTAATTAATTTACACTTTATTATATTAGATAATCAAGTGATAAATTATAGTTATTTGTTGGACAAATATCGGAATCAAATAAGACCCACAATAAGGTCCTATGGACCGTCCCAAGTGGGAGAAAGGAAGGAAGATTCCTTCCCTTGTCTTATTTGTTTTGTTTTTGAGTTTAAAGCATGCATGTGTAACATAATCATGTGAATGCATGTGATTGTTCTTTACAAGAAAAACAAAAGCTCATACTCTTCCTCTCCTCTTTATTTTGGCCGAGAAAATAGGTGTGTCTAACACACTTTATTTTGTTTTTGTTTTTGATATAAAACACAAGGCTTTGAGTGCATAATGTATTCATGCATTACTCTCTTCATCTCTCTAACTCTCCTCACAAAAACATAAGAAATAAGTTCTTATAATTTCTAAATACTACTAAGAGTTTGTAGTAATAATATTCACATATTATCAAGTGTTTATTAGTGATTTCTAGATCAAAATCACTAATAAATTTGGTGTACTTCTTGGGTGCAACAAGAAGGAGGTTTCCTATTTTGAAAACTCGGGTTTTGGAGGATCATCCTAACTCATAGCTCAAGAAACAAATCGAGAAAGGAGTTCTCGTATTTGTGCCCATTTTTCCTTTGAGAAAGGTATAAATCTTTTTAAACTTTTAACAAAGTATCTTTGTAATCACATAGATCTTGCTAAATCAAATTAGAGTAATTTGATTCACACTAATATTTGATTAGTGAATGGGATGAGATCCCTACACTTATGCGGTTTACCTAGGCAACCGCATAAACCTATGCGGTTTCCTGGCTTGTTTTTATCCCCGGATTTCCTAATTTCTCCGAGGTTTTTAGTATATATACACCCCTATACCCCGACCTCAGAATCACAATTTACAACCAGAATACATCTTTTACACACTCCAAAACTCTCTTAAAGCCTCAAGCACTCAAATCCATGAGTTCAACACACCATCCCGTGTTGAATTCATCCTCCTTTTAAGTTCAAGAAGCGAAGCTCTGCTCAGATCTGAAGCGTCAGGACAAGGTAGGTACCGATCCACTTGGATCAAAACTTTTTCTTATTTTCTATGGACTAACAAAAGGGACTACACTTTAGCCCCCGTCTTTGGCACCGAGCGCGCTTGCCTTCCAAGTGTTCTTATTACTTCGGGTACACTCCATATCCGATGACACGCCAAAGTCGCATAAGCAACCGACCCTTATAAAATAAACCAATGGACAATTGAACATTATTTTATTTGCATGCATCTTGCACCTTCTTATTTTGCATTAAAATCATCTTAAACAATGAATTCGACCTTTAACTGAACCGTTTTCGTTAACAAGTTAAACATGCTAAACTGAGGGTTTTAATCAATCTTTTTGCATTTGCATTTGCATTCTTTTACATATCTTTTCGCACTTGTACGTAGCGATAACATTAGCTCAAATATCATCTTATTTGGATTGTTCTAGGTCAGTAGAGGCTATTTTTACATAGGCTTTTTTTAAAAGGTTTTCATAAATCGTTAATTGAACTCATCTTTTTCTAAAGTACCCTCACCCCGAATCCATTTTGGTTTCACAAGCCTTAGATCTAGGGGTGTCGGCGTGCTCCAAAATCTAGGACATGTATTTAGGCTTAGGACATGATAGTAGGTTCCTAATTTCCGCGATAATTAGGTGGCGACTCCAAAACAGTTTTAAAGGTTTCTTTTAAATTAGTCTTTTTAACTTAAAGCGCCCTTACGCAAGACGCCGAGTAGGGTCCCTCTCGATCCCGGGTTCCACAGTTTGGCGACTCCGCTGGGGAGATTTTATTTATAAAACTTAAAACTAGCTTTTTCTTTTTTAAAAATAAAGAGGTGAAACTTGAAAGCCTTGAACAATTCATGTATACATATTTGAGCTAGACACATTCGTTTAGAGTCCATTCCTTTCGGAATCTAGGCACCCTTTGCACCCCCGAGAGGTGGTTCCCACATGCAGGCTTGTCCACTCGATAAAGCACATGCCGGACTAGCTTTCCTCTCGCCCCTCCACGGCTTGCTGTAAATGACTATCTTGACCGCCCCAGTGCTCCCTTTAGAAAACCTATCGCTCCGGCATAAGGAAATAAAGGGGTTAAGTATCTGCCAAAGCGTACTCAAGATAGTTGGAGGTGTACCCGACTTGACCCTACCCTTCGAGTCGAGTCATACTGTAGATACCCGTATCTGTCGATATGGAAATTTATAGAAAACCCGACAAATGCCCAATGATGATAGGACAACGTGTATTTCGTGTCATTTATTTGAGTTAGGTATTCACGATGTAAGCGGACATTTGTCGACATAGTTTTTTTTAATTTAAATGATATTTGAATTGATTTGCTCTGTCAAAATTTGTCTCAAGTTTGTTTTATTGAAAATAAAATATTTCGGTTTGAAAAATCATTTTAAGTAATTCGATTTGAAAAATCGCTTTTATAAAATTGATATTTGACTTGAAAAGTCGTTTCTCATGCTTTTAAAACAGTTTATTAAATCGTATTCGACGAATTCGTTTTCTTAACAGCAAGTTTTAAAGCTCGTTTTAAGCCCGATTTTAAGAGCGATTTTGAGCCCGTTTCAACACGAATTTCGAGGCCTCTTTTACCCACACTCTTCCCCACATACCCAAGCATAAGCCAGCCCAAAACGGCGATCAAAACCCACCTCAACTAGCCAAAACGTAGCCCAAAAGAGAGCTGATCCGCAACAGCTCGTATGACCCTAAATCAGCCCTTATTTGACCCAAACCCGACTCGTATTCGCCTACCCATGACCCAAACCCGTATCCTAACTATCCTACCCATATACCCTTGCCTTGCCACTCAAGAAAACACCCTAGAAAGCCCAAAACCGAGCTGTGGACAGCAGCCTTGGAAAACAGAGCAGAGTTGCTCTTTTTCATTCAAAAACCCTACCTTTCGACTCTATAAATAAACACCATCCACAAGCCTTCAAAGGACACGAGATAGACAACACACATACACCACATCAAGCCACAAGAAAGCCTTAAGAAAACTCAAAAGGAAGTCGAGATAGCTGCCCCAAAACAGAGCACGATTTTTCTAGTTTTGGTTCAGCTATCACTTCTCCTACTCGTTTTTCGTGTTGAAAACACCATAGTCTCTCTGATTTCTTTACAAGATCTTAAATTTCACTTTACCACGATTCCAAAACATCTTTCGGTTCGAAATTTCGTTGAGAAACGAAGAAGTTACAAGCTTTTGAAAATTGCTGTCAGATTGGTACAAACTTACGGATTACAATTGGTTTTTAAATCGACGACGGCCCCTCGGGATAAAATCTTACAATCGACACGACTCGGATATTTGGTCAACGATACATGTAAGTTGAGGGTGCAAAATACTCATTTTATTTCGTTTAAATCATTATTTTTATCGCTTTTTATTGCTCTCTCGTCGCTTTTATTGCTTTCACGCTCTTTTGTTTATCATCGTGTTTGTTGTTTTATTGTTGATATTTTAACATGATTTTGGTACGAATGTGTGAGTATGTCGTGCCCTTTAATTACTTAGTATGTGTGTTCGAACATCCCTGCGTAATATGATTCCTCGTTAGTTTAATTTGTTCATTAGTTTGTTGTGTGATTACATCTCATTCATATTCAGTCACGTTATTATCTAAAAGCTGGTCTGTCAGGCCCCTTAAATGAGTAATTCATGTTTGTGTATCGACTTATGTTATCATGTTTTCGTTTCATCGTTTAGCGCTTGTATAACGTGTAGTTGCATTAATCATGTGAAGCCATGTTCTGCGTATTCCTGTTGCTTGCTGGTTTCTTTGCTTCGACTGTCAAATCTCGAGTTGTGTAGGCTTATTAATTTTGGTCTCGTAGTTCACCTTGTTGAGCATGCTCTTCCGTTGTCCTTACTGTTTTGTTTGATCAATTTTTAATCGTGTAATTCATCGTATGGATTCGTGTAGCTTAGAATTTCATGTGTCGTGCTCGATTAGTCATGTCATCCGTGTTTTAGTCACTCTCGATTATTCATGCCCCTGCGTGATACTCATTTATGTGTGCTTACGTTACTCGCTTCGTCTATTTGGTACCTACTTGCACGTTCATTTTGTTATTTGCATTTGTGTCACTCATGTGTGCGTTTAATAATTGATCAGTAGCCCATACGTTGGTTTATTTTTGTTTGTCATCATTTGTGAATGCTCATTGGATGTACTTTAATTATTAGTTTATATATATGCTACGTGTGTTCATTTGTTTGTATTTGTGTTCATATGTGTGTGTGTCTGCTTGCAAATATTTGCGAATTACTTTGTTTGCTTGTGTGGATACCCATATCCGTACCCTCCCAAACAAAACCCTGTGATGTAACACGGACTTTTATTACGCATGCTTTAACGTTGACTTATACGGTTCTAACTAATGTCGAATTCATTTTGAGTCGTTTTAAATGTTAAAATGTTTAGGTCGCATCACATCACACTTAAATAACGTTCATTTTGTCCATTTGGAGTCTAGCTAGGTCCTCGTCCTGCTTCATTTGGCATGAGCTTCGCATTTGCACTACAATTGGCCCTTTTACATTAACAAGGTCTAATTCAGCATTCCTAAATTCCTAAATTTAGGCCCGGTAGCTAAAACCGCTATTTAGCCCCCTCTCACACAAAATACAGCTTCACGTCTTAGCTTATTTCACAAATCTATGCAAATACACCCTTTTTCATTTTTCCGGGTCTCGGGCCCAAAACCGAGCCCAAACCCAAGCCTTTGGCCCGCACTCCAAAGCCCTGCACATCATAAAATATCTCAGAAATATCTCAGCTCTTTTCTTGGCACACACGCACGAAATTATACTGTATCTTTCAAAGATTTTATGCAACCGAAACTTGGAAAGCAGCCCTAAAACCAAGCCATCAAACCGCATGACCTTATGCGGTTTGGTGAGGCAACCGCATAAGGCTATGCGGTTTGCCCTAGCAACCGCATAAGGCTATGCGGTTTCCAGGCCTGGTTTTATACCCCAGTTTCCTAATTTCTCCGAGGTTTTTAGTATATATACAGCCCTATACCTCGACCTCAAATCATACTTTCACAACATCTTTCACACATAATTCACAACCAGAATACATCCTTTACATCACAAATTCTCTTATTTCACACTTTTACACTCACAAAAGCCTCAAGCACTCAAATCCTTGAGTTCAGCACACCATCCCGTGTTGAATTCACCCTCCTTTCAAGTTCAAGAAGCGAAGCTCTGCCCAGATCTGAAGCGTCAGGACAAGGTAGGTACCGATCCACTTGGATCAAAGCTTTTTCTTATTTTCTATGGACTAACAAAGGGGTCTACACTTTAGCGCCCCCCCCGGCTTTGGCACCCGAGCGCGCTTGCCTTCCAAGTGTTCTTATTACTTCGGGTACACTCCATATCCGATGACACGCCAAAGTCGCATAAGCAACCGACCTTATAAAATAAACCAATGGACAATTGAACTTTATTTTATTTGCATGCATCTTGCACCTTCTTATTTTGCATTAAATCAACTTAAAACAATGAATTCGACCTTTAACTGAACCGTATTCGTTAACAAGTTAAACATGCTAAACTGAGGGTTTTAATCAATCTTTTTGCATCTGCATCTGCATTCTTTTACAACCTTATCGCACTTGTACGTAGCGATAACATTAGCTCAAATATCATCTTACAAGGATTGTTCTAGGTCAGTAGAGGCTATTTTTACATAGGCTTTTCTAAAAGGTTTTCATAAATCATTATTTGAATTAACTCTTTTTCTAAAGTACCCTCACCCCGAATCCAATCTGGTTTCACAAGCCTTAGATCTAGGGGTGTCGGCGTGCTCCAAAATCTAAGAACATGTTTTTAACTTAGAACATGGTAGCAGGTTCCTATTTTCCGCGATAAATAGGTGGCGACTCCATAACAGTTCTTAAAGGTTTTTCCAACTTAATCTTTTTTAACTTTAAAATCCGCCCTTAAGCAAGACGCCGAGTTGGGTCCGATCCCGGGTTCCACAGCTTGTTACTGCTTCATATTCGTGTGCCGCACTTAATCGTCTCCGTGTACTTATTATTTTCGTCTGCCGCTAACGTTTGCTAATCTATCTTATGCTGTCGGTAAGTATTTCTGCTTCTTTTCTTTGTTTACTAGAATAGTAAATGAACCCATGTTAAATAACTTCGACGAAATTATGTGTGCATTAAAACGACATAGAAAGAATGTATTTAGGATTAAAACGCTGTTTGCATATCCGCATGTGTACTCATAATAGCCATAATTTTACTTAGTAGAGACCGTTACTGTAGCGGGCGGGTTAGGCGTTAAATTAATGAAATTCTTTTAAACTTCCTAACACGTAAACTCACGCGAACTCATTTTATCTAAAATTGGTTTCTAAATTCCACCTAAAAATTTAGTGGCGACTCTTTTCGAATGAAAATGTTTTTGAAATGAAACATCGCGTGGATCAAAATCCCTTGTCCACAATTTGGCGACTCCGCTGGGGACAGTGAAACTTGAAAAGTAAAATGATGGCTATTTAGAGTACCTTTTTTTTTTTATGTTATTTATGCATCATACTGTTAGGATTCGAACCATTTCTCCCTTTGGGTCGATCTCAAAGTAGGGAAATGACGTTCACTGTGTCTGGTTTAAATACCAAGGTGGTTCCGCCGAGGTTAGCAACCGCCGTCTCCCCATTTCGTCCCTGACTTATGGAGGATTGTGAGTTCCCTAACAACGTGGAATCATTGGCATGGACCCTTTTTGAGACTTAGAATAGTCTAGCTCATGCAATGCATCCTTGAACTGCGTGTGACTAATTGCTCTGTGAATTCCAAAGCCTTATTTTAATCTTTTTTTTTTATCAAAACTGTCATCTTTTCAATCGAATATTTTCCAAAAAATTTCTTTTAGCTGAGATGCTGTTTTTTTTTAAGATTAGAATAATCTTCGATATCTCTTTTGAAACGATTTTTGACTTAAGCTGAAATGCTTTCCTTCTAAAAAATCATTTTTTAAGCTGAAATGCTGTCTTTTTAGGATTAGAATAATCTTAAATGTTTTCCAACTTTCGCTCTTTTGAAAAAAGATCTCTTTCCAATCGAATATTTTTTCCCCAATAGATTTTTCTAGCTGAAATGCTGTCTTTTTAGGATTAGAATAATCTTAAATATTTTCCAACTTTAGCTCTTTTGAAAAAAGATCTCTTTTCAATCGATTTTTTCCAAAAGTTTTTTTCTAGCTGAAATGCTGTCTTTTTAGGATTAGAATAATCTTAAATATTTTCCAACACTATCTCTTTCGAAAAACAAAGATTTTTGTTTAAGCTGAAACGCTTTCCTTCTAAAATTAGAATAATCTTAGATATTTTCTGAATATTAGCTCTTTTGAAAAAAGATCTTTTCTTGGCTGAAATGCCATCCTCTTAGGATTAGAATAATCTTATATTATTTTCGATTTTAGTCTTTTTGAAAAAAATCTCTTCCTAGCTGAAAGGCTATTCGTTTAGGATTATATTAATCTTAAATAATTTTCTGAATTTTAGCTCTTTTGAAAAAAGATCTCCTTCAAGCTAAAAATTATTCGATTAGGATTAGAATAATCTTAAATGATTTTCGATTCTAGCTCTTTTGAAAAAAGATCCATTTCTTGGCTGAAATGTCATCCCTTTTAGGATTAGAATAATCTTAAATAATTTTCGATATTAGCTCTTTTGAAAAAAGATCCATTCCTAGCTGAAATGCTTTTCGTTTAGGATTAGAATAATCAAATTTCCGATATTAGCTCCTTTGGAAAAAAAAGATCTCCTCCTAGCTGAAACGCTATCCGATTAGGATTAGAATAATCTTAAACATTTTTTTCGATGTTAGCTCTTTTGAAAAAAAGATCTCTTCCTAGCTGAAACGCTATCCGTTTAGGGTTAGAATAATCTTAAACATTTTTTTTCGATGTTAGCTCTTTTGAAAAAAAAAAAAGAGATCTCTTCCTAGCTGAAATGCTCTACGTTTAGGGTTAGAATAATCTTAAACATTTTTTTTCGATATTAGCTCTTTTGAAAAAAGATCTTTTCTAAGCTGAAATGCTATTCGTTTAGGGTTAGAATAATCTTAAACAATTTTCGATACTGGCTCTTTTGAAAAATATTTTCTAAGCTGAAATGCTATTCATTTAGGGTTAGAATAATCTTAAATAATTTTCGATTGTAACTCTTTTGAAAAAAGATCCGTTTTAAGCTGAAACGCTACCCGTTTAAGATTAGAACAATCTCGAACAGTCTTCGACGCTAAGTCTTTAGGAAAAAGATTCTTTTTTTAGCTGAAATGCTCCTCGTTAGGATTAGAAAATCCTAGAACTTTTTTTTTAAAAAATTAGCTCTTTTGAAAAAAGATCCTTTTATAGCTGAAATGCCATTTAAGATTAGAATAATCTCGAACAATTTTCAACACTAAGTCTTTTGAAAAAAGATCATTTTTTATGGCTGAAATGCCGCCCGTCTAAGATTAGAGTAATCTCGAACAGTTCCCAACACTAACTCTTTTGAAAAACGTTCTTCCAAGTTGAAATGCTACCCGTTTAGGATTAGATTAATCCCGAACGATTTTTAACACTACGTCTTTTGAAAAAAGAATAGTTTTAAGCTGAAATGCCATACGTTTAGGATTAGAATAATCTCGAACGCTTTTGAAATGCTACCCATTCGGGAATAGATTTGTTCCAACCAAAACGAAGTTTTTCAAAACTAAAATCTAGCCCAAGTTAAACTGAAATTTCGAACCACAAAACTTTTCTTGTAGTCGAAGTACTGCTCATTTCAAACCTCAACTTCAAAAATAGGTTTCTTTTTCAAGTCGCGAGTAAGCATGAAATGCATCGAGTCGAGTCTAGTTGGAATCTAAGTCGTGTATAGTAAGTCTAGTCCATATAAAAGTCTTAGAGGATTTACCTAGTTGGGTCACCTAGGCCTACTCTTGGGCCCAGGTCATGCATGTCAATTTTTAGTTTTGAGTCAGGGCACAACAACGTCTCGTCCGAGCTATTTTTGAAAGTTTTGCATAAGCCTTAGAAACTTATTGGTCCAAACACGAGCTAATTACTTCAAGTCCATATCTAGTTAGGTCTAAGTCCCATACTGTGAGTCTGTCTTCAAGTCCATATGTCGCATGCATTTGCATAATTAGGTCGTAGACCATGTCGTTAAGCTCTGAGTCTTTTCATGATTAGTCTGGTCCAGTCCATTTGCATCCCGAGTTGTTAAATAGAATGGAATCTCTACCAATTTACAAATAGTGTCGAACCCATGTCGATTTCTGAACCTGAGTCGCATATTCTCCTCCTTAAGCCAAAATCAAGTTGCAAAAGTGGGGTAACTTTCAAACCAAGCATCTGGGTCAACTCCTGAAAGGAGAAAAGTTCAAAGCCGAGGTTGGTGATTATAAGTCAGAATTCATATTCAAGTCTTATGTCTAAGCTGAGTCTAAGATTCGTTTTTTCACAATTATTTCTAAATCCTTCTCAAAATCAATGAAATTGATCTTGTCTCTAATTTGCTTCCATAATCCCAACTGACGAAAATGCACAACACACTCGAAGGGTGTCCCGGGGGTAGAAATACGTATTCAATTCTAAGGTGCAACACCAACTCAAGACAAAAGCAAAGACAAAAGGGTTTCCGACAACTAAAAACCTAAGGTCCGGTAGTCAACTTGTGGTATACTACTCCTCTGCCTTTGGAGGAGGATCCATTAATTTGGAGCTCCATAGTGGTCATGAATTTGATCGCGACCAAAGGTACGAATATTCATGGATCGCCCTCCGTGTACTCGATCGCGTGCCTAATAAGCAAACGAACTTGTCAGAGGAGTCTGGCGTGATATACATACGACCACGAAGTTGGAACAAGCCCAAGCCACAAAGGGCGCGGCATATTCTCGAAAACGCAAACAAGAATACAGAAATACAAAAAATTGAGTGGCAACACATCAGAGATCGAAGATCAAAGTCAAAATTAAAGGCGAAGCCAAAACGGTCAGAAAGTACCATCAAACATTTTTAAGTCGTTCTCAAAACGGCAATGGAGACGTAGTTCCGAGAATCATTGGCTTATGTAGTTGCACCCAAGCGTTTAGGGTCCACAAGGGATCCGCCAGTACTTCACAAGCTAGAACAAGATACAACATGATACCTTAGGTGAAACCTTCGAGTGTTACACACGAAAAAAAATGCCATGTTTATGCACCTTGATCGAACTACATCGGATTTGATTTCGCCCCACGCGAATATGTAGGCAATCCTTTAGAATAAGGGATACAATCCACCACCACCCATCATCTAATTTGACATCTGGTCAATTTTTTACGGGTCTTTACAAAGTCCAAATGAAGCAACTTCTGTTGAGTCTGTCTTAGTGCTCAATTTAGATTGAGATGAGAATCATGGTTCTGATGAGTAATTGTCCAGTCTTGGAATGATATTTTCTTAACGGGAATTGGCAAAGAGGCTTACTTTGACAGTTGGTTCGCGTCTCGACAAAGAATTTGCTTCAGGGGAGAAAATGATACTATTAACCCACGTCTATTTCAAACCACTTGTCAATCATCCTAAAAGAGCTTGCACAGTTACTAGTCTACTTGTCATTGAAATGTTGTCTTAGGTCGAGTCGGTCATGGTCGAACGTTCAAATGTTAGTTGCTCGTGTCACGTTCTTGTCGCATTCATGTCACATTCGTGTCGTATTTCATGCTAACTTGGCCATGCTTCTATTTTAAAATATCAGACATTTCAAGAACCATCTTGCAAAGTTTGGGTCGAAGATCCGAGGTCAAATTTGAAATTTGGGCAGATGACCCACTTCAATTTTCAAAATGATGCTTGCGGGCCGATGGCCCATTTCAATTTCTAAATGATGTCTACATTCAGAGTCGATGACTCATCATGATTTTTAAAAACGATGTTTACAATGCGGGTCGAGGACCCAATTCGATTTGATGCATGCTAACCAATACCCCACGTCAATTTTCAAGTAACTTTTGTACTCTAGGTTGAACCCGCAATCCAACTTTAAAAACGATGTTTTTAAACTAGGTTAATGGCTGAGTTATTCGAAGTTTTCAAATCCATAGTTCAGGTCGATGACCTCTTTCGATTTTCAAATAAAATTTGCTATACGGGTCAATGACCTACCCACTTTCCAAAATGTGGGTCGATGACCCATTTCCAAAAGCTGTGTTCCGTTTGGGTCGATGACCCATCCACCTTTTCCTTCAAAATCGAGGTCGATGTCCCCAATTTTCAATGACAATTATAGCTCGGGTCGATGACCCATCCACATTTTCCTTCAAAATCGAGGTCGATGGCCCCAATTTTCAATGACAATTATAGTTCGGGTCGATGACCTATCCGCCTTTTCCTTAAAATACGGGTCGATGGCCCCATTTTCAAAAGATGTTTATAGTTCGAGTCGATGACTCATCCACTTTTCAAGATGCGGGTTGAAGACCCATTTTCAAATGATGTTTATAGTTCGAGTCGATGACTCATCCACTTTTCAAGATACGGGTTAAAGACCCATTCTCAAATGATGTTTATAGTTCGAGTCGATAACTCATCCACTTTTCGAGATGCGGGTTGAAGACCCATTTTTTCAGAAGATGTTTACAGTCGAGTCGATGACTCATCCACTTTTCAAGATGCGGGTCGACGACTCATTTTCAAAAGATGTTTATAATTCGAGTCAATGACTCATCCACTTTTCAAGATACGGGTCGACGACCCATTTTCAGAAAAATGTTTCCAGTCGACGACTCATTTTCAAAAGATGTTTACAGTTTCCGGTCGAAGACCCACCACTCTTTAATCTAAAAATATAGGTCGAGGACACAAAATTTTGAATAGGTCGAGGACACAAAAATTTTGAAATGCGGATCGAGGACGCAAATGTTGGTTTTAGCTCGGGTCGATGACTCATTTCCAGCGCAATATCCATTTTCAAGCAATACTTAAAATTAAAGTTCGCAGTTCGGATCGATGATCCATCCCTTTTGTTTAAAAAGCAGGTCAATGACCCATTTTCAAAATTAAAATTCTCAGTTCGGATCGATGATCCATCCCTTTGGTTTAAAAAGCTGGTCGAAGACCCATTTTCAAATTAAAATTCTTAGTCGGATCGATGATCCATCTTTTTTTTAAAAAAAAAGCAGGTCGACGACCCATTTTCGAATAAAATTCGCAGCTCGGATCGATGATCCTTCCTTTTTGTTTCAAAAGCGCAAAGTTCACTATGTGAGTTATGTGCTATGATTTGTTGTTAAGATTGAGCAGGAACGCTCCAACCGGGGGCTCTAAGGTCATCAACTTTAGACCTCGACGACAGGATGACATCCTCAAAATGAAGAAGTGCTAGCGGAAGCTAAAAGAAGTGACACTTCCAAAAAAAAATGCAGATATAGGCTTTACTCAATCGAGTAAACAAATATCATTTGTTTTGGGCCGAAGCAGCAGAAAGCTACAGGCCAGCGAGCTCGAACTACGATACGGGTTTGATTCTGTCACAACAGATACGTAGGCGCCTGAGGATAAGGCTCAACCCACGCTTTTGCCGAAAATGAAAGCGTCCATGATCAAGTTTCGGGTATGATTTCGTCTTATGGCTGGTGAGCTTATATACACAGGTCTAAGGAACCCTAAACGACCCGTGAGGCTCTCAAGTTGTGATCTATGATCGACTCGAGAGTCTACTTTGACTTTCGCCTGTCCAAGCCTTAGTCAAAGTGGGGGCTCTGTAGATACCTGTATCTGTCGATATGGAAATTTATAGAAAACCCGACAAATGCCCAATGATGATAGGACAACGTGTATTTCGTGTCATTTATTTGAGTTCGTGTTACGATGTAAGCCGGACGCTGTCGACATAGTTTTTTTTAATTTAAATGATATTTGAATTGATTTGCTCTGTCAAAATTTGTCTCAAGTTTGTTTTATTGAAAATAAAATATTTCGGTTTGAAAAATCATTTTAAGTAATTCGATTTGAAAAATCGCTTTTATAAAATTGATATTTGACTTGAAAAGTCGTTTCTCATGCTTTTAAAACAGTTTATTAAATCGTATTCGACGAATTCGTTTTCTTAACAGCAAGTTTTAAAGCTCGTTTTAAGCCCGATTTTAAGAGCGATTTTGAGCCCGTTTCAACACGAATTTCGAGGCCTCTTTTACCCACACTCTTCCCCACATACCCAAGCATAAGCCAGCCCAAAACGACGATCAAAACCCACCTCAACTAGCCAAAACGTAGCCCAAAAGAGAGCTGATCCGCAACAGCTCGTAGGACCCTAAATCGGCCCTTATTTGACCCAAACCCGACTAGTATTCGCCTACCCATGACCCAAACCCGTATCCTAACTATCCTACCCATATACCCTTGCCTTGCCACTCAAGAAAACACCCTAGAAAGCGAAACCGAGTGTGGACAAGAAATTTTGGAAAACAGAGCAGAGTTGCTCTTTTTCATTCAAAAACCCTACCTTTCGACTCTATAAATAAACACCATCCACAAGCCTTCAAAGGACACGAGATAGACAACACACATACACCACATCAAGCCACAAGAAAGCCTTAAGAAAACTCAAAAGGAAGTCGAGATAGCTGCCCCAAAACAGAGCACGATTTTTCTAGTTTTGGTTCAGCTATCACTTCTCCTACTCGTTTTTCGTGTTGAAAACACCATAGTCTCTCTGATTTCTTTACAAGATCTTAAATTTCACTTTACCACGATTCCAAAACATCTTTCGGTTCGAAATTTCGTTGAGAAACGAAGAAGTTACAAGCTTTTGAAAATTGCTGTCAGATTGGTACAAACTTACGGATTACAATTGGTTTTCGTCGACGACGGCCCCTCGGGATAAAATCTTACAATCGATTACGACTCGGATATTTGGTCAACGATACATGTAAGTTGAGGGTGCAAAATACTCATTTTATTTCGTTTAAATCATTATTTTTATCGCTTTTTATTGCTCTCTGTCGCTTTTTATTGCTTTCTGTCGCTCTTTTGTTTATCATCGTGTTTGTTGTTTTATTGTTGATATTTTAACATGATTTTGGTACGAATGTGTGAGTATGTCGTGCCCTTTAATTACTTAGTATGT
Source organism: Dianthus caryophyllus (assembly GCA_023091065.1). Lineage (NCBI taxonomy): Eukaryota > Viridiplantae > Streptophyta > Magnoliopsida > Caryophyllales > Caryophyllaceae > Dianthus > Dianthus caryophyllus. The sequence goes on along the minus strand of CM041520.1, from coordinate 25,448,806 downwards.
GTGTTCGAACATCCCTGCGTAATATGATTCCTCGTTAGTTTAATTTGTTCATTAGTTTGTTGTGTGATTACATCTCATTCATATTCAGTCACGTTATTATCTAAAAGCTGGTCTGTCAGGCCCCTTAAATGAGTAATTCATGTTTGTGTATCGACTTATGTTATCATGTTTTCGTTTCATCGTTTAGCGCTTGTATAACGTGTAGTTGCATTAATCATGTGAAGCCATGTTCTGCGTATTCCTGTTGCTTCTTTGGTTTCTTTGCTTATTTGTCTAATCTCGAGTTGTGTAGGCTTATTAATTTTGGTCTCGTAGTTCACCTTGTTGAGCATGCTCTTCCGTTGTCCTTACTGTTTTGTTTGATCAATTTTTAATCGTGTAATTCATCGTATGGATTCGTGTAGCTTAGAATTTCATGTGTCGTGCTCGATTAGTCATGTCATCCGTGTTTTAGTCACTCTCGATTATTCATGCCCCTGCGTGATACTCATTTATGTGTGCTTACGTTACTCGCTTCGTCTATTTGGTACCTACTTGCACGTTCATTTTGTTATTTGCATTTGTGTCACTCATGTGTGCGTTTAATAATTGATCAGTAGCCCATACGTTGGTTTATTTTTGTTTGTCATCATTTGTGAATGCTCATTGGATGTACTTTAATTATTAGTTTATATATATGCTACGTGTGTTCATTTGTTTGTATTTGTGTTCATATGTGTGTGTGTCTGCTTGCAAATATTTGCGAATTACTTTGTTTGCTTATTCTTGCTTCATATTCGTGCCACACTTAATCGTCTCAGTGTACTTATTATTTTAAATGCCACGCTAACGTTTGCTAATCTATCTTATGCTGTCGGTAAGTATTTCTGCTTCTTTTCTTTGTTTACTAGAATAGTAAATGAACCCATGTTAAATAACTTCGACGAAATTATGTGTGCATTAAAACGACATAGAAAGAATGTATTTAGGATTAAAACGCTGTTTGCGTATCCGCATGTGTACTCATAATAGCCATAATTTTACTTAGTAGAGACCGTTACTGTAGCGGGCGGGGTTAGGCGTTAAATTAATGAAATTCTTTTAAACTTCCTAACACGTAAACTCACGCGAACTCATTTTCTCTAAAATTGGTTTCTAAATTCCACCTAAAAATTTAGTGGCGACTCTTTTCGAATGAAAATGTTTTTGAAATGAAACATCGCGTGGATCAAAATCCCTTGTCCACACATACGTACAAGTTCGAGGCTATGCACTCCATGGTCTTTTTCAAAATAAGCATTTGCATTCATATCTTCGAAAACTCGCTTAAACGTTTCAAAGATAAATGAACCTAACATCTAACAAACTAACACCTTTTTAAACAAAACTATCGCGAATTTTTGAAACAAGCTTTCTCAAAATTCTCCTTTTTCAATAACAAGCAAAAACCCGAGCTCGCGGATTTCAATCCCCTAGGTCACACGGCCTAGACTCCGCTTTTAACATCCTCGACTCGACTTGCTAATCACCCTCGAGTCGAATTCTTTCTCTTTTACACATCCGAACTCGAGCTCACCTCGGCAAATTACCGATATCAGTTCGACGGGTGCAAAGCAAAACCTTTTAACATCGAGACCAGATGCGCGCACGCATCCTCGCCTCAAAAGTTTCCTTTAGCTAAAACCTTTTCGAAAATCTCCTCTTTTCAAAACATAAAAGGTCTTTCTAAACAAAGAAATGAGCTAAAAATGAATGCTTAGAATGTTTGTAAGTCTAGTGGGTCGAGTCGTGTCACTAATATCGAAGTGAAATGCAGGCCTCAGCTGGATACTCATCGTACCATGAATCGCATCATCACCCCTCATTTCAAACGTCAACGCGCCTCGAACATGGCTAGCCTCGACCGATTGAGAACCCTCCGCCATCGTATTAGCCAACTCACCAAAGACATTGACAACTTGAAGGCCTTGCATCAGATCGAAGTTGAACGTTTAGAACAACACGCTAAGAACAAGGCCGACAAGCATGTCTCCCTCTATACTCTCGCAACTCAACGACAAAAGGACGAGGAAGATTTTACCCACTACCTTGCTCGATGGAGAAAACTACTTGCTCGAGTTCCAAACCCTCCACATGAAGATGAACTCATGTACACATTTCTCACCAGTCTACAACCCAAATGGCAAAGGCATTTCGACTACGGAAATGCCGAGAACTTCGAAGAACTCATTGAGATCGGCATCGGAGTCCAAAACGACTTCACAAATAGTGATAATCATGCAACCCTCGCCGAATCAGTCCCAATCATAGATTGCTCCTACTTGATCACACCCAATGATAACCAAATCAATGGCGTTTGGTTCAGTGATGACGAAGACGAAGAGTGGCCACCCACTAACAAAACGGTAGCTCAACTCTCAACTACTCCTTCCTCGAATAAAACTAAAAGGAACAAAAAGGGGAAGAAAAAGAAAGGCACGCAGCCCGAGAAGAAAGACCAAGACGAGGTCTCACACCTCACACGTTCTGGTCGCCCTTATCAAAATATCTTCACGGATGAGCATGCCCAAAAAGCAACCGCGGCCGAGAAAGGCAAGGCCGTAGCCCAGGAGGATGTCCCCTCCACAAGTACTGTAGGTTTATATCCGTATATAGACCATTAAATTCACAGGATTATAATGAAAAATTTATAAGATTTATAGTCATAAATTGAAATTGCAAAGCATAGAATGAAGATTTAGAATTAACCTTTTAATCCAAGTAAATCGGCCTAAGATCAATACCAAAAGTATGGTATCTCCTAATTGAAACACCCAAGATGGTCTAAGATAAGCCTTGAGTTTTGCTAGAGAATTAGAGAGAAAAGAACAGTTTCTTTTCTTTTAAGTTTTGTGTTGTAAAGAGTGAATGAATTAGGAAGAATAGAATTAGGAAATTAGAGAGCAATTAGGAAGCTAATATACTCCCATAATCTCCTAGGGTGGCCGGCCACTATCTTCTATTTGAGGAGATTTGATTCTCCTCAAATACATCACTTATTGATCAAGTCAATAGTGTATCGGGACATAATGTACCTGGACACTTCTTACTTGGTCATTTTAGCTTATTATATAACGCATTATATTATTAGTGTCATCTGTATGGACCGACTATAATATATTATAAATATCCTCATATTCATAATTTGCTAATTAATTATAACGGTTTATATTTAATTAGCTTGCATTATACATAACAATTAAATATAACATTTTATATTCAATTCACGAATTACATTTAATTCGCCTCGGCTAAAATTATTTAATCAGTATTAAATTGCCGTACCACCATTACACTGACCAACATTTTAGTCAGTAATATCATCACACTTTGACTAACATTTTAGTCACATTTGACTAACCTTTTAGTCAACAACACTAACTAACTGTTTAGTCATTAAGTTAGGCATCAATATGATCATTTTCTCAAATAATCATATTTCTCAAACACATCCTTTAGGTGTGACTCTTAGGGACCAGTTGATCACCGCCATCTGTATGACAATAACGTCAAACTTATCTAGCAAGCCAACCGTTATTGATAAACGTTAATCAACTGATTAAATACAAAATGTACCCTGTGTACCTTTAGAGATTTATTCATGTTATTGCCCTAACTGTGGAGGACACTAACCCCAACAAGTACACCCTCCACTTCTACAATAATTCCACCACCAAGCACGAACGAGGTGCTTCAGAAGCAACTCGCTCGCACAAAAGCCGATGTTTCCATTTAGGCCCTTTTACGGGACTCGGCGGAACATAGGAATGCATTCATTCGCGCTCTACAAATAGCGTGTGCAGATTCCGAGATCTCTCCAGATCAAATGGTCAGCCACGTCACAAGGGATTGGCTACCGGGGGCTATTACCTTCTCAAATGATGATCTCCCCGCATTCGGACCAAACCATAACCTTGCTCTCTACATTAGCATAGAGTGCATGAAGAAAACCTTACCCGTGTCACTTGTCGACAACGGGTCCGCAGTCAATGTCCTACCATTGGCCACCGCACATCGCCTCAGCCTGTCCGATAAAGACTTCACCCCAAGTACGGATGGAGTCAAAGCTTTTGATGGGACCAGACGTCATGTGAAAGGAACCATTTCCCTTCACATACGCACCGGCCCGATAGAAAGGAAGGTCGAATTCCAAGTCATTGACATGACTCTTTCCTATAACATACTCTTAGGGCGACCTTGGATTCATGCCACCAAGGCCGTGACCTCTACTCTTCACCAAAAGGTTAAGATCCCTCTTAACGAGGAAATCATAACCCTAAAAGCCTCAAACTTTCGAGCCCTTTTCGATACACCAAAGGAGCCCAACGCTTCAGAAATCGTCATCGAACCCGCGCAAGACCTATGTGGTTTCGATCTCGAGGTTGGCGCCATTACACGTGCACCAATCAAAACCTACAAACCCTTCAAGACAAAAGACAACAACAGCCTTTGGCTCACCATGGGCCTGGGCTATGAACCCAAAGATGACGACCGAGAGCGGATGGTCAAAGAGGTCCAGAGACGAAAGTCAACCCACAAGGTCACCTTGCGACCTTATATCCTCGACCTAAACGCATACTTTACCTCCGGAGGAACGGTCGACGGGAATACCTCCCTTCGAGACATCATCCATTCATCTGAAGCTTGTTTCTCTAACGAGGCCGAACCCAATACATCTAAGGCCTCGCCAGACGCCAAAAATGAAGAGATTGTCTCCACAATCATGCGAGACCGTCGCTTCGATCCCAACTTACTCATAGCCGATGCCACCGATAAAACCCTTAACGGATGGTATAAAACGCTGAAATGGACCGACGCACAGGGCCACCATTTTCAGCTTATCACCGGCGAAGGCCCCGCTTTTCGACCATGTCACCAACCTCAAAGACAAGGACGAAAGCTACACAAGCTCAAGTAACTCCAGTAGCGATGAAGACAACAAAGAAGAAGAAGAGATTCTATTAGCTTCTAATGCTCTTAGCGTCGGGTCATCTGTCGACCCATCTATCCTAGACTCTAGCTTTAGCTTAGACTTTCTTTTTACGGAGGCTAGCTCCAAGCAATTTTCTGAATTGTCGAATAAATCTTTTCAAAGTAATGAAACGAATAAGTTTGCTTACGTCTTGTCTCAAGCTAAAACAAACAACAAAAAACAAACAATTACAAATCAACAAACAACAAACAAATCACAAAATGCAAAAGACACTAACTCATGCGATGAAAATGAACAAACTAATGAATCATTAAACAAATACATTGCAAACATTGTCTCTCCAAAAACACAAGACCCTATCATCGAGGAAACCATAACCATAAACGTGGGAACCCCCGAAGAACCAAGGGAATTACAACTAGGTGCCTCACTGGACGAAGACGAGCGCGCCCAATTCACACAACTCCTAACCGAATTCAAGGACGTATTCGCATGGTCATACAAGGATATGCCCAGAATCGAACAAAGCATAGCCGAACACCGCATCCCCATTAAACCCGGTTACAAACCAGTCAAACAAAAGCTAAGGAGACTACGTCCCGAATGGTCCCCTATGGTGAAAGAAGAAATCGAGAAACAACTACAAGCCGATTTCATCCAAGTCATCGAATATCCTGAATGGGTCTCAAACATGGTCCCAGTCTTGAAGAAAAATGGCAAAATTCGAGTATGCGTTGACTTTCGCGACTTGAACAAAGCCAGTCCCAAAGATGACTTCCCATTACCCCATGTGGACGTCCTAGTCGACAATACCGCCGACCACGCCCTCCTATCCTTCATGGACGGCTACGCAGGCTATAATCAAATCAAAATGGCTTGCGAGGACATGGCAAAGACGGCCTTCATTACACCATGGGGCACATACTGCTACACGGTCATGCCTTTCGGCCTAATCAATGCCGGTGCTACGTACCAACGCACCGCACAACCCTTTTACATGACATGATGCACAAAGAAGTCGAAATCTACGTCGACGACATGATCGTGAAGTCAAAGGAGAGAAGTGCTCATATCACTAACCTCCGCAAGTTCTTCACTCGCCTACGGCAATACAAGATGCGTTTGAATCCCCAAAAATGTACTTTTGGAGTCAAAGTCGGTAAACTACTAGGACACGTAGTGAGCCAAAGAGGCATCGAGGTCGACCCCTCGAAAGTCAAAGCAATTCTCGAAATGCAACCCCCGAAGAACCTTGACGAAATTTGAAGTTTCTTGGGCCAAATTCAATACATCTCACGCTTCATTAGCAAGCTCATCATGATATGTGAACCAGTTTTGAAGAAACACAAGAAAACCGACCACATTGAATGGGACGAAGAATGTCAAAAAGCATTTAACAAGGTCAAAGAATTGCTAACCACCCGCCAGTTCTACGACCACCCCAAAAGGATTTGCCACTATCCTTATACCTCACAACAACCCCTACCGCCATGGGCGCCATGCTCGCTCAAGAAATAAATGGTGAAGAACACGCAATCTACTACATAAGCAAGAAGTTTCTCGATTACGAAACTCGATATTCACCCGTCGAGAAGAGATGTCTAGCTTTAGTATGGTCATCCAAGAAACTCCGTCACTATATGCTAGCACATCAAACGAAGGTCTACTCCAGAATGGACCCCGTAAAGTACCTTTTCGAGAAACCTGTGCTTAACGGACGAATGGCCAGATGGACTTTGCTCCTAGCCGAATTCGACTTTAAGTACGTACCCCTCAAAGCAATCAAGGGACGAGCAGTCTCTGATTTCCTAGCTGAAAATGAGATCGTCGAAGAACCAATCATCGACACAACATCCCTTCCCGACGACGGGATTTACAACATCGACCAAGAACAGTGGGAGTTATACTTCGATGGATCATCCAACTATCGAGGATGTGGAGTAGGGATACTTCTCATATCCCCAAATGGCGAACATACACCCTTATCCATCAAACTAGATTTTGATGTAACTAACAATGCCGCCGAATACGAAGCATGCTTCCACGGTCTCCAAGCAGCGCTTGTACTCAACGCCCGCAACGTACGGGTATACGGGGACGCCTCCCTCATAATCAACCAAGTATCCGGAGCATGGAAGATACTCAATGAAAACCTAGCATTACACCAAAACAAAAATACAAGGGCTCATCAACGAATTCTATCACGTAGAATTCATACACCTCCCACGCGAAGAAAACCAATTCGCTGACGCGTTATCCAAACTCGCGTCACTAATCAACATTCCCCCGGGAATGGAAAAACTACCCATTCTCGTGGAACGACGAAACGAACCCGCTTACATCTGTGACATCGAAACCGAGGAAGAGCAAACCGATCCTTGGTACCAAGCAATCATCAATTACTAAACAAACGGCGAATACCCACAGAACATCGACAAGAGGGCCAAACGAGCCCTACGCCTATTATCGTCACAATTCGTGATGGAAATGGGCAAGCTACTCAAAAAGACGCCTCAAGGTACACTACTCTTGTGCGTCGACCACAAAAAAGGACACGAAATCATGTCCCAAATACACGATGGCGAGTGCGGACCACACATGAACGCACGAGCCATGTGTAAACAAATCATAAGGCTAAGATGGTATTGGACCACCATGGAAGCCGACTGTGCAAAATATGTCAAACATTGCCATAATTGCCAAATTTTCGCAAACGTACAACACATACCTCCTTCACCACTATACAGTTTAACCTCGCCATGGCCTTTCTCAACTTGGGGAATTGACGTCATCGGCAAAGTTCAACCCGTGGGAGCAGGAGGACACTGCTTCATCCTCGTAGCCATCGACTATTTCACCAAATGGGTCGAGGCCGCATCATATCGCAAGCTGGGCACAAAAGAAGTTGCAAAATTCATACAAAACAACATCATTTGTCGCTATGGCATACTCCACGAATTCATAAGCGATCAAGGCACACGCTTCCAAGGAGAAGTCGAACCCCTTCTTCTCAAATACAAGATACAACGACATAAATCATCACCATACCGACCACAAACCAACGACGCGGTCGAGGCAGCAAACAAAACAGTCGTATCAATCCTTAAAAAGATGATCGACACCTGCCACGACTGGCCCAACAAAATCCCATTTGCATTATGGGGGTATCGCACCACTATCCACACACCCACGGGTATGACACCCTATTTCCTAACCTACGGGATGGAAGCCGTCCTACCTGTAGAAATCGAGATGCAATCCCTTCGAATTCTCAGGGAAGCAGACATTCCTGAAGCCGAATGGGCACGCGAACGATATGAGCAACTCATCCTTTTAGACGAGAGACGATTACATTCACTAAGTACAGTTCGAATGTACCAATCTCGCCTACAACGCGCCTACAACAAAAGGGTCAAACCACGAAACATCAAGGTGGGCGACCTAGTACTCAAATCCGTCCGAGCACCATTACCAGTCGACCCAAGAGGAAAATTCAAACCCAATTGGGCCGGACCGTACTTGGTCAAGGAAATCCTTCCTGGAGGAGCCGTGAAATTTACTGACCTGGACGGTCAGGACTTCCGATTGCCAACAAATCTTGATCAACTCAAGAAATACTATCCTTAAGCTTAGACAAATTTGCAATGTATTTCATATAAAAGAAACTCACTCACGCATGGGTGAACTACGCTCAGTTTGATTCCACGCACTGTGGATACGTAGGCAGCTTTGCAAAGAGCTCAACCAAATCACACGAACTACGCCGGTTTGATTCTGTAATAAAACACAGATACGTAGGCAGCTTGTCAAAAGCACAACCGAACTTCTTCGCACGCACGCCTAAAGCTTAAAAAGGTCGAGGGCTTTGCACTCACAAAATGACACGCTCGAAGCTTAAAAAGGTCGAGAGCACAGTCAACACAAAATTCTAAGTCCGAAGCTTAAAAAGGTCGAGGATTTAAGACAAAACAAATCAAACAAAGCAATCCAAAGCTTAAAAAGGTCGAGGATTTAAGACAACATACAAGTGTTCGAAGCTTAAAAAGGTCGAGAACATTTCAAAACAAAACAAAAGAAAGCAACGAGACAAGACAAAAGCAAATTAATTCTATTTTAATTACTTTATTTAGAATTTTTCACAATTTAGAAATGAGTTAGGAACAAGCCTCCTTAACCCTTTTATTCGAAACTAAAAACATGTATTCGAATAAAGAACATTTTCTAAACAAAACAACAAAAGCAAACTACTAAGCCGTCTTCTGCCGCTTCGGGTTAGCCTCTTCATCTTCAAGAGGCCGATCCGCCACAATTTTCGAGCTGATCACGGGAGCAGTCCTCTCAAATCCTGGGGGCTCGATCGGATCCTCGTCCTGCTCGACTGGGGGCTCCTTGATCCTTGGCCCTAGGCGATCTCTTACAATCACCCTCGGTCCAAGCCTTTCACGCGCCGACTTTGAAGTAGAAGCATCTGAACTCGAAGCACCAAGATCACCATATTCCCTCTTTCCGCGCACCACCTCATGCGCCAAAGAGGGCCTTGGCCCGTTCTTCTCCCTCCTCCTCTGGTTCTCTCGCTCCCTAGGATCATTGGAACGATACCACCGCGTAAATAAATCCGTGACACGAGTAGACTCTATATGCGCCGGAACCACCCAAGTGACACGATCCGACCACCCTCGGATCCATGCATCGATGGCTTGGTTGTTTAGAACTACAACCCCTCCAACCTGAGTATCCTGCTCGGGAATGGTCTGAGCAAGCCCGATTTGCCTCTTCAAGCGAAGAGGATGAATCCACACCCCTCGTTCAAAACTACACAGCATTAACCCGCGCGCCGCATTCGCCACGGACGGCGCCGTAATCGCCGAAATCTGCCACCATGACACATACCTACGGATGGTGCTCTCCTTCACAAATCCACGGAAGTAGTTGAGTGAACGCTCCCGAGAGTTAACCCAATCCGTCTTCCGTGACGTTGTCGCCGCCGCCTTGAATACACCGTCAAGGGGAAGAGCAACGTACACGCTCAGCCTCTCCATAAGCCAAAGGTTGAGAATCCTAGCACAACCCCGGTACGAGCTCAGAGGATTAGCACAACGGTCGTGTAAGCCCAGTATGGTCTCCGCTAGGATCAAGGCAGAAGGATCGTATCCCCTTTCCATCTCTTCGACAACACGAGCATAACTCGCGTTCCCGAACACCCCATCCGGCATTGACCCCGCAAAAGCATAGCGGTGAATCAAGCAAAAAGCAAGGGCCCTCCGCCTCGAACGGTCCGAAATGCTAGTGTCGGCCCGATTCATGTATCTTTGGCACAAAAGTAGCATGTTAACCTTGCCTCCTTCAAACAAACCCGCAGCATGAGCATTTGTCATCCCAAGGAAGTTCCGTAACCTCCCATTGTAGCAAAGTTCACTCCTCACAACCACCGGAGTTGTTCGCTTCGACCATCCTCCAATGGCCGCAAACTCCTCCATCAAAGGGCATACCTCCCCTCCTGGAAATCGAAACACGTGCAAGCCAGGGTCCCAGTAATCCAAGCAAGCATCAAGGAAGTCAAGGTCGACTTTCATTTGGCGAAAGCCAATGAAAACACCCGCGCCATCATCATACACTGCCTTCTTTATCGCCGGACTTAATGAAGAAGTCCACCTCTTCAAAAGAGCATCAAAATTCTCAACCATTTTTCTTAAGTACAAAAACTTTTGTAAATATACCTAATATATTTATGAGAGCAAAAACTTGTAATAAAAGAAAAGAGAGAAGTGATTTTGAATGAAGATTATGGCACGCACCCCTCTCCTTATATAGGAAAAACATATCCGAAATATGGAAATACAGCGTTACCAGCCAAGCCGCTAAACCGCATAGCCTTATGCGGTTTGGACCCCAAACCGCATAAGCCTATGCGGTTTGCACCCCAAACCGCATAGAGCTATGCGGTTTCAGGGGCTGGCTTTTCTCACAGCTTTCCTAATTTCGTCTTTCCTAAACACCACAACCTACATTATGCTACGACATTCTTTTGTTGTTGTGGAACCCGGGACCGAGACGGGACCCAACTCGGCGTCTTGCTTAAGGGCGCTTTAAGTTAAAAAGACTAATTTAGAAAAACCTTTAAAACTATTTTGGAGTCGCCACCTAATTATCGCGGAAATTAGGAACCTGCTATCATGTCCTAAGCCTGAAAACATGTCCTAGATTTTGGAGCTCGCCGACACCCCTAGATCTAAGGCTTGTGAAACCAGATTGGATTCGGGGTGAGGGTACTTTAGAAAAAGAGTTAATTCAATTAATGATTTATGAAACCTTTTAGAAAAGCCTATGTAAAAAAAAGCCTCTACTGACCTAGAACAATCCAAATAAGATGATAATTGAGCTAATGTTATCGCTACGTACAAGTGCGATAAAGTTCGTAAAAGAATGCAGATGCAAATGCAAAAAGATTGATTAAAACCCTCAGTTTAGCATGTTTAACTTGTTAATGAAAACGGTTCAGTTAAAGGTCGAATTCATTGTTTAAGTTGATTTTAATGCAAAATAAGAAGGTGCAAGATGCATGCAAATAAAATAAAGTTTAATTGTCCATTGGTTTATTTTATAAGGTCGGTTGCTTATGCGACTTTGGCGTGTCATCGGATATGGAGTGTACCCAAAGTAAATAGAACACTTGGAGTGCAAGCGCGCTGGGTGCCAAAGCCGGGGGGGCGCTAGAGTGTAGTCCCCTTTGTTAGTCCATAGAAAATAAGAAAAAGCTTTGATCCAAGTGGATCGGTACCTACCTTGTCCTGACGCTTCAGATCTGGGCAGAGCTTCACTTCTTGAACTTAAAAGGATGATGAATTCAACAAGGGATGTTGTGTTGAACTCAAGAATTTGAGTGCTTGAGGCTTTGAGAGAGTTTTGTAGTGTGTTTGCTGTGAAAACTGGTTGTGAATTGTATTCTGCTGGAAGAATTGTGTTTTTCGAGGTCAGGTATAGGGGGGTATATATACTAAATATCTCGGAGAAATTAGGAAATCCGGGGATAGAACCAAGCCAGGAAACCGCATAGCCTTGTGCGGTTGACAGGGCAAACCGCATAGGCTTATGCGGTTGCCACCCCA